>JACVVK020000005.1:590000-800000 GCA_018292915.2 Batillaria attramentaria
GAACTCGTACAGGTCTATTTTTTAGACGGATAGGTTTAGGGTTCGGGTTAGGGTTTATGGTTTGGTTAGGGTTTGAACGCGCTATCGGGCGTTTCAGGAATCCCGTGACCTCAGGTGACGTCCGTCTAAAAATAGACCTGCACGAGTTCCCTCCATAAGAATAGCCACCACCATCCGAACATGCATGCATAGCCCGCTCTGTACTTACTCGTCACCCATCCCAGCAGAACAAAAGCTGACATCAACACAAAGGTGAGCATATCGCTGGGCCGTAGACTTGACTGTCGTCTGCTTCAACTGTTCACAAGTCAGCTCATTGGTTATTGGTCCCGAACAACACGTCTCAGTAACAACATCAGTGACGAAATCAGTGTAGTTGCCACTGACAAACCGTAGTCAGACGGTCAATGCCGCCATGGCAGTGTCAGGAACCGCCGTAGACTGTTGTCAGTTGAGTTCATGCCGCTCAGTGTCCAGCGGGACAGCAGGCCACGCAGGTAGCTCAGTGGTCGGTCAGGGCTCAGACTGAGTCAGTCAATCGATATCGACTTGAGAAAAAAAAAATGATGAATCGAAGCCGGCTGACAACTGAAACGGCCGGGCATCAGTCCAGCAGTCACAGTGACGACGCAGCCGCAGCCGGCCGCCATTTTACACAGACCCACAACGATAAACCCCCGTCCCTCATGACAAGAAGGCTGTCAGTTGCGGCACAAATTAAGTCGATTTACCACAACAGATTGATGCTTTCCAGTGGAGAAATGCCGCCATTACGCACAACATGATTTTCCAGAGCCCCGGCGCCGGCAGTTCGGGGAACCCATGAGAGATCGGGGAAGTCACATCCTGGGTTAGGGATCCAACCGAACAAAATTTTTGCGTGGTGGCTAAGCACAGGAAGACGTCAGGCTAATAAAATAAAAATGGCAGCGTACCTAATCTGTACGATGACGTTTACTAGCAGGGCTTGACTGGCCGTCGGCGGAAGTTAGAATGGGATCCCTTATGGCGCACGGTGACTGAACAGGGCCGGCTCAACTCCCAATGTTAGCGCTGGACATTTTCCACTGAAACACACACGCACTGTAGCTTGTAAAGGTAAAGAGTATATTTAGCATCCATTGTGTCCTATTATCGTATAAATATTGGTTCAGCCACCATAGAGATAGTAATGTGTTTTGTTGTTGTTGTTGTTGTTGTTGTTGTTTTCGTACGGTTGGATCCCTGACCCTCGATTACAGGAGAGGGGCACCATGGCTACGGCGCCGGCTGCTGTTGCAGCTTGCGCAACTTTCGCCACACAGCCAGCGGCCGCGCCCGTGTTGGGCTAAAAATAGCAGCAGGGAATACCGGTGTACGAGATGCGGAATCAGACTGCGCATGTACAAATTGATCCATTTATTGATTAATATCCCCAGGTTCCCAGCAATGGGGTTCTCTACAGCAGAAAAATGTAGTCATGAATGATGCCTTTGACTTTGAAATCTACATATTTTGCTGAGCGCCGGGGCCACAGCCGGCTGGAGAACACATGTAAGGCCGCATGACTCTAACCATGACTCTTCTTTCATTTGGGAAACTGAAGTAATGTGTCTTGTGGAATCCGGCCTCTTATCAGGCTTGGTGTAGTAGAGTTGCCAAAGATTTTCGCCGGAAACTATCATTTACCGAGCCACTTTCTTACACCTCAGTTCAAAGACTGAGTAAACGTTGACTCTGGCGGCCTAGTGACCTCAGTAATAATTATGAATTATTGCATGATAGCCGGAGTTCCGACTCAGCCAGATTCAGTCTCCATTTCCTCTCGGCATGAGTGAAACGAACCAAAAGTCGACATTTTCACAATAGACACTCCGACACACACAACAGACACTCCGAGAACTTGAAGAACGGCTGAACGAACTTCATTTTCTAAGGGAAATCACTTACCCAAACAATGACTAATTTTCAATCACTGAGCCGGCCGTTGCTACAACAATACTAAAAAAATAAACACTACTATAGCACAGATAAAAGGAAATAGAAGAAAGAAGAAGGAGAGGAAAAATATGGCAAGCATAAAGAAACGTTACGGAAAATTTCTCTCTCTCTGTCTCACACACACACACACACACACACACACACACACACACACACACACACACACACGCACGCACACACGCACACACACACACACACACACACACACACACACACACACACACACAGACGCACACGCACACTCACACGCACACACTTACGCACGCGCGCGCGCGTACACACACGCACGCACGCACACACACACACACTCACACACACACACACACACACACACACACACACACACACACACACACACACACACACACCACACACACACACACACACACACACACACACACACACACACACACACACACACACACACACACCACACCACACCCCGACATGGTTATTCAGATCATGCTACACCAAAGGGACGCACACAAGACTCTTATTTAGAGAGAGAGAGACAGACAGACGCTGGGGGGGGGGGGGAGTAATATTGCGTTAGCTGCCTGTTTTAGTACAAAAGGAACACAAAAAGCAGTCGGAAAAGTAATCGTTTACTGTAAACATAATAATGAGAATTACATCTGTAGAAAAATGAATGTAAACATACTAAGAACATACCAGGTTAGAAGAACTTGCCAAAGAAACATTCATTATATTAGTGTAGAAAAATGAACGTAAATATACTAAGAACATAGGTTAGAAGAACTTGCCAAAGAAACATTCATTATATTAGTGTAGAAAAATGAACGTAAATATACTAAGAACATGGGTTAGAAGAAACTGTCAAAGAAACATTCATTATATTGTAAAAAAAAAAAAAACGCAAATATTCTGAAGACAAGGGTTTAGCAGAAATCGTCGAAGAAACTGTAGCAGCTAGTTTTCTCTTGTGTTATGTTGGTGTGCGTGTCGGTACAACCGCGTAAAATGTTACTGCTGTTAGAAGGGGCCTCCTTTTATGAGGCGGCTTCTAAACTACGACAATCTGTCTAACTTTTAGTCCATCACTGTATCTCGCGTTGTGTACTTGATTCCTGCTGAATTATCCTAGAGCCGACCCCTCTTACATAATACGCCAAACTTTCCGTTCATCGACACAACACGACGATAAATAGATCACTCTCTGTACACTCACGAAAGACTGACAATCGAATAAGAACGAACAAGAATTTATTATTCACAAACACCTCCACCTTTCTCGGTTCTCACCTTTCTCATTTTACTAAAGTCAAAGTGTGGCAGAGTGTTTGAAGTACAAATGTGACAGAGCGAGTGAAGAATGAACGAGCAGAATCAATGAGCAGCTGAGAGGAAGAGTGGAAGGATGGAGCACGGAGTATTCACATTCTCCTTCATTTTCATACGATTAAATCATTACAAAATGCGAAACGAATGCACACATACAGAGAGAGAGAGAGAGAGAGAGAGAGAGAGCAGAGGCCTCAGTTATAAAGCAAAATTGAGAAAATGCACAAGCCCCCCCCCCCCCCCCAACAAAAGCGCCCCTCTCCACTATCCCTCCGCCACCCCTCCCCTCCCGCACCCCCCACCCCACCTCCCCGCCTTGAGCTTCGAGCATACAAATAACTGTAGTAGTGAGCAACCGGAAATTCAACTGAAAGACATGAAATATATAACAATACATTGAAAAAATATGTAATCTTTGAAATGGGTTGGATATTCGAGAAGTACACTGAAATAACACAAGACACGGGGGTGAAACAAAATGGACGGGGGGTGGGGGGGGGGGCGTTTTTCTGATGCTATGCCGCTTCAGATAATAATAATGGATACTTATAAAGCGCTTATTCTCAGTGAGCTCCTCAGCGCGTACATGGCTAAAAGAACGTAAAAGAGCTAAAAAAAAAAAATTAAAAAAAAACTCGTACAAGACCTAAACACTCGTAAAAATAGCTAAAAAATAATAATAAAAATAATAATAGTGGAGATTTTTAACGCGCTTAACCCAAGGGCTGGCACTAGGCGCTTTACAATATAACGGGAGGGGAGGGGGGGGGGCAGCAACATCCCGCTAAAAAAAAAGACTGATAAAATATATTATAAAAAAACCCGCATTGTCTCCCTGCAGGCAACAGAGACCATGGCAGTAAGAGAGCGGGGACCCCAGCATCCTGCCCAGACACAGGATGTGGGGAACCCAACCCAAATAAACCATCTTACACACACACACACACACACACACACACACACACACACACACACACACACACACACACACACACACAGAGTGCACAAAATAAAAGAAAAAAAAAACCAGTACAGGAACACACACACACACACACACACACACACACACACACACACACACACACACACACACACACACACACACGGATCTGTCATTCACTCATGACTGCTGCTGAGCCGGTGACGGAACAGGTAATATCACTCTAATGTGGTGGAAAAGGACGTTAAATATAAAAAAATCCACCCAGCCTCTCTCTCTCTCTCTCTCTCTCTCTCTCTCCCTGTGCGTACGTGCATCCGTGCGTGCGTGCGTGCATCCGTGCGCGCGCGCGTTCATCCGTCTATTTAGGCTGCATGATGATCTATTTCTGACGAGTAACGTGAGTGACGGAAGCGTGTTCACAGCAATCACTTTCAGTATGGAACTTTCTTCACCAACTGCAGTCCTCCCCCAAGACTTCAGACTTGTAGTAATAGTCACTGGTTCCATACGCGGGGAACAGCGATGCATAGTCGGGTGGGGCACCTGGACTGGGGGGTGGTTCCGAGGGTCGGGCACTGGCCCCGTGGGGCTGGGGGGCACTCGGAGCGGGTGAGGCACAATCGTGCTGCAAGCTGAAGTAGGAGGGCGGTGAATCCGCCGCTGTGCTTGGCTCGGCCGTGAGGGCAGCGGTCTCTGGTGACCCAGGGTGAGCTCCGTCACTGTCCCCGTCTCGTGCAGCGGCGGCGCTGTTGTCGTTAACAGGAACACTGGTTGCACTCGTGCCGCATAAGGAATTTCCTACACCAGTTTTGACCGTGAAGTAGAAGAAGATGAACAGGGCCACTGCGACTACAAAGTAGACCACCAAAGTCTGGATTGACAATCCTCCATCCGCTTTTGAAGATGGTGGCTCGGTGGAGGTTGTTGTCCGGGCCAAGCGTGTGGCTGTGGATTATAATGGGTATTAGTAGCACTGAGGTGGTGTGTGTGTGTGTGTGTGTGTGTGTGTGTGTGTGTGTGTGTGTGTGTGTGTGTGTGTGTGTGTGTGTGTGTGTGTAGTTTTTGCTTTTTGTTGACTCACATGTGGTATCTACGAAGTGAGTCTACAAAATAACCCTCAGTCGTCTGTCTGTCTGTCTGTCTTTCAGTGACAAACTTTAATACTGACTTTAGCTCAAGAATTATAGACACAGATTGAATGTGTGAAAGTTTCGGGAATCGGAATTTAGATAGAATGTTTCCCTTATCTGCATTGACAGATAGTCAGAATGCTTTTTTGAGTGATAAAGATCACAGTCACACGTGAGTCATATAACACTTTGCAGTGCGTGCGTGGGGGTGGTGGTGGGGAGTTGGTGGGGGATGGGGGAGAGGAGGGGGGGGGCACTTACTGGTACGAGGGTGTGTCCGCAATTCAGCTTTATAATACAGGATGAAGTAAGCCATAGTGCTTTGGGTGTCTGATTCGAACCGAATGTACATGTATCGTCCGCTACTGGAGAACTTCCACTGAGACATGGAGCAGAATTTCCCAATCACTTTAGCAGAAGCATTATCTGTGAGGGGGAAAATACAGAATCAGTCACAGTATTTACATACGAATATAATTGAAAAGCGACCACTTATAAATCAATTCAGAATCAGTTCTCATTTACGCACGCATAAATCGACAAGCGGTCACTTATAATTAAATTCAAGTAATCAAAAACGAAAGATGCATGAAAGGGCGAAACTAGAGGTTGGCTTTAACAGCTCCATAAGCGTTGATCTGATAGGTAGAGTGTCGAACTTAGCCGCTGCGCTACTGAGCGGCCGTCATCGCTGTGTTAGTGTTACGGCGATGAAGCGTGGGTTCGAGCCCAGGTAATGCTTGTGATAATTATGTATTACCGGGTTTTCCTCGCTACCGGGCTGCTCATCGGAAGCTTTTCCGGGTTATCCGGCTCCCCCATCCTAGCTAGATTGAAACGTAGGATGTTTTGGGTGGCGCTGCACTAGGGCGACGCGCTGCCCCCGGGAGAAGCAGCCCGAATTTCCCGAAAGGGACCTTTTTTTTTTTTAAATCCTGGCCCGCCTCTCCCCCCCCCCCCCCCCCCCCCCCCCCGCCACCACCCTGTTGGATTTTGTATCCAGGATCACAAGAACATCATTAACGCCTCCCCACCCACCCCGCCGCCCCATTAGTACATATATCATCTTACATCCATCAAAAACTGTGATCTTTTCACTGGAACAGTCGCGGGTGCTCAACATTTTAACGATCACGGCTTGCAGTCCTATCACCACGTAATGAGCAGGGTCAGAGTAGTCCCTCTCAGCCGTTATCCTCCACTCACAAACTGTGTGTCTGCAATAAAGGAAAATCAAGCCCTCGTGAAATAATATTTAGCCGTGTGTGTCGCAGGTGAGACTAGTTGTGGTAACGATAGCAACTTGCATATATCACCAGAAACATAGGCAGTGGTGGAAGAATGTGAAGAAGAGTGTGTTTCACCATTCTTCTTGTTGTTGTTGTGTTTGTTGTTGTTGTTTTGTTTTGTTGTGTTTGTTTTTGTTTTGTTTGTTGTTGTTGTTTTTGTTGGTGTTGGTGGTGGTGCTTTTGTTTTTGTTTGTTGTTGTTTTGTTTGTTATTGTTTTGTTGTGTTTGTTTTTGTTTTGTTTGTTTTTGTTTTCTTTTTGTTGGTGTTGGTGGTGGTGCTTTTGTTTTTGTTTGTTGTTGTTTTGTTTGTTGGTTTTTTGTTGTTTTGTTTGTTTTTGGTTGTTGTTTTGGGGATTTATTGTTGTTGTTTTTTTGTTTTTTGGTTGTTTTTTTATTGAGGGGGGGTGTTTGTTTTGGAGGGGGGTTCTTTTGTTTTAACCACTAGACCACCGACCGCCCCTTTAAAACTGAGAGAAAACCATGATTGTTTCCCCTTGGCCTTTTTTGCTGCCCAAACTCTTTGCCAGCTACCGTGGCGTTCCTCCCTGGTCATGGGTGGAATCCACGGAGGGCTCGAAAGCAGTGACAATTTTTATTATTATTATTATTATTATTATTATTCGTGATGACGGAAATGAGGATGATGATATTATGACGCCATGGGGGTCCGTGTGGTTTGGGACTGTGGAACAGGGCCGCATTCCACGCTTCCTGTCATAAATATCCCGGCGTTCACCAGGCCCGGGAACTACGGCACCTGCGGCCATCATAAGACGTGTCATACCAAGGGAAGCACCCCCAAGTCACAACCGTGAAGTGGGTGAAGCTCGGCTGTGTGGCAACAGCCTCCCCATTGGGCCCATAGCACACCCGCTCTGGGTAGGAGCGGACGTTAGTAGGAAAAATCTCGCTTGCCTCGGCTGGGACTCGAACCCGGGTGTCCCCCTCCATAGTCCCAAGTGCTATCCACTACACTACGGAGCCGGTCCCTTGGCATAACTTACCCTCCATCGTGTATGATCAACGGTACTGAGGGCGGCGGTAGCACTTGAAGCTCCACGGGGTTGTGGCTTCCTCTACATGCTGCTAGTGCACCTGCACGCAAAACAACCGTCATAGTTGAAGGCTACGCGACACAGATGCAAATCTGGAGGAAAACGCTATATATTCCTCTTACACATAACGCTGCAGATGACACCCTAGAAATGCTTTAAAATTCACCAAAAAATTCACAAAAATCAGGCAGCCATAGACTCATGCGTAGAGGAAATGTAAACAAATTCCAATATTCCGTTTTTTGGCAATGTTGGCAGCGACCACATACCCCCTCATTCCACGGTCGTCTGCTGGCTCCTGTGCCAGCCGCGCATGAATACAAATAGTCTACAAGGCAGCCTCATTTTTCCCTAATTTTACTATTACCTGGCATGAAACTTGTTTACAAAGCCAACAAAAAGCACCAGATTGCCATATTTTACTATGCACACACACTTTAAAAAAGGCAAAGATTTTATACTATATTTAGCCGAGTTCTTACTACATGCCCCGGAACCTAATACCGTCGCGTAGCCTGTAAAAATGCCATCCGGCTCAAAGCGAATGCAACCAGCGTGTATTGTTGTTGTTGTGTGTGTATGTACGTATGCATGTATGCGGTGAGCAGAGCACAAAGCCGCCACGAAAAATGCATGCATGCTGCGGCTCTGTGTATGCACGGGAAGGGGGGGGGGGGTGCAGAGTGGGCAACTCATGCCCTGGGCGCGTATGCACGTCGGTCCGTCACGTTTAGTGGACTAACTGCGTTTATCCCCTATACGGGCAGATAGGCGGGGGAAATCGGTATGCACTGGCACGTCAATCTGGTTAGCCTATCCTATATGGATTTTCGCGTTTAAAATTATCGCACCTCTGGGGGTCCGATAGCGGGCCTAAACGCGTGTAGATATGGCGGCACTTTTCAGTGTTTTTCCAAGCACGACAGCGGCGTCTTCCACGAAGAAACCGGATTTCCCGGGACAGTACCAATCCCTTCGACACTGACGCACGACGACAGAGAAGTGTTTCGCAAGTTCCGATTTCGTCGGCAGCACCTCCTGGAACTGACACGTGAGGTGTCAGCTGACATCACGCTCGCGAATCGCGGATTCACCCTCACTCCCCTGCAGCAAGTGCTCGTCACTTTGCGCTACTTGGCCACGTCAACATTTCAAGACGTCTGTGGAGAACTGGGCGTGGACCAGTCGACAGTGAGCCGAACTGTCAGCAGGGTGACTGACGATATGTTCAGACATTGAGCACTTTAGTAGCCAATCAACGCGAAAAGTGCTTGGGCGATTCTTAGAGTGCTTAAGCAAATTCTGCCTGCGCTGTTTGGGCCCAAATCGCACGCCATAGGGCGATTCTTAGAGTGCTTGAGCAAATTCTGCCTGCGCTGTCTGGGCCTATTTCGCACGCCACAGGGCGATTCTTAGAGTGCTTGAGCAAATTCTGCCTGCGCTGTTTGGGCCTATTTCGCACGCCTTAGGCCATAAAGTTGTTCAAAACTGTCCACTTTCTTTGTCACCGAGTATTTTTGGGTTTTTTTTTTCTCCCTCTTAGGTATCACTTGTCTCGGCGCAGGTCTCGGCTAGCCGATTTCGGGTCAGTACAGAGGGTAAGCCTAGTGAGTTTAGTCGCTAAAGATTGGGGGATGTACTTGGGGCGGTCGGTGGTCTAGTGGTTAAGAGACTTGTCACCAATACGAGAGGTCAGAGGATCGAGTCCCACCCAGGGCAAAGAATTTTTCCTTCTCGTGTGTGGTACCGTTCATTCGGGCTGATCGTCGGGGGTTCTCTCCGGGTACTCCGGCTTCCTCCCCCTCTGCTTTTGGAAGCATATTTGAAAAAATAAATGCAATTCTAAATTCCGAAATTTAAATAGCTGAGCTGACACTTCGCACCACGTGATTGTAGTGTGTTTATGTCCAGTGTGTGAGAGAATGCGTGTGGTTCGCGTGAGCGTGCGTGTTGGGTTCAGTTCGCGGCGCTTTGAGCCGATTCATGAAATTGGGTAAACACAATACTCATTATTATTATTGTTGTTGTTGTTGTTATTATTTCTCTGTCAATATTTTGACAATTGAAATATATAATCAAAAGCCACTGACCTAATTTCATTTTTAACTGTAGATTATTTATACTGAACGGGCCGACGGAGTAAGTGAAATCAGTGATTGAGTCAGTGACTGAAAATACGAGCCTAAAACTATAACTAAAACTAAACTTGTATTCAATTTACTGATTCGCATAGATTGTTTGCTCACTAGCTTTCCGCCAGTCGCTCTCTCTCAGGGAGCTGGGGTGGCCGAATGGTAGAGCGTTGGATTTCCAGTGCCGGCTCGGGTCTTGAGTTCGAATCCCGGCTGGGGCCAAATATTGTGCTGCCTGTTTCATCGTTGCCCAGTCTTTGATATCACCCAAATGTGGTGGAAAAGGACGTGAAGCTCCCAAACACACACACACACACACACACACACACACACACACACACACACACACACACACACACACACGCATACACATCTCTCTCTCTCTCTCTCTCTCTCTCTCTCTCTCTCTCTCTCTCTCTCTCATATCTATGTGGTGGAATAGGACGTTAAACCCCCAAACACCCATACACCTACCCACCCTCTCTCTCACACACACACACACACACACACACACACACACCGCCCTCTTTATCGCAGGGAGTTTGTCTGGCACGTTACACCGCCGGGTACACCGAGGGGCCGAGGAATCTCCAACATGGCTGTCACTGACCTCTAAAAGAACACAGTGCCCGTCGATGGCTGTATGTCTCCCGCTCATCTGAGTACGACAACATCCCCTCAGTCTCTAAAACTGTTGATGAACAGGAGTAAGCCGCCAGAACGTGTGCTTATAGATATCATGACAGCAGGCGCACTGTACTGAGTCAGTACAGCTAGACTGGCTGACTGACATAGTGCAGTCATTGAAACTGCGGTGCACGGTGACTGCTGGTCAGTCCCTGTCGACCAAACATGCATGCATGATAAAACCCGCTCTGTACTTACTCGTCACGCCTCCCAGCAGAAGAAAAGCTGACATCAACACAAAGGTGAGCATATCAGTAGCTGGGCCGTAGACTTGACTGTCGTCTGCTTGTACTGTTCACTAGTCAGCTCTTGTAACGAAATCAGTGTAGTTGCGGGTCATTCTCGCTGACTGACAAACCGTAGTCAGTCAAAGCCATGGCAGTGTCAGGTGCCGCCCTAGACTGTTGTCAGTTGAGTTAATGCCGCTCAGTTTCCAGCGGGACAACAGGCCACGCAGGTGGCTCAGTGGTCGGTCAGGGCTCAGACTGAGTTAGTCAATCGATATCGACTTGATGAAACTGACAACTGAACCGTGCACCAGTCAATCAGTCACACCCGTGACGACGCAGCCGCAGCCGACCGCCATTTTACACATGACAGACCCACAACGATAAAACCGTGCCCCGCCATTCATGACAAAAAGGCTGTCAGTTGCGGCACAAATTAAGTCGATTTACCACAACAGATTCAGTGATGCTTTGCAGTGGAGAAATGCCGCCATTACACACAACATGATTTTCCAAAGTCGTGGCGCCGGCAGTTCGGCCGTAACCCATGAGAGATCGGGGAAGTCACATCCTGGGTTAGGGATCCAACCGAACAAACGTTTTGGTGGCTACATCTTTTGCGTGGTGGCTAAGCACAGGAAAATGTCAGGCTAATGTAAGAAAAATGGCAGCGTACCTAAGCTGTACGATGATGTTTACTACTGAGATGGGCGGCTTGACTGAAACTGATGTTCACGGCTTCAGCTGGCCGTCGGCGGAAGTTAGAATGGATCCCTTATGGCGCACAGTGACTGAATAGGGCCGGCTCAACTCCCAATGTTAGCGTTGGACATTTTCCACTGAGAGACACACGCACTGTAGCTTGTAAAGGTAAAGAGTATATTTAGGATCCATTGTGTCCTATTATTGTATAAATATTGGTCCAGCCACCACGGAGATATTATCGTGTATTTTTTCCTATGGTTGGATTCCTGACCCTGCACTATGATTACAGGAGAGGGGCACCATGACTACGGCGCCGGCTGCTGTTGCAGCTTGCACAATGTTGGTCACCCAATGATGCTGTGTGCTGCTAGCCGACTTTATGCCACACGGCCAGGCGTATGCAGCCAGCGGCCGCGCCCGTGTTGGGCTAAAAATAGCAGCAGGGAAAACCGGTGTAAAGGCGGAATCAGACTGCGCATGTACAAATTGATCCATTTATTGATTAATATACCCAGCTCCCCAGCAATGGGGTTCTCTACAGCAGAAAAATGTAGTCATGCATGATGCCTTTGACCGACTTTGAAATCCACATATTTTTCTGAGCGCCGGGGCCGCCGCTCAGTGGAGAGCACATGTAACTGCGGATGTAAGCCGGCATGACCCTGACTCTTCGGTTTTCACTTGGGAAACTTGTGGAATCCGGCCTCTTATTTGGCTTGGTGTAGTAGATCTGATCCAGTTGCCGACGATTTTCGCCGGAAATCACGGAGCCACTTTCATACACTGACCTCAGTTCAAAGAGACGTTGACTCTGGCCTAGTGACCTCAGTAACTGAATAATATCATAGTGAATAATTAGAGATGCATATCGATACGAAAAGTCGTATCGATAGTAGCCAGACTGATTTAGTAGGACTACGTAAAGAGGACTTCGCTGAGCAGCGTAACCCATTTACATGTAAATTAGGCTCACACGGCAGAGGCCGCGAGCTGCTATGGCTCTGCGATTGGCTAATGGCACCCGTAACGTGCCTAATTTACATGTAAATGGGTTACGCTGCTCAGCGAAGTCCTCTTTACGAAGTCCTACTAAATCTCACTAGTATCGCGATATTGTTTGTTTTGTATCGATATTTTTAATCGATATATCGGCATCTTCAAAAGCTTCCACCAAGTGATCAATTTTAGTGCACAGTCACAAAAATGTGAATGCCTACACAGTCACACCATGCAGAGACAGAGAGACAGACAGACAGACAGACAGACAGACAGAAAGACAGACTCTTTGGTTAACCCTTGAAATAAAAACGTTTATTTTGTACGTATGTCTGTACGTTTTAAAACTAAATAAGGAGGCGATCAAAGCAACGCCCTCGATCATCATGTCTTCTCGACAGCAGCTGCTCAACTTTCAGACAAAACTTAAAGTGAGAAATAAACCGCCATTGAAAATGAGTTTCTTTTTTATGAAACATATAGAGAGTAAAATGGGTCATGAATAAACAAACAAACGGAAAAAAAAGATAAATGTCTTAGACCATGATGGTTCTACTTTCGGTTTCGCATCCACTTTCTGTTTCGCGTCTGCCAGTGTTACTTTTGGGTATTCGATAATTATATCGATATGTGGAAACCGTATCGATATATCGTATCAGTATTCCTTTGAATCGCGATACCGATAAAATCGTGCACTTCTAAGTGAATTATTGCACTGACTGATGACAGCCGGAGATCCGACTCAGCCGGTGTTGTAGAAATCGCGAAAAGCCACTACATTTCGATGGAAATTTCAAGACCATCCCAAAACATGCTGGTGCAGTCAGTAAATTACGTCACCGGCCTTGGAAAGATTTCGAACTTGCCAGTATAAGTCAGTTGAGGAATGTTCTAGATCTGACTGACCTGTTCAGTATGTAAGCAGCCCTGCACAGCGCTCTGGGTTCTTCTTCTTTCGTGAATTTGTTCTCCGCGCATCTTCTCAGTGTTAATGAAGTATTGGAGTTGTACTCTGTTGTATCCACAGACCTAAAAAAGATAGACCCCCTGCGGTGCTGGAAGTGTGACGCCGCCGCGCGCCATGTTGCGAGTACCTGGAAGTGCCAGACGCTATCAGCTGTTTACATAGCGCGCATAGCATTGGCCAGACGCTATCAGCTGTTTACATAGCGCGCATAGCATTGGTACGCTTTATCTTACGTCACATTTCTGATGACGTCTTTCTAAAGAACTTTGTATTTCGAACGAGGCGTCCTGTACACTGCACAGAGCATCTGAGTTCTGGTATTCACAAGATGGCCGCGATGGCGACACTCGCAAGCAGCGTTGGCAGCGTGCGGCGGTGGGTCTATCTTTTTTTTTTTTTTTTTTTTTGGGGGGGGGGGGGGGGTCTGTGGTTGTATCCCGTGTCTGAAGAGAGCGACATAGCAGGAGTAAAATACAACAGCCGGGTTCAGTCTCCATTTCCTCTCGGCGTGAGTGAAACGAACCAACAGTCGACATTTTCATTTTCCAACGAAGTAATCAGTTTAACCAAACAATGATTAAGTTTCAGTCGGTCGTTGCTACAACAATACTGTAAACATTAACACTACTACAGCACAGATAAAAGGAAATACAAGAAAGGAGAAAAAAAATCAGTGGCAAGTATAAAGAAACATTATTAAAAACAATCTCTCTCTCTCTCTCTCTCTCACACACACACACACACACACACACACACACACACACACACACACACACACACACACAACCGGACATGGTTATTCTTCAGATTATACACCAAAGGGACGCACACAAGGCACTTTCTTATTTAGAGAGAGAGAGTCGGAGAGAGAGAGACGCTGGGGGGAGGGGGGAGGGGGGAGGGAAGACAGTAGTATTGCGCTAGCTGCCTGTATTAGTACAAAAGGAACACAAAAAGCAGTCGGAAAAGTAATCATTTACTATAAAAATAATTATGAAAATTACATTTGTAGAAAAATGAACGTAAATATTCTAAGGACATGGGTTAGCAGAAATCGTAAAAGAAGCATTCATTATTGTAGAAAAATGAACGTTAATATACTAGGAACATGGGTTAGAAGAAATTGTCAAAGAACCATTCATTATATTGAAGAAAAACGAACGTAAATGTACTAAGAACATGGGTTAGAAGAAATTGTCAAAGAAACATTCATTATAGTGTAGAAGAATTAACGCGATTATTCTAAGAACATGGGTTAGAAGAAATTGTCAAAGAAACATTCATTATAGTGTAGAAGAATTAACGCGATTATTCTAAGAACATGGGTTAGAAGAAATTGTCAAAGAAACATTCATTATAGTGTAGAAAAATTAACGCGAATATTCTGAAGACATGGGTTCAGCAGAAATCGTCAAAGAAACTGTGGCAGTTTTGTGTTATGTTGGTGTGCGTGTCTGTACGACCGCGTAAAATGTTACTGCTATTAGAAGGGGCCTCCTTTTATGAGGCGGCTTCTAACCTACGACAATCTGTCTAACTTTTAGTCCATCACTGTATCTTGCTTTGTGTACTTGATTCCTGCTGAATTATCCTAGAGCCGACCCCTCTAACATAATACGCTAAGCTTTCCGTTCATCGACACAACACGACGATAAATAGATCACTCACGACAGACAATCTGTGATGGTGTTGAGTGAATCAGGCAGGCAGGGAGACCAAACACAGAGGTCGCTATGACATGAGTACAACAGGAAAAACAAGCAACAAATGGCAGAGCGGGGAGCGACAATCCGTGCAGTGACTCGCGGCAGGGCTGGCTGGCGACTGTCCGGTGAGGCGTAGCTCGCGGCTACTTATGCGCCCAGCGCGAGCCGCAAAGAAAGCAACGGCCGCTCGCAGCAGAAACAAGGGCTAGATGCTCGGGTAGCAGCGAAATCTGTGTTTGTTTACCCACAGAAAACTAACAATAGCGGGCGTAATACAACAGCTACAAACTTCAAACAAACTGCATTGAAAAGGGCGTGAAAAGTACTCTAAGATGGCATAAGTTGGGAACATTATCAATGTACAAAGAATTTCCTATCGCCGATTTAAGAGCGTAAAGGCTGGGACCACGCATTCGAAAAGTGGTGAAAATGGCAAAATACACCCGTTAAACTACAAAACCGCGCTAAAAACAAAACATAACTAAAAGTACAAACTCTTCCGAAACTACTATAGTTTACATGATAACTTTAGGTTAAGTGACTGCGGAGATATTTAGCACTACATGGACATAAACAAACACAACTAACTGACACGTGGCTATCGTGGATCCGCAACGCTGCACGCGTGCGGTAGCCTACAGGCGAACAAAGCCGGCGGCACACAGCTGGCCGGAGAACCTAGGGTAGTGGGCGAGAGGGTCCAAACCACTCGGCTACAAATCGAATAAGAATGAGCAAGAATTTATTATTTACAAACACCTCCACCTTTCTCGGTTCTTCACTTCATTTTACTGAGGGTGGGTGGGTGTTTGGGGGTTTAACGTCCTTTTCCACCACATAGGGTGATATCAAAGACGGGGCAACAACGAAAAAGCCAGCACAAATATTTGGCCCCAGCCGGGATCGAACTCACGACCCGAGCATTAGAAGTCCAACGCTCTACCATTCGACCACCCCGGCTCCCCCTTCATTTTACTGAAGTCAAAGCACTAATTGTACAACTTAAAAATAAATCGAACAGCCGGCATAACTAAAATTCACGGAAATAAAAAGAGACCAACGGTGAACGCGTTTATGGATTTGCGGCCACTGTTTGTTTATGGTTCTCCCAACCCCTTTTATTCTCCCAAAATAAAACCACCTCCCTCGTCTATCCAAACTACCTGCCTTGTACTCACGGAGGAGGTTTCCCACGTCTCCGTCCTCCAGGCCCCACCCCGCAACCCTCTACCTAACTCCAGATCTACCCACTATTCTACAAACCCGCTCATATGCACTCTGTGTGTGTGTGTGTGTGTGTGTGTGTGTGTGTGTGTGTGTGTGTGTGTGTGTGTGTGTGTGTGTGTGTGTGAGAAAGAGAGAGGGTTTTTTTAATTGTTGTTGTTGTTGTTGTTTTTCTTCGAGTAATTTTTTTTTCGAGTAATTTTTCTTTATTTTGCCATTGTTTTTTTTTTGTTGTTTTTTTTTTTTCTTTTTCCTTTCTTCTTCGTGTTTCTTGTATTTCCTTCTATCTTGCCATTGTAGTCTTCTTCTTTTTTTTAGCAACGGCTGATTGAAAATTAATCATTGTCTGGTTAAATCACTACCGTTGGAAAATAAAGTTCGTTCGTTCGTTGACAGCTCTCGAAATGTACATGCTAAACTCCACTATACTGTCGACACGTTAGAGACAAACGAGGGGCGAACCAACTCAGTCTCCTAACGCTCGCTCATATTATGCTACTACTAGTAACCTACCTCTAGACTAAGAGTTAGAGACCATTATCAATTTAAGACCCACTACATTTCCAGAATCGCAGAGGAGGCTCACCCGCACTCCGGTCCTCGGAAATGCATCCCCCAACTCCTAACGTTACATGACTTCTTTTCCCTAACGTCTACATGCCTACTTCTCTATCCCATAACTACCTATCATCAACCCAAAATAATGCTCGGGTCGTGAGTTCGTATCCCGGCTGGGGCCAAATATTTGTGCTGGCTTTTTCGTCGTTGCCCCGTCTTTGATATCACCCGTATGTGGTGGAAAAGGACGTTAAACCCCCAAACACCCACCCACCAACCCAAAAGACCCTATGAATGAGCCTGGGGGTCTTCCCTCGTCAGGCGGGGGAGCCGGGGTGGCTGAATGGTAGAGCGCTGGACTTCTAATGTTCGGGTCGTGAGTTCGTATCCCGGCTGGGGCCAAATATTTATGCTGGCTTTTTCATCGTTGCCCCGTCTTTGATATCACCCGTATGTGGTGAAAGAAAAAGACGTTAAACCCCCAAACACCCAACCCAACTCATATAGTAGAATTGCCTCAACACCAACTGTGACGGACTCATTACGAGCGGGATCAAGTTCAAAAGTAGTTCGACTGTCGAACATGACATGAAGTACTGATAGCCATTTAACTAAGGTCGCTCGGAGGCTCTGCTACAGTATTACTCCACAATCATGAACTGTTACAACGACCGTCGTAACGTCTTGTCTAAACGTAAACAAACCGAACAGATCACGACAGTTAGTGCATTCCGCCGCGATACAAAGTTCCTCGCGATCATTGGGACTACGTTAGTTCAGGACTACCGCAACGGACTGAATCTATTTGTATAAGACACTAGGAGAAAACTCGATGTACCGGCTTACAAATTATGTAGTTATGAAACCTCTAAACCGTTTCTAACAAAACATCTACACGAAAGCAACTAGACAACCGAATGTTCTAGAACATTCTACGTGACGCCTAGTAAGACAAGGCAACATGGTGACGAAATGCGCGTCACAATGAAACAACGTCATACAGAAGGGCTTTCCCAAACATCGCGTAAAAAGGAGTACCTTGCTATTTTTAGGATTTCTAGTAAAATCCTCACAAAACATTCATCATAAACATTTTTTTCTCCGCAGTAAAAATCACTATCCAATGTCCTATACATTATTTTGGTTAGCTGGGGTTTATCGTCCCCGCCACAATGCGGTGGTTGGAGACGGCAATAAGGGGCAGGTTATGGGGGAAGGGCCGGGATAACTACCCTAACTGAACAGTCCAGCTGAACACTTATTCAATCCAGTCAGACTGCCAGGTCGGCCAAATTTTATGTATCCTTGACTGTGATGGACACGTTACACAAACAGATCCACTTCACAGTCAGTGGAAACGGGGCAACGTGAAAAAGGCCTGTACACATTTTTGGCCCTGTCAGGATTCGAACCCGGGACCTATCGATCTCGCGTCCAACGCTCAAACCGTTGAGCCACCGACTCCCCGTTCTATACTTTATTTGGTTTGTCAGGACATCTTGTCCTTTCACACGGGGTGTAACGTGGTGGTTTGAAGGTGTCCGATGAGACAGAGATTTACGATGAGAAAGCGTATAATTATGGTAGGCCAAATCTGACAAAATGGCGGTTTCTCTACCGAAAAATCGACAATAGTATTTTTCTGCAGTAAAGCACTTTCGCACAGAAAAAAAAAAGATTTTCTGAAGAACAAAAAACAAAATCGACCCCCCCCCTCCCCCCCCCCCCCCCCAAAAAAAAAAAAAACAACAACAAAAAAACAACCGGATATTATAAAAGTCGCCAGTCGCCAAAGTCGGGTTTTCTGCGGAAAATTCACTTTTCTGCAGAAACAAAATTCCATGTTATAATTTCCGGGATTTTTTGTCGATTTTTGTTTCACAAAACCATGGTTTTTTTCTGCGCAAAAGTGCTTTTTCTGCAGAAAAAAATACTTTATTGTCGCTATTTCTGTAGAGAAACCGCTGTTTAGAGACTTTAACCGCTGGACCAACTGTCCTTGTCCATAACGACCAAATTCACCCCTGTGTGGGATCGGCCGGAGGGTAGATCGCCTGCATCACGTCTGTGTAAGGGGGAGGGGCACTTGAAGAAGTATCACTTGTCGGAGGCACAGGCTGCTGCTGTGGCGTGTTCTCGGAAGAATCGTGCTGCAGACTGAAGTAGGAGGGAGGAGGGTCCCCGACCGACGCCTGCTGCGGCCCGGTCGACCCAGCACGAGCTCCAGCAGTGCACGCAGACTGTCGGGTGCTCCACGCTCCTGAGGAGGTGTACGCCGAGTTGGTTGCACCCCTGGAACTTCGTGGAGAGGAGTGTGAAGGCCTAGCTGCCGCTCTGGGGGTCCGCGCGGACTCCGGTGTAGTGTACGCCGGGTTGGTTGCCGCACTCCTGGAACATCGTGGGGAGGAGTGTGAGGGCCTGGTGGCCGCTCTGGAGGTCCGCGTGGACTCGGGAGCGGCGTAGTCTCTCCAGCTGAGAGCGTTTAAGTTCATGCGCCGGATGTAAGGGTCTGGCCCGTCCTGGCTGGCCGCAGGGGCGGAGAGACTGCGGGCATAACCCGGTATGTAAAACCGGGTCTTGCCAGGACCCCTCGCACGGCACGCCACAATGCAGCAGACGACACCCACTAGCGCCACACCACCCAGCACGCCTCCAACGATGGCTCCTGTGTCCGACGTGTGATGGTCTGAATTGGGAGGGGTCGTTGCTGAAGGAAAAACGAAAACTCAAAGTTCAATATTCAATTCAATATTCAATTCAACATTCAATATTCACTTCAATATTCAATATTCACTTCAATATTCAACTCAATATTCCATTCAATATTCCATTCATATTCAATATTCTATTCAAGTCAATATTCATTATTCTATTCAATATTCAAGTCAATATTCAACTCAATATTCAAGTCAATATGCGAGTCAATATTCAAGTCAATATTAAATTCAATATTCAATGCCATATTCAATTCGACACTCAATTTAATATTCAATTCAATATAACTTTATTGTCGAATAAAAATCAGATTATTTTGTTTGGGCCGAAGTATAAAAGCTAGATTTGCGTTTGAAAGGTTTTGCCGTAATATTAACAATGTTTATGTACTTCGCAAGATGGACATGGGGTGAGTGTGAGAGGTCGAGGCTGAAGTGGGGAAAAAACTAAATTCAATATTCACTTCAACATTCACCTCAATATTAACCTCAATTCATTCAATTTTCAATCAATTCAATTTTCAGTCAATTCGATTTTTACTTCAATTTTCATTTCAATTCAATTTTCAATTCAATTCAATTTTCAGTTCAATTTTCATTTCAACTTTCAATTCAATTTTCAGTTCAATTTTCAATTCAAGTTTCATTTCAATTCAATTTTCATTTCAATTTTCAGTTCAGTTTTCAATTCAACATAATTTTATTGTTGCATCAAACCGGATTTGTTTCTATTGACTCGTCCTAAAGCATTAAAAAAAAAAAAAAAGATAATTACAGAGAAGCACGGTTTGAAAGGTTTTGATGGAACAAACTGACAGGTTTTTATTTCACGTACTCGGAAGGCTGTGCTTGCTGACTGCTTCATAATATAGTGAGAACATAATGGTGCTGTAAGTGGAACGGTCAAGTTGCATGTACATATATGCGCCGGAGCTGTGCACCTCTTGGTCGGATCCTGAGCAGGTTCGGAGAAGCACTCTGCCAGAGGCATTTTCTGCGGAGAGAGTCACACATCATCATCATCATCATCATCATAGTTGTCGTCGCCGTCGTCGTCGCTACCGCCACCACCACCACCACCATCATCATAATAATCATCATTATCCTTATCCTCCTCCTCTTCGTTGTCCAGCCGCGAATTAGTCTTTGTGGCTTGCGCGGCTTTAAGCCCTAAAAGCTCACTCACTCACTCACTCCTCTTCGTTGTCATCGCCATCGTAACTATTACATTAACCATCATCGTCATTACAAGTGATCCTATTAAAACGTTTATGTCGCAAAAAAGGACTCGCTGAACTAAATATGACGAACATTCATTGATAGTTTTGTTTTCTAATTGTTTTATTGTTATTGCGCGTTTAGCTTTGCTGCCCCGTCGCTCTGGAACGCATTACCTGCCGGCCTGAGAGACCAGTCGGACATAGATCGTTTCAAGTCTGACTTGAAAACGCATCTGTTCCGGCTGGCTTTCGACTAAGCCCACCTACCTCATCCTGTTTCAGCGGCTCTGTGTGTGTGTGTGTGTCTGTGTGTGTGTGTGTGTGTGTGTGTGTGTGTGTGTGTGTGTGTGTGTGTGTGTGTGTGTGTGTGTGTGTGTGTGTTGGTATGAGTGCGGGAGTACGCGCATTGAGTCATTGTGAGAATTTTGCGCTATATAAGTACAATTCATTATTCATTATTATTATTATTATTATTGTTGTTGTTGTTGTCGTTGTTTTGTTCTGTTTGTTTTTTAATTTCTCTGTGTGTGTGTGTGTGTGTGTGTGTGTGTGTGTGTGTGTGTGTGTGTGTGTGTGTGTGTGTGTGTGCGTGTTTTGGAGTGTGTGTGTGTTGGGGGGGGGGGGGTGTTCGGGGGGTGTTCGGGGTGTGTGTGTGTGTGTGTGTGTGTGTGTGTGTGTGTGTGTGTGTGTGTGTGTGTGTGTGTGTGTGTGTGTGTGTGTGTGTGTGTGTGTGTCTGCACGCGCGTGCACCACAAAAACCTGATTTCGGGTTCTCACGTCGCAATCAAAATTAGTGGCTGTACTCAGGGGGGACCCCAGAATCATTATGGCGGGAAATCATGTCGGAAATCGGACTTTAACGTCCTTTTTTTTTTGCCACTTATCGCCAATAAGGGAGACCAGAAAACTCAAAATAGAGTCCTCACGTCGTGGTCAAAATTGGTAGCTCACTAGCAGGCTCAGTGATGTTGCCAGGATTTTTTTTTTTCTTCGGCGATTTAGCCGAAACAGCCATGAAAGTTTCGGCTTTTTACAGAAAGTTTCGGCTCTCTCTGCCGAAGCAGTTTCACAAGTTTTTCGACTAGATTCCCTACTGTTACGTGCTCCCTCCACCTCCATGAATTAAAGATGTTCTGTAGATACATATCCTCACCGAAAGTTGCGTTTTCTTGGAAATTAGTCCAGCCAGCACAGGAATCTCGCAGAAACGGACATAATCAAGCCGATTCACTCGTGAAAACTTCGGCTCGGCCAGCCGACATGACAGACAGATTATCGGCTTTTAAAACAAAAATTCGGCTTTTAGCCGAGATCCGACCCCAAACGACATCCCTAAGGCTGTACGGAGGGGGCAGACCCCGGACACATTACGGCGGGGAAGAAAAAAATCTCATACAAACTCCAAGTTTATGGTCCTTTCTCAGCACGTCTCGCCAAACAGGAAGACTAGGAAGGACTTACTAGACACGGAGAGAGAGTGAGTTAGGGCTTAAGGCCACAAAGACTCAGGTATTTGCGGCTAAGTGTGCCTGCACTACTTGAACAATAAACCCAAAATGTAACGTTGGACAAATGATGCAAACTGGTCTACGGGGCAGTACAAACACGAGAGAGAGAGAGAGGGCGTGGGCGTTTGGGGGTTTAACGTCCTTTCCACCACATAGGGTGATATCAAAGACGGGGCAACGATGAAAAAGCCAGCACAAATATTTGGCCCCAGCCGGGATCGAACTCACGACCCGAGCATTAGAAGTCCAACGCTCTACCATTCGACCAAGGCACCCCGGCTCCCCGAGAGAGAGAGAGAGAGAATAGCCTACTTACTCCCATCAAATATAGTCAGCCTGTCAGGAGTACTACAGCCCATACGCATCCACTCCAGGTGAAGTTTCACCACCCAATCCACGTATTCGACGCCTCGGGCCTCTATTCTCCACGCATGTGCAGAGGTGCTGCTGCTACAGAAGCAAACAAACAAACAAACAAACAATAATAAGATGGGACACTACGCACAAGGGGACCAAATCACCCCCATTCGTGTTCAGTATTAGCTATTTTAAGATTTTTTTTTTCTCTTCTCTTTCAGGTCTTTAAAGAAACTAATACCACTTTTTTCTGGAAGTTTCGAAGCTGAATATAACTTGTAAAACACTGGAAAAAGAACATTTAATACACCCACGCCATGCTGATTCCAGCGTCACACTTCTACCAATGCAATTTCGCGAAAGGCCCCAACACAAGCATTTTTTTCCCCCCCCCCCAACTCTTTTGCCAGCTCCAGTGGTGTTCCTCCCAGGTCATGGGTGGAACCTACGGAGGTCTCGGAAGCTTGGACAATTTTTATTATGCATGATGATGGAGATGAGGATGATAGTAAGATGATGGTATGGAGGTCCATGTGGTTTGGGACTGCGGGACAGGGCCGCATTCCACGCTTCAACGGCAATTTTTCAACACACATATCTCAGGCGTACACCGTATTACAGAAATACATTTTATACCCCCCCCCCCACCCAAAAAAAAAAAGTTTATGGTCTTCACTTTCTGTTGATGCCACTATTAATAATAATAATAATAATAATAAAGATCTGACTGGCGCCCAACCTCCTGCTGGAGCTCTGGGTACGTTACAATAGCAAAACCGTTACATACGCACAGTCATACATGCAGTCTCAATACATTCCTACAAAGCGCATGATCGGGGTGATGGTGAGACACGTATGAGACAAACACCAATACCTACAAACACATTTGTCCCCTTTCTCTGCGGTCCTACCACATAATAATAATAATAAAGATTTGACTGGCTGCTGGAGCTCTGGGTACGTTACAATAGCAAAACCGTCTCATACGCACAGTCATACGTGCAGTCTCAATACATTCCTACAAAAGCGCATGATCGGGACGATGGTGAGACACGTATGAGACAAACACCAATACATTTGTCTCCTTTCTCTGAGGCCCCACCGCAACTTGTGAAAAGCTCATCTTCCATCAACTCTATTCTAAACAAATCGTGAGCATTTCAGCAGTGTCCAACGTCGCGGAACTTAGACACCTGCACAGTGACAGCATGTAACAGAATGGCACACGCTGCTCGAATGTCACAAGGAGTCCGCTAATGTTGCGGTCACGGTTTTAGCCGCTGCGGAGAAATCGAATCTCGCCGGGTTGAACAGCCTGTAGACGGCAGTGTATCTCATTCAGAGCCCCGCGTAGTAGTTACCATTTGGAATAGATAATGTCCTGCTTACTCCGATGTGTAAGTATCGCATTCAGGCGTAAGGACACAAACTGACCGTGGGGTCATGTTTGGTGTTTATTTGAGGTACCCTGTTTGGCGAGTGTGCCAGTCTGTAGTGATTTGTGTTGTCATGAAAAAGTGATATTTTCGTGATTTTTGTGTTATGTAAGTCAAGGCGCATGCCAGGCGGTCGCAAAAAGAGAGGCAAGCTGCCAGTGAAGCTGGGACTTATTGCACAGAGGTGGGACACAAGTGAGGCGAGCGGATTTGTGTGAACTTGTTCTCTGGCCCAAAGAGAAAGTAGACGAGCATTACTCCAGTGAGGCCTGAGCGGAAAGGAAACATTCTATTTTTATGAACTCCTGTCAGGTGCGTGCCTTAGAATGGTCTGTTCATGGTAGAAATTGTTTCTCGACTGAAGCATTTATATATATGTACATATCTATATCGGTCCCTCCAAGTAGTGCGAAAAAGTGTGAAGAGGTGCGAAGAAGTGTTAAAACACCAACATTTACTTACATATTGAAACAGATGATGTTTTTCTTGGTATTTGTGCGTGTCTGTGTGCTTTTTTTTTAAATTAAAGACAGCGACAGAGACAACGAGAGGGAAAAAAACAACAAGCAAGTATCCATTTTGAAGTTGTGTGCGAAGGTGCGAAGAAGTGTTAAAACACCAACATTTACTTACATATTGAAACAGATGATGTTTTTCTTGGTATTTGTGTGTGTCTGTGTGCTTTTTTTAAATTAAAGACAGCGACATAGACAACGAGAGGGAAAAAAACCACCACCAAGTATCCATTTTGAAGTTGTGTTGTATATGTAATGAAACTGTCGATTGTTGGCTTATGCGTAATCAAAAAGACTCCATTTTATTTACTATGGAACATCATTAACGACAGTGACCACAGTCTGTCAGTCATGCCCTAAAACATTATGTAAGTAAATTTTGGTGTTTTAAAACTTCTTCGCACCTCTTCGCACTCCAGTGTGTCCTTCGGCCTTCAGAGCCCAGCCCAGGAGTTACAATTTGAAATTCATCATGTCCTACTTACTCCGGCTTCCCATTGAGTGCAACCTTGTCGTGGTTTGGGAGCTTGTGCGTCTCTATGACCCTGAGAGCTATGCTGGCGGGAGATTCGTCTCCTGGTAGGGCCACCCAAGCCAGACAGGTCAAAGGGTAGAGACCAGACGAAGAGCACTCACTGGCCCTCCAGGTTGGGGGGGGGGGGGGTGAACTGGGCTAACAACCCAGTCCAGTAAAAACAAGCATGTTACAGAAACCGCAACAACAAATTCTGAAAACACCTTGATTGAGGAAGAGTCCTCTCCGGTAGAGCTCATGACGCGTGCTGGTGAAAGCCTTCGGGAGTGAAAGCCAGTGCGCCGACAACTCTTCTGACAACCAAAGGCGGCCCCTATGTTCCCCACGGAATCAAGAGGCATAAGTCAAGTAAGTCAAGTACTTACTCCGATGGGTACCTGAAGTAGTGTCTAACATTCCTCTGTGCTTGTAGTCGAACGGGGTTTTGTGGACTTCCACAGCTTTCCTGGCCATCTGCACACAACGTCCAATAGTGCCCACTGAGACAGTTTTTCCCCCTCGCACGAAATTGTTAGGGTGCTTCTGATTGGAAGTGCGGTTATTTGCATAATAATAATATGCATTGCGTACATCATGTCTCAAGGTTAGCGATCACAAGCGGGTGGGTGGGTGTTAAGGCGGTTGGGTGTTTGGGGGTTTAATGTCCTTTTCCACCACATAGGGTGATATCAAAGACAGGGCAATGATGAAAAAGCCAGCACAAATAGGGTGGGTGTTAGGGAGTTCTTTTCCACAACATATGGGTGATAGCGGGACAACTATAAAATTGCCAGCACACACATTTGGCCCCAGCCGGGATTCGAACTCACGACCTGACCCGAGCGGTAGAGCGTTGGACTTCCAATGTTCGGGTCAACGCTGGGGCCAAACACGTGTGCTATGTGAAAAGGACGTTAAAATCCAAAACATCCACACACCCTAGCCAACGGTCGGTCAGTGGTCTAGTGGTTAAGCGACTACGTCACCAAAAAGCCAGAGGTCAGGTTCGAGTCCCGCTCGAGGCAAAGAAGTTTTCCTTCTCATATGAGTGGCACCGTTCATGCGGGTCGATCGTCGGGGGTTCTCTCCGGGTACTCCGGCTTCCTCCTCCTCTGCTTTGGATATGTTCAGACCACAAAACTTGTAAACTAAATGCAATTCTAAATTCCGAAACTTAAATTGCTGAGCTGACCCTTCACACCACGTGATTGTAATGTGTTCATGTCCAGTGTGTGAGTGAATGCGTGTGATTCACCAGAGCGTGCCTGTTGGGTTCAGTTCGCGGCGCTTTTGAGCTGATTCAAGAAACTGGGAAAAGCGCCTACACAATCAGTCATTATTATGATCATTAAATTATCAGGGCCCGTATGTAAAACTCGAGGTTAATTTAACCCACGGCTACGGGCTGTAGTCGTTTCGCCCGACTACAAGAAGGTTACCGTGTGTTGCTATCATCAGGATGTGGTGTATGGCCGTTGAAGCGGTGCAAGGCAACCCATGCATTCACACGAACCATCCACGCATACTCACGCACTCACACTATGCAGGAACCGAACGATGACATGCAATTACCAGTCAAGAGAACTGAAGGGTTAGTTCCGGAATGCTGAAGTTTACTCCACTGACACACACAAGCACACACACACACATGCACTCGTTCATCCGTTCGCCATTCTCTCGCACACTCTCACGTCATTCATTGTCATGGTCACCGTATCGTGGTGACCATGAGCAAATGACGACAACAGGGGCTAACCCAGACTAGGACAAAAGAAACCCCAAAACAAAATTAGATTTTAAAAAAAAGGAAGCGAAGAAAGAAAGACAAAAGTCCTTCTATAACGGCATAGGCACCTTGCTGGAATGGACCCGCTTCCTGATTTAAAACAAAAAACAACAGAAAATTGAACCCTAGAGCTAATTTAGTTCGAGGTTAGACTCTAACCCGGGTCTAAGGCCCGATGCACACGAGCGTCAGCGTCATGATGCTGCGAGGTGGATCTCACTCCCGGCGGCAGTTTCATGGCGCTGCCACGTGTGCATGACATCGATGCCTGGCGTCTGGCAACGGCAGCAATGGTGCCAGGCGGCGGAATCCTATGACGTCCTATTTCTGCTGCCGGCGCCGCGCTGCAGACTTGGTTTCAGAAAGCAGTGTTGGTCAGCGCTCGCAGTGTGGGTCAGCGCAACAAGCAGGCGAATGACGCCGAAGCCAAGTGTGCACGCAAACGGCGCACACCGCGCGCTCACGCGAGGCGTAGTGATGCGAGACAGCCTTTGCTGCATGCTTCATGGTGCTGATGCTGACGCTCGTGTGCATCGGGCCTTAACTCCCTAACCCCGACTTTTACATGCGGGCCCTGGAGATCACGCAGCTCAGACAAGCAACGTACCCATGCTAGGGGCGTCGGAACACAGCACTGCTTCGTAACGGAGTTTGAAATATCTGCCATCAAGCCCGCTCTCTGATCTGTACGTAACTAACATGGACGGCCCGCTGCTGAAAATCGTCTGGCCTTCGGATGAGTTGTTGCAGTATGTAGCAAGGACTCTCCTGTGGACAGAATCTGTTGAACAAACGGAAGGACAGACAGACAGCCAAACGGATTGCGTCAATGGCGATGTTCATTCATATGGACAGGCGACAGACAGACAGGGACAGACTGACGGATAATGTAAATCGTCTGGCCTTCGGATGAGTCGTTGTTGTATGTAGCAAGGAGTCTGCTGTGGACAGATTCTGTTGAACAAACGGAAGGACAGACAGGTAGACAAACGGATTACGTTAATGGCCATGTTCATTTTAGACAGGAAGGCAGGCAGACTAACGGATAATGTAAATCGTCTGGCCTTCGGATGAGTCGTTGCAGTATGTCGCAAGTTGAACAAACGGAAGGACAGACAGGTAGACAAACTGATTACGCCAATGGCCATGTTCATTTTAGACAGGAAGGCAGACAGACTAACGGATAATGTAAATCGTTTGGCCTTCGGGTGAGTCGTTGCAGTATGTAGCAAGAAGTCTGCTGTGGACAGAATCTGTTGAACAAACGGAAAGACAGACAGACAGCCAAACGAAATACGTCAATGGCGATGTTCATTTATGGACAGACGACGGACAGGACGGCAAATAGGCTAACGTGATAACGTGAATGATAATTCAGTCCAGCTCCACGTGTTGTTATCATCCCCTAAGGATGTGGTAGTCACAAAAAGAAATAAACAACACAAAATAGTACAGAAAACGCGCACAGAATAATAAATAGTAAACGCTCTAGTTGTACATAATGGTAAAAGTTCCTGATCTTTGGACATACAGCTATGCCTAATAATATACACATTAACATATTCACCAATTAAAACCGCAGGTAAACGTTAACGCACGACCTCCAACTGTTGTGTTTCATTTCATTTTCATCCCCCCCCCCCCCCACACACACACACACACACCTCCCCCCCCCCCTCTTTTTTTTTCTTTCTTTTTTTGTTTGGTGGGAGTCAGGAAGGAGATCCATTACAAAGGATGCATGAAACCGCTATAGAACATGTTCTTCTCTTCGTTTGTTTTTTCTCTTCCCCCTCCCCCCACCCCACCTCCTTTTTCCAGCTGTTTGCTTTTCTTTTCTTTTTTTCTTGTTTCTTATTTTGTCCTTCCTTCATCATTTTCCCGTTTTGCTTGTTTATACTTTCTTCAGTTGCATGTTTACAGTATGCACTTCACGTTTGATACATGTGTGTACATACTAGTTAATTTGACATGCTTTGTTGATGGACAAGTTTGTGCTCTCTCTCTCTCTCTCTCTCTCTCTCTCTCTCTCTCTCTCTCTCTCTCTCTCTCTCTTCCGTGCAGTCCGTGTCTGTCCGTGTCCGTGTCTTCCATGTCTTTCATTAGGTTTTGTTCCTTTCTGAAGAGTGCATCCGTCAAGAAAATGGGGAAAACACACACACACACACAAACACACACACACACACACACACACACACACACACACACACACACACACACACACACACACACACACACACCACCTGCCCACCCCAGAACCCCTTTGGTACTTACCTCCGTCGAACACTGTAAAGTTGTCATACTGGCAGTCTGGGATGAGGCCGTAACGAAACCTGGTCACGTACAGCTGCACAATGTACCCTGGGTATGTCGCCTCTATTCTCCACCCACAGTTGTAGTAACTGCCACACACACACACACACACACACACACACACACACACACACACACACACACACACACACACATACACACACACACTGGACATATATGTCTATCCGTATCAGTAACTGCACAAGTTACGTATTAATTCACATGTCCGGTAGAAATGGTAAATGGCGTCAGTTTTGCTGAGCCGGCAAAGCAAGTGTCAAACATGAAATCCTTCTTTCCCCCCCCCCCCGCTTGCGCGGTTAGTTTAAGCCCTAAATGACTAACTCACTCATTCCGCCCCCCCCCCCCCCCTCGGCCCTCGTGTGTCATGCCGACATTGCCAGAAAACGGAACACTGGAATTTGTTGAAATTTACTCTCACATGAGTCTATGGCTGCCTGATTTATGTGAATTTTTTGGTGAATTTTAAAGCATTTCTAGGGTGTCATCTGCAACGTTATGTGTAAGAGGAATATATAGCGTTTTCCTCCAAATTTGCATCTGTGCTACGTAGCCTGTATATTCACACGCTACGATTCTGCAGGCCTGCTAGCGGCGAAATGCCCTCAGAGCCAATGAAATCCGCGTGTAGCGCTCACTCCCCGCAGCCGCGGTCGCGACGCCAGTGAATAGAGCACGGTCCTATGTTTTTCCTCGCCATGCCAGCAAGTCGCCGCTGACCATGCTTTGTGTATTGGAGCGCCGGTGTCGTAGAATATTTCGGAACCAGGATAAATCGGAACCGGTTCCCAAAAATCCTAGGATATTTCGGAACCATTCCCATTTATCCCGCACCTGGCAGACATCATTCATGTGGGCTAATGACCTCAGTTCAGTCTAGACGGTTCCGAAATATGCTGGTGGTTTTCAAATATCCTGTCACTAGAGTCAGGATAAATCGGAATGGTTCCGAAAAATCCTGCCACCATGGCCAGGATAAATCGGAATGGTTCCCATTCGTCCCGGTTCCGAAATATCTTGTGACACCGGGCCGGCGGTGCAGCTGGTAGCCAAAGTGTGTTGCAACGTATGACCGCAAACCCCCCGTGCAATACACAAGCGGGTTCCTCGCAGGCACCCTACGTTTGAGAAGGCCCTAAGGCCCGGGCAAATAGTCTGCTGCGGGTACCATAGATGTGAAGTGAAAGAAGCAGAAACACGGGACCAAATACTTAGACACAAAGTAACAACCGTTATCGTAGATATTCATGTAAACGCCCGATCGAATGTCAAAGCCACCCGCGCTTTACCGCAACCAGCACGTAGCGACGAGGTTCATTCCGACCGCGGCAAGCCGCATTTCTGCAGGCCGGCATGGACTTCTTTCTCCGGAAGTGGCTGTCAGGTTTGCTGTCTTCCTGCGTCTGATTGGTAGACCACAGATATAATTATAGTAGAGTCATTTCCGGTACAAGTACGGGCATGCGCATTGTGCTGCACAGGTTACGTACCACTGACGCAAATTTGGCGGAAAACGCTATACATTCCTGTGACACATAACGTTGCAGATGACACTCTAGAAATGCTTTAAATTTCACAACAACCAAAAAAAAAAAAAAAAAAGCTATTAGTGGTCTGTAACCACAGCAAAGAACACATGCTTAGTTCGGCTTCGTCCCAAGGCTGGGCCGTCTCACTACTCACGCCTTGTAGAAGTCGAAGTCATGTCCCAGTGGGGAGAGGATGAACTTCGGGTTCCGATATTCTGCCTGAAGTGGTACGGGCGATGAGAGGCTCCCGCACCGCATTGGGCTATCTGGTGCACACAGAGTATAAACGTTCATGATGGTGGTGGTGATGATGATGATGATGATGGAGGTGGTGGTGGTGGTGGTGGTGGTGGTGGTGATTTTTCAGCAGGATAAAACAGGGTTTTTTTTGCAGGGGAAAAAAAAACCTGCTTATTTGTCATCTTTTGCAAATTTTAGTGGATTCTGATGATGATGATGACGACGACGATGATGACGATGATGATGACGGTGAAAAACACACTTTCATCATGATGATGAAGTATTTGAGTACTTACACTGGGCAGGAACTTCTGTGTAATGGACAGCACTGTACTGCAAGTGGAATCTGTCTGGGTCTAAACGTTCACCATCCACTCTGTACTTCAAGTAGAGGTACTTCCCAGTGCTGTAAGTTATCCAATGTTGGTACTGGCATAACTGCATCGAGCCCGTGTCCGAGGAGTATTCTGAAAATAGTTAGTATTGCAAAGACCGTGAACATTGCAGAGAAACACATCGTGGTCACAGATCGTTCTAGGCTGTTTTCATGGTATCTTTAACCACACCACTTAGACACCTGCACTAAGTGACAATATCTGTGATGAAGGCACTAAGCCAGCTGAAGCGTACTCGATGACGCGACGACCACACTGAGCGTTCCAGTAGTGGAACAACAGTCGTAGAATTTGAATGTACGACCGCTCGCGCAAAGTGTAAACAACTTTGTATCGCATCAAGAGCTGTACTAATCATCAAGATAGAGTATTTCAAGCGTACAGGCGGGCGAAACTGTACTAAAACGTATATGGCTTAGCAAAGATGGAATTGATCCGTGCGTGCGTGCGTGCGTGTGTGTGTGTGTGTGTGTGTGTGTGTGTGTGTGTGTGTGTGTGTGTGTGTGTGTGTGTGTGTGTGTGTGTGACGGATGAAGACAAAGTTTGTGCGAGCGGGGCATTATCTTACAAACTGTCCCGCTAAACTATTTTCTAAATAACAAAAAAATACATGTCATTGTGTGACGAACCGGAACACACACAATATTTACCTCCATCGTATAGCAACAGACGATTACAATACTGGATGCTTATGTTGACTACCACCAGTTTAACCACGTATCCCGGTGAATCTGCTTCAATACGCCAACTGCAACTGCAACGGGAATTTTTTTTTTAAATAATAATAATAATAATAATAATTCATTTATACAGCACAATCCTTGACAATACATCAACTCAGTCCGCATTCACACATCACTCACACAAAACACATCCTAAACCAGCAGGCACCATCTATACAGCGCAATCCTTGACAATACATCAACTCAGTCCGCATTCACACATCACTCACACGCACACAAAACACATCCTAAAACAGCAGGCACCATCTATACAGCGCAATCCTTGACAATACATCAGCTCAGTCCGCATTCACACATCACTCACACGCACACAAAACACATCCTAACACAACAGGCACCACGGTTACAGGAATCAATAGGTCAGTCTGAAAGAGGTAAGTTTTAAGGGCTTCCGTGGATTCCACCCATGACCTAGAAGGAACACCACTGGAGCTGGCAAAAGGGTTGGGGCAGCAAAATAAATAAATAAATAAATAAATAAATAAATAAAGTTTTAAGGGCTAGTTTGAAAGATGCCAGAACGTTACGTTGCTGTCTCACGCTCGCAGGCAGCGAGTTCTAGACTAGTTCTGACATTTTCTTGTTTGTTTTGGGTGTTTGTTTTAGACCACTGGTGCACAATCCCAAACTAAGAAAATGAGTAACTATGTGACACTTACGGTTGCTGGCCTGGTTGGTACAGGTTACCCGGATACCCAGTATGGTTGGCTATGAGCCTTGCTGGTTGTCCACACCGGGCGTTATCAGCTGCGCCTTATGAAAAAGAAAGCAGCCGTAATTACAGATATTTCGCATTCTTACATCACCTGTAGCATTGTAAGTCAAATGTACACTATCCTTACCAATCAATGTATTCCAACAGCACCAAGAAACTTCTTCATTTGACGAAATGTTAATGCTTGTAACTTTGAACCGACACCGGCCACGTGCAAGCGCGACCCTCCGCCATCTTGAAATGAGACTGCCGGCGAATCTGGACCAGCCAGTCGGCAGATAGCGCCTGGCGAAATCCCTCGTGGTTGTTCGGAGTTCCTCGCATCGCATGTCGAGCGAAGGCCGAACTGTCCAAAATCTCTTCACGAACCCCCAAAATGGTTCGGCCGAAGGATTTTCCTTCGGTCTTCGGGGTTATTCGGACTTCTTTGTCGCTAATTAAGACGCGCTTTTAGGCTTTGTCACACGTAGAGTCGGTGCCTGCGAGGCACCCGCTTGTGCATTGCGCGGGGTGTTGCGGTCATACGTTGCAACACACTTTGGCTACCAGCTGCACCGCCGGCCCGGCGCTCCAATACATAAAAAGCATGGTCAGCGGCGACTTGCTGGCGTGGCGAGGAAAACATAGGACCGTGCTCTATTCGCTGGGGCCGCGGCTGAGTCTGCGGGGAGTGCCCGCTACAAGCGGATTTCATTGGCTCTGAGGGCATTTCGCCGCTGGTACGCCTGCAGAATCGCAGCGTGTGAGAACCCTATTAGACACTTATTCTCTACAGTTGGTGCAGTACAGCGCGCGGCGAAATCCCCTAGCAGCACTTAAACTGGCCAATTCCGTCTTGGCTAGCCAACATATGTTTTGGAACAGTTTCGCTCGTGAGTGCGAATGTACGCTGGAAATACTCTACCTTGATGATTAGTACAGTTTTTAGGGCGATACAGTGTTGTTTACATTTTGCCGGCGCGAGCGGTTGAACATTCATAGTCTACGACTGTTGTAACTTGACTGCGGGAGCGCTCAGTGTGGTCCCCGCGTCATCGAATACGTTTCTGTTGGTTCATTGCCAGCATTACAGACGCTGTCACTGTCCAGGTGTCTAAGTGGTGTGATCTGTGAACGATTTGTGAGCTCAGCCCGGCTGAACTTGAAATGGTACATGTAGCATCAGCCCCTTTTATAGTCAAAATCACTTCAAAGTCGACTGAAGGAATGTATTGTCTGTAAATGTTTCACAGATACTTGGCATGGCATTTCGCGCTTATAGCTGAATGAAGCAGCATTGAATCGGGGCGCTTTATGCGTACGCGTAAAGTGCCCCGGGTCAATGCAGCTTACACAAGTGTCCGACGGTTTGAGCCAGTGTAACACTGACGCCGCTCCCCGCCACCAGGCAGTCAGTCACATTCGGCGTACATAAAGAGGGAATGGCCCAAACAGATCAGCCGGCTGAGTAAACAGAAGTCTGTGCAATGCGCCATGCAAAATCAGTAATTATGACTGATTCGAAGAGACATGACAGAAATTGGGAAGAAAAATTACGAGTTTTCACGTAAAGAGCAAGTGTACTTTCGTGGTACAGTGTACATACCTACTACTATTCCAAGCCACAGAAACGCGGACGAAACCAAGACAACCTTGAACGGGCCTCTCGTTTCCATACCGACCACGTTGGTTTGAACTCTTTATCGGTTTATGTCGCCTGTTCCCGCCCGGACGAGAGTTCGCCGAGTCCGGCGTTCCTTCACAGTGAACGTTAGCGGTTCAGTTCTGAAATACCTCCAGGCTGGACACATTATATACATGAAACGCCTGTTCAGTTACGCAACATAATCGATGTTTCACAAGTGACAACAGTCTCGCATTCCTGAGGTGTTTCAAGTTCTGTTTTTGTTCCAGCTGAAACATAGCAACTTGACACGATGAGACATGGCTAGTGTCGCAAATGGTCACAGTACAGTGTGGCTAAGGTTCAGTCCGTGCACAGGTGGTTTGCGCAACTCAGTTTAACCCAGTCAGTCCCAACTTGGCTTGGTGGGGTTGCGGTTCTTATACAGGCTACACAGTAGAGATACCGCGGATTTCAAAGGAAATGTTCTACATTCCTGTAACCATAACGCAATGCATGACACCCTCGAAATGCTTTAAATACATCCCAAAAATCCAACAGCCAAAAGATTCGCGTGTTGGGTAAATTTCAACAAATTCCAATATTCCACTTTTTTGCAATGCTAGCAGCGACCACCTACCCCCTCATTCCTCTGTCGTCTGCTGGCGGCTCGCGCCAGCCTCGCATGAATACAAATAGTCCACATGCCAAGCTCATTTTTCACTGTTTTTACTATTACCTGGCATGAAATTTATTTACAAAGCCAACAAATAGCCCCAGATTGCCATGTTTTACTCTGCACACAAATTTGAAATGCCACAAAAAGCGGCCTTCCTGGAACCAAAGAACCACCTCACATGATCATAGTGATATCAGTTCTGCAACCTGTAACTTGATTCTGATGAGCAGTTTTCACAAACACATACATGTTGTACCTGTACTTTTGTTTGTTAATCAGCACGTACCAAAATGGCACCAATAAAAAAGTTTATTAATTAAATAATATGATAACAATAATGATAGGGCGTAGAATTGAAGCGCTTCTGTCGCGCCGCGAACTGTACTGACCCAACGCGCACGCTAACGTGAATCGCACGCATTCTCTCGCACACCTCACACCCACACGTTACAACTGATGACATCAGCCATTGGCGCGACGGGTTAATTTGACTCAGCTATTTAGGTTTGGGAATGTAGCAGTGAGTTTATCAAGAGTTTTGGTGGGCTTGAAAAATTCCACAGCAAATGGGTTAACAGTTCGCGTGCTTGAGTTGTCAGGCTGCTTTTGTGAGCAGGGGAGCGAGTTTGAGATAATTATAAGCGGACGCGGACAGACAGACCTTGTCGTCGGTGAGCGCGAATCAATGTTTGTTTTCAGACTAGCCATATCAGTCTCTCTCTCTGTCTTTCTCTCTCAGTCTCCACATTTTTAAAACTTTATGGAAAATTGGTGACTTCTCTCCGGTGATTTTTCTTAAAATGTTTGACTGTCAGATCAAGCCAATTTTGATGTATGGTTCTGAAGTATGGGGCTTGCAGGAGCATCATGTTATTGAAAAAGTTCACTTGTTTGCATTGAAAAAGTTATTAAATGTTAGTCCCCGAACTCCCAATGACATGGCATATGGTGAAACAGGTCGTTATCCTCTTTACGTACAAGCTAGGGCTAGTTGCATCAGGTATTGGTTTCGTCTAACAAGGATGGATGACTATAGACTCCCGTGTAAAGCTTACAAAATGCTACTCCACCTTCATGCCAGTGGCAAAAAATGCTGGGTTACGGATATACATGACGAACTCTATAAGAACGGTTTTGGTTTCGTCTGGGAAAATCAGGGTGTCGAAAATATCAATTGGTTTTTACGTGTTTATAAACAGCGTTTGGTTGACTCGTTCGGTCAAAATTGGCACGGTCACATACAAGACAGTTCTCGGTTTAACGTTTATAGACACTTTAAATCTTCTGTACTTTTGGAAACATACTTTGAAGACATCCCAAATAAACATTTACGTGACCTTTTTATACGTTTCAGAATTGGCGCTTCAAATATCAAAACACACAAATTCAGATATTCATGTACTATTGACAGTAACCTATACAGTTGCCCATTATGTGGTGCTGGACTGGAAGACGAAATGCACTTTTTATTTTATTGCAGAAACTTGGAGGGCATTAGATCGAGATTTATACCTGATAAATATAGAAAGCATGCAACTTACTCTACATTGATTATTATGTTTAATGACAGGTTTTGTGTTCAAAATCTTGCTAGATATATATATTACAGCTTTAAGCTTCGACAAGAGGCAGTTCCAGTGTTGAAGTAGCTGTTATTCTTGGCTACTGGTGAACATTGCACTGATATACCCAAGAACATATTAACTGAACATACGTTTTTTTGCAGATGTATATGGTACAACCTGTGTAATTAGTTGATCATTATATTCTGTAATTACTTTCTCTGTTTGTAGTTCCATGTGCTGCCCTGCTGGGAACAGCTCCCGAACCCAGTTGTTATGGGTCAATGGCCTAACAATAAACAATTTGAGTCTTGAGTCTCTCAGTCTCCACACGCAGACACGCGCCGTAGTACGCGCGCGTTCACACACACACACACACACACACACACACACTTACCGTGACCTTCTTTCAGACGGCAGATATAGTCAGTACAGGTGAACCTGCTTCATCTTCACCTGACGCCGGTAACGAAGGTGGTGGGCGCGACAAACCCCAATTCTCCGGCTGCAAATTTATGCACACACACCACACACACACACACACACACACACACACACACACACACACACAGAGTTCACTCAAACTTAAGATTTGGTTGATTTATTTTGAAAATTACATAGCGTCCAAGTAATTTTTCAAACTTGCATCATAGGATGCTTTACCAGCTTAATGTAAGCTGCCAGTACATCTACTGGTTTCCATGGGAATGGAAGATATGCAGCTTGTACATGGAATGTTGTGAAATCACATTGAGCAATGAGGTCCTTTCAAAATTCTCTAAATATGGCACATAATATTTCTAAAGGATACCACTTTAACGACGTTTTACAAAAAAATTTTTTAAAGTTCTAAAAATCAAGAGACTGCTCAACATATCAAAATTATAAAGTATGAAGTAAAAGTATATTACTATATGAAAAGCACTGTGTAAGACAGACAATAGAGAATCAAGAAACAGGACAACAACATGAGGTAAAGTACTCTAGATGGCACATGTAGTTCAAATACTTAACAGAATAGTTACACACACACACACACACACACACACACACACACACACACACACACACACACACACTGTGTTTATGACTGAAAAATGAACCGGTAAAATATCACACACACACACACACACACACACAGTGTTTATTACTAAACAATGAACCAGTAAAATATCACACACACACACACACACACACACACACACACACACACACACACACACACACACACACACACACACTGACACAATGTTTATTAAACATGACAAAAGAGTTAACCATGAAATCACAATTGTGGCTCACCACTGAGTATAACAACCCCACAGTGATGGCATAAATTTACGAAGCACGTTCACATCGAAATGGGCGCATAACAACAGGAATTTCCCATTTTCATATGTCCGTTTAGATCTACTAGTACATGTATACATTTGTAACCCTGGCTAAACACACTTCACAAGCACCCATACACACACTTGGCAATATAAACGTACAAATAAAAGTGTAGTGCCTAATTCATGAAATAGGCAGTGACTCTAACTTTGCCTAATTTTATGAACTAGGCAGCTCCGTTGCATAAAGTGCGAAATGATTTGTAAAAGTTGCCTGTTTCATGAATTTGGCAGACCAATACGTGAATGACACAAGACATGCATGGAATAAGAATAAAACACAGACATAACTCAGTCAAATAAGAAGCCAATGAAAGGCAACAAATGTTAGGTTTTTTTCCCCCTCAGCTCTCAGTCAGCTGTCATGAGGACACTGACCAGCGTGCACACAGAAGACCAAGGAGGAAAACAAAAGGTACGTAGAAAGTTGGGGTCCTGGTGGACTAGGCCAAGGGGTAGGGGGGTAGTGGCGATGAGATTTCTCTGTTTCGATTCTTTGGTTAATTCGTGAAACAGGCAACTTTTCAAAATCACTTCACACTTTCGGCAATGATCTGCCTAGTTCACAAGAGTAGGCGCAGTCGCTGCTTATTTCATGAAATGCGCCAATTTCACAAATTTGGCATGACATATACATACACTCGTGGCAGTGCATCACGTATCAGTATCACAGTTATCCTCAGTTTGATTGGTATTGCTATTGGTCATGAGGAGGGGGGGGGGAGGGGGGTAGGGGCGGCGCCACCATAGTACAGCGTCACATTTTCCCCTCCTTTTTTCTGCTTGCATGGTGTGTGATTATCTCCATTCCACGGCTCCTCCCATCTGTAACGGGATCTTTATTGTGCACACTTGATATTGTTTTAGGAATGTGTGTGTACAAAAAGGCAAGACATTCACCGCAGATGAGTCTGCATGTGAATCCGGCTGACTTGATTTGATACGGACAAATCCCAAACCAAGTTCTTGCCCATCAGGGGGTTCTAACCCGAAACCACTGGATCAGTAGACCGAAAACTTTTCCCACTATGCCAAATATCTTTGTACAGGTGTATTATTGAAAGTGAAGTGTGATGCAGTCTTCTACTGGCTAAACACTGGCTTGTCCAACTTTTGCACGTGCGCTACTGAAAGCCCATCACCGCTACAGTGAAGCACGGGTTCGATCCAAAGTCGAACTGTGATATATGTCATTGTGAAACTGTTGTTTTGTTATTTTTCTCACCCCTGGGCTGCTAATCGAGGGTGCCTCTATGGGTCCACCTGCTTTCAAATTAAAAAATGGTTTGAGCAAGATGGGTGACGCTGCACTGCAGCAACACGCTTCCCCCAAAGGGGCAGCAACCTGAATTCCCAGAAGATACAGTTCTGTTGTTTGTTGTTGTTGTTGTTTTGTGTTTTACTGTGTTTTTGTGTTGTTGTTTTTTTTTGTTTTTTTTTTTGTTTTTTTTTTTGGGGGGGGGGGTTGATTTTTTTTTTTGGGGGGGGGGGGGGAGGGGGGGGTAGGGGGGTTAATGGAAGCTAGCGCAAACGGCCAGTATGAAACTGGACTCCCCCGCCACTCTTCCATTTCAGAGAAGTCCGATCTTCTGACATTGTATAGATAGTGTATATGATAGTGTCTTACATCCTACCACTTGCACTCAGTTGGTATAGTTCGCTCATCAGGGCCGGGGTGAAAATGTATACACAGTGTACGAGTCATTTTCATCTGGAGCAAATGGAACCAGTACCCTACCTGCGCGGGACAGGGTGCACATGTATCATGGATTTGGCTCTCGCGAGTTGAAGTCAAATGACAGCTGACTTTATGTTATAGACGTGACTTAAAATGAAAGCATTAAACAAATGTAGCCATCATAATGTTGAAGACATGTGCATATTATCTGTTGTAATTTGTAGCTTTTTTTTTTTTTTTTTTTTGCTGCCTCAACTCTTTTGCCAGTTCCAGTGGTGTTCGCCCCAGGTAATGGGTGGAATCCACGGAGGGCTCGGAAGATGGGGCAATTTTTATTATGCATGATGAAGGAGAGGAGAATGATGGTAAGATGATGCTATGGAGGTCCGTGTGGTTTGGTGCTGCGGGACAGGGCCGCATTCCACGCTTCATGTCATAAATATCCGGCATTAACCAAGACCGGGAACTACGGTACCTGCGGTGCCGGCCGTGTAATCATCCACATCACAAGACGTGTCATACCAATGGAAGCACCCCCAAAGTCGCACCCGTGAAGTGGGTGAATCTCGGCTGTGTGGCGACAGCCTCCCCATTGGGCCCATACCACACCCGCTCTGGGTAGGAGCTGACCAATGTAGGAAAAATCCCGCTTGCCTCGGCTGGGACTCGAGCCCGGGTCTCCCGGTCCATGGTGACTCGTCCGAAGTGCTAACCACTACACTACGGGGGCCGGTAATTTGTAGCTGTTTCATTTTCCGCAAACGAGTCTTTTCGGGAAACTAGCGGAAAAAATATCGTGAGAGCTGGCTAGACTGAAGGACCGAGTACAATCGCTTCACTGAGTGAAGAATTGGGGGTACAGTTGCTCTCCCTGCATACGACTGGGACACATTTGCACCCCCTAGCGGTCGAACGATACCAAGTGAGCACCGCTTACCAACTCAACTCACACGTAAGTTGCTACATGGGAAGTCATCTCCGTGGCCTCTGTGTACGAGGGTGGTGGAGGTGAAGGAGGTGAACCAGTTGCAGAAACCGGTTCGGATGGAGATCGGTTCGTGGAGGAACCATGCTGCAGACTCCAGTAAGAAGGAGGGTCATCTGCAGAAGGCGGGTGCGCTGCGTTGCCTGTACCAGCTGCCATATTTGAGTAACTGTCATACGCAGCCTGTGGTGGACCAGGGGTTGAGGCAGGTGTCACAGGGTTACTGTTCAGGTAAAATGCAGGAGGGGCTGAAGGATGACTTCTGGCAGTGGTGGAAGTGGAAGCGGAAGCGGCCTGTGTCAAACCAGATGTTGAGGCAGGGTTGTCGCCTTGGTAAACTGTGGGAGGGGCTGAGGGTGGGGGCTGGCGGGTGGTGGTGGTGGTGGTGGTGGGGGTGGACGTGCTGAGAAGCACAGCCCTAGGTCGGCCTGACTGATCTCGCTTGGCCATTGCAGAATAGCAACCTACAGCACAGCAGAAAATGATAATCACTCCACCTATCCCAGCTCCAACAGCGGCTCCCACGACAGTATTTGCATTCTTGTTTGGAGGTGTGGCTACAGGCAGTATAGGCCTGGAAGTGCCTGCACAATGAAGAAAACAAAATGGTCACTGCAAACAGGAACATGACTGGAAACTAAACTGCACTGACTCCATTTGTGCTGGCCTTTTTCTCGTTGCCCCTTACGTGGTGGAAAAAAGGACGTTAAATTCCCAAACACCCACCCTCCACTGACTCAATGCAAAAACACTGATCTGACACAAACCATTTTTTTGTGTGTCATTTGTTTGTTTTTTGTTGTTGTTGTTGTTGTTGTTGTTGTTGTTTTTTTTTGTTTGTTTGTTTTTTTTTTGGGGGGGTCTAAGCAAACAGGCAAGATACTTCTGCATTTAGAGTACATGTATAGGTACAATGATGCCTGCATAACTCTCTCTTTGCTGACAGTTTCTCCCTGTATTGCGCTAACAGATAGTTGTTTCACTGGTAAAAACCTGTTTTGCTAGCACTATATTGTGTTCCGCAATTTATGATGTCATACGACTGAAAATAAAAATAGAAAGTTTGTGATCCTGTAAATCGGGCCTCTGCAGCCAAGCACTGTGAACATGAAGGCTCCAAATGGGGACCTTAGCATACAGTGAGTTAAAGTATGACCAAGCTGACAGAATACTTATGCAACTCGAGTGTACACAATAGTGCCTGCATTAAAAATAGATGAAAAGGATACCAATCATAAAATGTGCAAACCAATTATAGCAGTCAAACTTACTGTGCAATGAAGGTGGGAAGGCTTGATAGGACAGTCGGAATCCACTTCCGCCTTCAGCTGATCTGAACTGAATATACATGTTCCGCCCACTACTGAAGATATAGCGACTTCCAGAAGCTGTGCAGAAACCCTTGAGAACAGCATCGGAGTCAGAATCTGTGTAGATGAGCAGAAACAAATAGTTGGGATTTCAGTCTACAAATGCATTCATCTGTCAACCATATTTCAAAACTAAAAGCAGAATCTGGGGCTGCTGGTGTGTGTGTGTGTGTGTGTGTGTGTGTGTGTGTGTGTGTGTGTGTGTGTGTGTGTGTGTGTGTGTGTGGTGTGAAACAGCTGTAAACTGACCTCCATCAAACACTGTAATGCTGTCATAGGGGCAGTTCTGAGTGCCACGGTCAATTACAGACAGTTGTACAACATACAAGGGATGGGTCGCTTGTATGGCCCATGCACAGTTAGAGTTACTGCAACAAAAAAGACAGGCACAAAACAGGAGCATGGGTCACAAGCCTTGTTTACAAAAAGAAGAAAAAGAAAAAAATTTGGTACTCACGTACAATAGGACACATAATAAAGAAACAAATTTGTCCAACCTTTCCAAAAAAAAAAAAAAAAGGATTACATTGGTCTATAGACAGTACATATACAGTACGTAGTACTAAGAGAAAAAGCAGCCATTTTAGTCCTAACATGTTTGGAATCTAATTGGGTTTTTTTTTTTTTGTTGTTGTTGTTTTGTTGTTGTTGGGTTTTTTTTTTGTTTTTGTTTGTTTGTTTGGGGGGGGGGGGGTTGTTATTTTAGGTGATATATTGTTGTAGTTGCCAGTAGTGGTGATCGTGTTTTAGGTGTTTTTCCCCAGGGAGGATTTGGGGAGGCAGATCTAGTTTTGGCTTTTCACTGGTGTTTGTTTGTTTGTTTGTTTTTTCACTCCTCTCAACTTTTTCTTTCCCCACCACCACCTTTTTCATCTTCAGTGACTTTATTTTCACACGATCATACAGTTTTGTCTGCTGCTGTCATGTACAACTGACCTTACCGACCACCTTGTACATAAGACATTAGCTTGGTCACTGATGCTTTACTCCACTTGTTTGTCACTGCACCAGAAGTATTTCACTTACTCTGGAAAGTCATCAGGGTAACCTGGTGAGGTAAGGTACTGTACTGTCATGAACTTTGCTTGAAGTTGCACAGGGTTGCCTGGGCTCCCGCACCAACTCCCACCTTCTGCACACACACGCACGCACACACACAGCGTGACACACACACAGAGAAAGTCACAAACACACACACACACACACACACACACACACACACACACACACACACACAGAGTTTTAGCTACACTAGAAAATTTGTTTTTTCAGGTGTAACCCCTTTTCCAAAATCTAAAATGAAGGTAGATGTAGATAATTTTCAGCGTGCACACACACACACACACACACACACACACACACACACACACACACACACACACACACACACACGCACGCACGCACGCACGCATGCACGCACGTACGCACGCGCGCGCGCACACACACACACACACACACACACACACACCACCACCACCACTGTACTATTTTGTACACTGATACATGCAAACACACACACACACACACACACACACACACACCACCACCACCACCACCACCACCGCCACTGTACTATTTTGTACACTGATACATGCAAACACACACACACACACACACACACACACACACACACACACACACACACACACACACACACGCACGCACGCACGCACGCATGCACGCACGCACGCACGCACGCGCGCGCGCACACACACACACACACACACACACCACCACCACCACCACTGTACTATTTTGTACACTGATACATGCAAACACACACACACACACACACACACACACACACACACACACACACCACCACCACCACCACCACTGTACTATTTTGTACACTGATACATGCAAACACACACAAACACACACACACACACCACCACCACCACCACCACCACCACTGTACTTTTTCGGACACCGATACACGACGGTATACACGCACATAATTATACGTTTATCATAGTACATGCACCGCTCTCACCACCTGGTCACAGTAACCAAACCGGCATAAGTTAGACTAACAACAGCACTAACACTTCGGCTGACAGCTACTTTCTAGCTCACTATCGTGCATAATGCTGAACGTCTGCTGTGCTTCCTTACCTGCTGACACACTCAGCGTCAGGACAGCGGACAGTGAGGAGAGAAGACAGAACGGGTTCCTCGTCAGCATTGCCGCTTGAATCAGCCCTGCTTTAGTATTGATAACTGTTCATAGCCGAACCGTCTTTGCTCTTTCACAATGGCAAAAATTTGGAGATAACTACGCCGCTGTCTCTCTCGAAGATTATCATATTTCGCAGTTGACTTCCGCGGTGGACGAATTTTGTACGCTATTTTTAGGCGTCACCTTTGCGTGTTGATTGGCTGCGCCGGCCAGCAGGTAAACAAGAATGAGACTGAACTAGACGTTACGCATCTCGGTTACGGGCTGGGGAGTTGACGTCACACATCATTATCAGTCCGGCTGCGCACCACTTTGTAGTCAACGACCGTGGCATGTTACATTTAGTACGTAAGATCGGAGTAGTCTTACGTAACACCAGTCCGACCTTGCTACTGGCGTGCGAACATGCGGCACCGTACCGTCCGTGGCTTTCAGTAGAAGCAGACGACACACAGGTGTGTTGTTTTTGGGCCGGGCTAGTTTCGCTTTCAAGCCTGGTGACCACTGGTGTGGCACGGCCAGTGTCTTTGCGAAACTGCTACGGTGAGGACGAAACCAGAAATGTCGGCCTTAAGGCCTGATAGAAGGGGTGACCGGTCAAATGTCTACAGGCAAAGATCGAAGCCCGGGCAAATCAGTTTCCGGTGTACATCAGTGATCACGGCAGACACTAATTGACGGTCTGTCAGTTGTCAGTATTCAGTTATATCAAGCGAATTGTACTGTCAAATATTGCAAACTAAACAAAACAAAACAAACTTCTTGAAATTTGCACAGTAACAACATAGTCAATAATATTGTATTCAGTGTAGTCAATTATTGTATTCAGTTGCCACAACTGAATGGTGTTGTATCAGTTGTATTGTGGCTGATATTGTACTCAGTCATTTGTGGTATTGTGTCAGTATTCTAATGCCGGTATTCTAATCGTATTGTATCATTTTGCATTGTATCTTAGTTGCATTGTTTTCAGGTGAATTCAGTGCACGTGTCAAGTTGTATTGCAGTGGCGTCGGAAGATGTTCAGGGCGGGGGGGGGGGGGGTACAACTGGCCATCGGACGGCGCAGAGCGCCGAGCTATCTACGGGGGTCCGGGGGCATGCTCCCCCGGAAAATTTTTAAAAATTAGCTGCAAATCTGTGCAATCTGGCGCATTCTGGGCGTGTTTGTGGGTGGATCAAGTTTCTATAAGCAAAAATATAGGTGTGAAAGACATACAAACTAATCATAAAACTTAACTTCAAATACCCTACCTAATGGTCACATCTGCTGATCTCCTCTCACGAACTCCACTGGATAGCTTGGCACACACATGTACACTTTATTTATGACATGCGATTCACGCACATCTCTCTCTCTCTCTCTCTCTCTCTCTCTCTCACTCATGCTGGCTGGAGTTGGAGAGACTAAGGGGGGGGGGGCAAACATGCTAGTGCCGCCCCCCTCAGCTGGGCAAATTTCTAGGGGGGGGGCCTAGAGGCCCTCAAGCCCCCCCCCCCTTTTTTTTTTTACAAGGGGGGTCTGTGCCCCCCCTACCCCCCCCCCCCTGTTCCGACGCCACTGTATTGTATTGTATTGTATTCAGTTGTGTTGTCAGTATTCAGCCAGTGTCTGTATATTCCATGCGTCTGCTTCAGTCCGGTGGTGTCACTGAGTCGGTCCCACTGACATTAATTTTGATCACTGATTTCCGGCTTTTGTGTCCTGGCAGACGGATCCGTTTACTAGTAGGGTGTTAACTGACTGAGTCTCACCACAACTGAATTGGAATGGAAATCCGCTCCCAGCACTGAGGACAATCAGTACTAGTCAGTACATGATAGGCAATTTCTGAAACTGATTTATATTATGTAATCAGTTTGTCAAGTCTCCAGTGTCAGCCAAGTCACGGTAGTAGACTATCATGTCAGCCGGTTAGAACATCAGCCCGCCGGATCGGAGTAGTACTACCGGTGTAGGAGGCAAAAAAGACTTCCAGGAAAAAAAAAACTGGGAATGTATTTTTCCTAGGAAAGAAACACTGCAGGAGTGTAATCATCTTACTGGGGGAAAAAAACACTGCTGTAGTGTTTTTTTCCCGCAGTGTTATTTTCCGACTACACCGGCTCCGTCCGCTGATCAGTGTAGCGTTCTAACATGATGTAGTACATGTACCTGTATGTGGAGCCGCTTCCATTAAAAAAAAAAAAAAAAATGCATCGACCCTCACTGACACTACACGCACATCGTTTCGGCACCCGCGACAACCCGAACCGGTCTACACTTTGACCTCGTAGGTGCTGTGTCCACACAGATGCCGCCGCCAATGCCGCCGAGAGACTGAAAGAGACGGTCGGAGTGCTGCCGGTTGAAACATGAGAAGGGACAAACATGAACATGTATTCCGCCAGGTAGTACTCTCTCTCTCTCTCTCTCTCTCTAGTCCCCCCGCCCCTCCCTTTGTTAATCCCGATGGCCCGGTGGATACATGATACATCCTACAACCTTGTTTACCCCTCGCAGCCAATCAAAACCGATTGCTGACACTTGCCGCGCGAGCGGTGGTTTTAGCAAAGATCATCTTGGCCTGCACATTGTATAGAAGATCTTTGGTTGTAGACCAACCCGGAACTGAGAAACACACGGTGGCCCTGTCCGAGAAAGACGTTGACGTAGTTATCTCAAATGTGTCATTGCGAAAGAGCAAAGCCTGTTGATGATCAGGTATTTGCTGCGGCAAAATCAAGTTCAAGCAATGCCGACGAGGAACCCGTTCTCTCTTCTCTCCTTACTGGCTGTCCTTACGCTGAGTGTCGCGATAGGTAAGGAAGCATAGCAATCAGCATTACTATGATAACTGAAGACAGAGCGGCTCAGTGTTTGTTGATGTCGGAGACTGATACGATCAGTACAGCGCACTTGTCGCCAGAAGTAGAACGTAACGTTTAGAACATCAGATCGGAGTAGACGGTAGACTACGGCTCTATCTAGCGAGATTCTAACGCTACGAACAGCGTCACAGCCGCGTTGTTGACGCCAGCCCTGAGTTACTGACGCTGCGTTGGTATAGTTCACACCCTTTTGTCATTTGCACCTGCTGTAAATGCACTGCGACCGTCTAAACAACTTAGCGATTGCACCATTACCACAAGGTAACCGTGACCCCAACCCTAAAATCTAAACCTAACCCTAAACCGATCTAAGCAGGCGAACTCTACTAAATCAGTAAATGAGCGTGGCTGCCGCTTTTGTATAGTTCGCCCGGGGTTGCAAACTATACTGAGCGTTACTGACAGTAGGAAAATCATCAACACTGTGACTGATATCATCATAACACCAAATTCATAAATTTCTAAGATGAGTAAACTTTCTCTAGTGCCGTTTCTAATTTTTCTTACCCACCCGGCCAATCAGTGCACCCTTATCATCAAGTTACATGTAGTTCCCCTTCCGTCTACGTCGTGGGTAAAAAGATGCACACACATTGCTTTAGATGAACGTATCTCGGTCAATATTTAGGTCACACCTTTGAAATTTCATGACTTTGTCAATAAATGGTTTGACTATGTTCATGCCAATGTTGTTTAACTTGTAATTAGCAGAGTAATTAAACAATAAATAAGAATAAGTTGTGAATTGCCTATGTAAAAACCATGGGTAATTTGTTTCCCACGACATAGGACTAGGAATAAGTCGAAAATTACCTATGTAAAAACCATGGGTAATTTGTTTCCCACGACGTAGGACTAGGAATAAGTCGAAAATTACCTATGTAAAAACCATGGGTAAGTTGTTTCACACGATGTAGGACTAAGAAGTTTTTTAGCGATGTAGCCGGAAGGTTAAAAAATCACCTTGCATCTGTGTCAGTGTAAATTTTTTTTTTTTTTTTTTTTTGCTGCCCCAACTCTTTGCCAGCTCCAGTGGTAATCCTCCCAGGTAATGGGTAGAATCCACGGAGGGCTCGGAAGCTGGGACAATTTTTATTATGCATGATGATGGAGATGAGGATGATGGTAAGATGATGCTATGGAGGTCCGTGTGGTTTGGGACTGCGGGACAGGGCCGCATTCCACGCTTCCTGTCATAAATATCCCGGCATTAACCAGGCCCGGGAACTACGGCACCTGTGGTGCCGGCCGTGTAATCATCCACATCGTAAGACGTGTCATACCAAGGGAAGCACCCCCAAAGTCGCACCCGTGAAGTGGGTGAAACTCGGCTGTGTGGCAACAGCCTCCCCATTGGGTCCATAGCACACCCGCTCTGGGTAGGAGCCGACCTAGGTAGGAAAAATCCCGCTTGCCTCAGCTGGGACTCGAACCCGGGTCTCCCGGTCCATGGTCCGAAGTGCTAACTACTACACTACGGGGGCCGGTGTGTCAGTGTAAATTTGTGTAACTGATCTTTGTATAAGCAGGTTTTGGGCAACACTGCTAAACTCAACCTTCATCTGTAAATAACTGAGTTTGTGTAACAGATATATATATATATATATATATTTTCATGTTTCAATGCAGGTGTTCAGGGACAGTGCTACCCCAGTGCACCTGAGAACCTGACGGCTATCAGTGAGCAGTCTCAAGATATCTTTTCTCCAGATTACCCGCGCAACTACCCGAAGTTAGTTGAAAGTTAACAGTATGGTGCTTGTACTGCTGAAAGATTAAACATCATTATAGTCTTTGTGTCACAATTTATTCATTCACTGATGTGTTGTAGTTGTTGTGTCTAATATAATACACACCATACATCTACCATTCAATGAGAATTTACCTTCGTCACCTTTCAAAAAGCAATGTTTGGTTGTTAGTTTTATTTATATATGTGTTTATTCATTTATCTATTTATATTTAATCTATAGCTAAACTGAAACTGAAACTCGTGGATGTGCTGTAGCCTTAAGTTAATTAGCATGTGACGATTTACTCTATGTGTGTGTGTGTGTGTGTGTGTGTGTGTGTGTGCATGCGTATGTGCATGTGTGTGTGCATTCGTGCATAGTTTTTGTTGTAAAACCTTTTTCCTGTTTGTTTCAGTAATGCAGACTGTCAGTGGCATATATCAACAAGGCCCGGATATGTTATACAGCTGAATGTTGTTTCCATTGACTTGGAACTAGTGGAAACTGTTCCCACCTGTACCCTTGATTTCATTGAGGTGTTTGATGGATGTGAGTTAAAACACACACATACATATATTTACACCACTCGCCAGTGCAAACTTTCAGTGAGTTACCTATGAGTGCTTTACATCTGAAAATAGTAATGAAACAGAAAGTAAAAGTGTGAGTTACGACTCTCCATAACCCACTCAGTGGTTTATGAGTTCAAAAACGCAAAAACACTCCAGTTGCGTCATCAGTCAGAAAGTGCGTCATTTCAAACATTTGAACTCATACGCCATAGCCAGTGCACAGTTATTTTGCTCACTTTGGGGGGTGAAAAGTTATGTTCCTTGCATCACGTTAAAAAATGATAGCACAGAAAATTGTCTGCAAAGTATAACATGCTTTGAATGATATTCTTCTTAACATCAATCAATTTCACCTGCCCTACTCATCATTTCCTCACAAGTACCGGTAAGTACTTAGAATTTAGAGGGGGTACAAAAGTCACTAGTCACCCTACCAGAAAAATAAAATCTCGCAGTCTGAATGCTCGTGGTATAAACAGCTTACATAATTAGTTCGAGTGGTTTACGGCGAAAGACTAACCCCTCAATGGTTCGATTGTTAGCATAGCTACCTTGCCAGAGGCTCGGTAGCTACACAATCGAACCATCTCGGGGTTAGTCTTTCGCCGTAAACCACTCGAACTAATCATGTAAGCCCTGTATAACCCATTCTCCTGAAATGGTACGTAAGTCACTCTGGAGATCCCAGCCAAGACCTTAACTCTTTGACGACGAAGCACAATTTCTAACACGCGATTTCCTATGACGACGAAGCACAATTTCTAACACGCGATTTCCTATAGGAAATCGCGTGTTAGAAATTGTGCTTCGTCGTCAAAGAGTTAAAACAGTGCTAGGGGACCACTTTGTACTACGGTTACCCCTACCAACCAATTGACTGCTGTATTTACAGTATAAAAAAAAAAAATTAATTATCCCTTTCGGGAAATTCAAGCTGCTTGCCCCAGGGGAAGCGTGTCGCTGCGGTGCAGTGCCATCCTTTTTTATTTTTTTTTTATTTTTATTTTTTTACAATTTTGCTGGGGGAGGAAAGCCAGATAACCCGGAGAGAAACCCCCGATGAGCAGCCCGGTAGCCAGGAAAAAAACGGGGTCACATATATAACAACCTCGACCTGGGCTCGAACCCACGTTTCATCACCAGGACATTGACGTGAGGAGTACAAATGCCATTCTGATATCAAATTAAAGAGCATTTGCTCATTTTTCTAAATGAGTGCATTGATTAAAAAGTGCCCGATTTTGTGAGAACTGATCTAGTTTGTGACAGTTGCCATACAACATTTCTACATTTCCGTTTCTATTGCATGTAATAGACCAATCATCCAGCCCCTTTACTGCAAAGCAAACTTTTAGGGCTGTATTCGACTGGCACGAGTCTTCGCGCCAGTCTGTTATGTTATATATATCATGACACAAGTACCTGTTTTCATGCCCATTCGATGAATAGTTTTCTACAACTTTGTTGTACAAGTGAATTCAATTCAAAGTACATGTACTAGGAGCATGATTCACAGTAATAATTTTTTATTTGAAGTACACAGCATCTACATTATACAATCGTTTAATAGTGCTGTAAACCGGTTCGGAAGTCAAACCGGTTCACGAACTCTGGTTTCGTGACGAAACCGTTTTTTTGAAACTGGTTAACCGTGTACCATATGGTAGTATTACTTGGTCTATGATATTGTGACGTCATCTGGCACAAATAGGCTTATGTCATACATGGACATTTTGCGATGTTTTCAAAAACAGCAGTGTTTCCCAGTTAAACTTGACAGTGACTGATGCCAGGTGGCGGCGGCGCATATATCCTTAGGTTCGATGTCCCCCCTCCCAGTTTGATTTTCGCCTTGTATTCTTTACACACAGCTTCCCCTTCAACCACCTTCCCTCCTACCTCCTTCACGACAAAATGCTTCCAGATTTTGGGACTTCCCCTTTGGATTATCGATCAGACGTTCTGCCATGTTGTGATTGTTGATATACTCAAGTTATACCCCTTTCCTCGTGTTTGGCCGAAAATTCAAACCGGTATAAACCGGTTTTCGTTTTTTTGGTGCACCACTGTCGTTTAAACAGCAGTTACATTTGGGGAAGATTTGCATGCTGCACGTGAATCAGGATGAGGTAGGTGCTACTAACTGACCAGCAAGGGCCCTATATATATCGGGGAGCCGGGGTGGCCGAATGGTAGAGCGTTGGATTTCTAATGCTCGGGTCGTGAGTTCGTATCCCGGCTGGAGCCAAATATTTGTGCTGGCTTTTTCATCGTTGCCCCATTTTTGATATCACCCATATGTGGTGGAAAAGGACGTAAAACCCCCAAACACCCACCCACCTACCCCTATATATCAAATTACGGTTTGACTGGCAAGCGTTCCTAAATGCCTGCGGCCTTTAACAGATGTGTGTGTAACGCTTTACTCTTTGTTTGCAGCATCAGATGAACAGAGACGCATCATCAAGTTTTGTGCTTACCCAGAGCGGACGCCAGATCTGATGAGCAGCGGACAAGACATGTTAGTGAGGTTCACTTCAGATTTCTACGTAACCGGCAATGGATTTCACCTGAGCTACAAAGCAGTTCAGTGTAAGTTGTAGAAGCTTTTCAAAGAAGCAAGGACACAACACTGGTCGAATGGAGCCACACTAGCAGAGAAACTCTGGGGCACCAAAACGGACCTACAAACCTAGTCATCTGAGGCTGAGTCTAGAACAGGGAACACAGAAGAAGAAGTACCATCTGTTCATGTAACCTGCCTTCACTGGTCGGCAAATCATTACATGTACAATTAAAGAATACAGGATTTTTTTTTTTTTTCTGCCCCAACTCTTTGCCAGCTCCAGTGGTGTTCCTCCCAGGTAATGGGTAGAATCCACAGAGGGCTTGGAAGCTGGGACAATTTTTATTATGCATGATGATGGAGATGAGGATGAAGGTAAGATGATGCTATGGAGGTCCGTGTGGTTTGGGACTGCGGGACAGGGCCGCATTCCATGCTTCCTGTCATAAATATCCCGGCATTAACCAGGCCCGGGAACTACGGCACCTGTGGTGCCGGCTGTGTAATCATCCACTTCGTAAGACGCGTCATACTAAGGGAAGCACCCCCAAAGTCACACCCGTGAAGTGGGTGGAGCTCGGCTGTGTGGCAACAGCCTCCCCGTTGGGTCCATAGCACACCCGCTCTGGGTAGGAGCCGACCTAGGTAGGAAAAATCCCGCTTGCCTTGGCTGGGACTCGAACCCGGGTCTCCCGGTCCATGGTCCGAAGTGCTAACCACTACACTACGGGGGCCGGTTGAATGCAGGAATTTTTCTTGACTTGTAATTTTGTAACTTCGAAGTGTGGCTAGTCACTTTTCTAGTTTAGCTAGTAAAATTTTTTAGGCACTAGCAAAGCCTGGTGTGGAAAAGTGAGACTTTCAGGGCTGATGACCTAGTCTGTATGAACTGAATATTGCCTGTATATCCTTCATATCCACATTGGACGTTGGTCAGAGGCCAATTTTTTAAATGTCCCATCACTTTCTTACCCTTTCTCGCAAAAGGGTCATAATTCACGCTAGGCCGAATGGCGCTACAGGCGAAAAGAGTGCCAGGGGTCAGTATGGCCACCAACTTCAACTGCTGATATCTCTGTCAATTTTAGTAGTACAGCTTTCATTCTTATATTGAATTAAACTGCATAATCAGTAGATTGCGGCGATTTACAGATCTCAAAATTGATCATTTTCGACATATGGTCCCTTTTGTGAGAACGGGTCACATTTATATATATATATATGTTCTATCATTTGTGCACCACAGTGAACAATATTCAGAAAAAGTATGTCTGAAATGTCCTACCCCTTGTCCTATGTCTTAAAGGGGCTTATGCTACCATATGTTAGCACGCTTAGATCAGAGCCGTAGTCTAGTATTAGATATCGCAAAACCATCACTACCTTGCCAAAAAATGCACCTTTGCATATGCCTAAAATAAAATGCCCCCATCTCTCTGCATCTAAGATGACTTTCTCCCTCCTGGTGATGTGGAAAGGCACAGTGAGATGTCTTGTAGCGTAGCAGATCTATTACTATAGTGTTTGCTGTAGTTATGACTCTGTGTGTGTGTGTGTGTGTGTGTGTGTGTGTGTGTGTGTGTGTGTGTGTGTGTGTGTGTGTGTGCAGATGATGGAGTTTGGTGTGGGAGCCCAAGCAACCCTGTGCCACTTGATGCAGACTACTTATATCAGCAGTACATCACCTCACCGGGCTACCCGGACAACTATCCAGAGTCAGTTCACGTGAAATATTCTGGTACTACAGTACCCCCCCCCCCCCACCCCCGGCAGTAGCATCAAACTGTAAATAATTGTTTAAAATTGAGTTATAACGCTTGTGTTTTAGTGCCGTACATAACAACAGTTAGAAACTCAAAAATGTCGGTTGTTGTGTTTGGCCTTTTACAAGACCCGGGCAATAGGCAAAAAAAAAAAAAAAAAAAAAAATTCAGCTCCCCCCCCCCCCCCCCCCCCCCTTCCTGAAAATTGATTCCGCCCAGAAATCTGAAACCAAGGTTTTCCCTAATCCTTTTCAGCCATGAGTTGTTTTTTTTTTCAGCGTTTCCGCGGTTGCCACCAAGAAAAACAAAGCTGGACAAGCACAACAATCTGTCACATATCATTATGAATTTATGGCTTGCCGAAACTTGATGGTCGCTTCCGAGACTAGATGTTCTTCTCTATTAGAGTTTACATTAGTTCACTGCCATTGTTATCCATTAATGATGTCATGAGCGTGCCCATGCATGACTGCGCCCCCCCTCCCCCCCCCCCTCCCCCGCTTTTTATCAAAGAGGTGTTTTCCTTTTAAAACATACTGTATTCTTCTAGGGAGGAGGAAGGGGGGGGGGGGGGGGGGGGCTGCTTTTGTGTCATGTTTTAAATAATCTGAATACTCCTGTACCTTTTTTGACATCTTGGGTTTTTGGGGTTTTTTTTCAGCAACTCCAACTGTGCATGGAGGATACAAACGCCCTTTTCATACTACGTTGTGCAGCTGCATGTGCTTAGCAGTGACTTTGAAATGGAGTACTCGCCAGGCTGCCGCAATGATAACATTACGGTGTATAATGCAGGTAAGTTCAGGTCTAGAGTTCATGTGAATATTTGTGACCCGTTCTCGCGAAAGGGACCATAAGTCGCGCCAGGCTGAACGCCGCTACAGGCGAAAAGAGTGCCAGGGGTCAGTATGACCGCTTTGTGAGTAGCCAACTTCAACTGCTGATATCTCTGTCAATTTTAGTAGTACAGCTTTCGTTCTTATATTGAATTAAACTACATAACCAGTAAATTCCAGTGATGTACATATCTCAAAATTGATAATTTTCGACTTATGGTCCCTTTTGTGAGAACGGGTCACATTTGTGCAGGTTCTGTCAACCCTGTATGGGATGGCAGCCCAAGGTGACAGGACAAAAGTGGTCAGGTTGGGCAAATACATTGTTGCCTCATACAGAAAGCTATGTCAATAATAATAATGATAATAATAATGAGTATTGTGTAGGCGCTTTACCCAGTTTCATGAATCGGCTCAAAGCGCCGCGAACTGAACCAAACACACACGCTCGCGTGAATTACACGCATTCTCTCACACACTGGACATGAACACATTACAGTCACCTGGTGCGAAGGGTCAGCTCAGCTATTTTTAATTTCAGAATTTAGAATTGCATATATATATTTCAAATTTGGTGGGCTGAACATTTCCAAAGTGATGACATGGCTTTCTGTGCGAGCTGGCAACCATGGACTTGTTCAACCTGAAACATTATAGGGACCATTAGCAGTGAAGTACAGTATCAACTCCCAGGACTGTAAAGCCCTATTGCTGACGCACACATACACATTTGCTCATGTGCATACGTATGCATGTTTGCACACCTGCACGTACATGTATGTACTCCTGTGCGCACGTAATAATAATAATAATAATAATATTTATAGGGCGCCTATCCCCGGGAGGCGAGCTCTAGGCGCCTTACATTCTAAAACCGAAGTTAAAAAAATCACTCAGTGTACACTACGTAAGTACAAGTAAAAAGTAAAAGAGCACACACACACACACACACACACACACACACACACACACACACACACACACACCGATCGAGTAGAAACGATAAGGGAGACAATTAAAAACCAAGAACAAAACCCAAAACAAAAGGATAGATTGGAATGAGCTAGATAAAACCTTAAAAGATAGCAGTGGTGAGGAGGTGAATGTAAGACATTAAAAAATGCATACACAAACACTCACATACATGCACACGCAATGCTCTGATCACCTTACAGGTAATAGAAGTTAGACCATGCTAGAGCAAATATACAGCCTGTCGTATGGGGATATACGGCATATAGACACATCTGCTCACGCACGTGCATACACAGTTTTTTTGTTTTTTTTTTCTTTGGTTTGTTTTTTTGCCAATTTTTGCTTGCCGTTTTGTGTTATTGGACTGACAGATGGTTTGCTGACTTGTTTCTGCTTTTTTTTTTTTTCTTTCTTTCTTTTTTTCCCCACAGATGCCCTTGGTAATACTAGAGAGATCATTGAGACGTTCTGCACCGCCCCTGTCAGCCGCTCGATCTACAGCAGTGGGTGCTGCTTGCATGTTGAGTTCAAGTCAAATGCACGTGTAAACCGGAAAGGGTTCAAGCTGTTCTATGATTCCATCTTGGAATATCAAGTCACCAGTAAGTGTGACCGCTACATAAAACAAAGCTTAAAATAATCCATGATCCAAAAGGTGGAAGAGTAAGCGCTTAGAGCTTAGATAAGGTTAGGTGCTATATAAATATTCTATTATTATTATTATTATTAAGAGTATGTAGCATTTAATGACGAAGTGGCAAAGCGCTATGATTAGGGTGTTGGGGGGGGGGGGGGATGCTCCTCGGGGTCGGGTGGGTGTCTGGGAGTTTAACGTCCTTTTCCACCATGTGTGGGTGATAGCAAAGACGGGGCAATGAGAAGAAAGGCCGGCACAAATTTTTGGCTCAAGCTGGGATTCGAACTCGAGACCCGAGCATTGAAAGTCCAGCGCTGTACCATTCGGCTGTCCCGACTGCCCCGCATGCTCCTCGGGAATCTGTGTGATTTTGTGCATTTTGGCCTAATTTGAAGTGTTCGGAGGAGGACGCTTTTTCTGTGGAGGAAAATTTTTAGATTAGATTAAAATCTGTGTGGTTTGGTGCACGTTGGGCATGATTTTCAATGCTCCAGACGTTTTTTGGCTCACTTGTGTAACAAAGTGAGTCTATGTTATAACCCTCCGACGTCTGTCTGTCTGTGTGTGTGTGTGTCTGTCTGTCTGTCTGTGGGCTGTGTGTCCGCAGTAAACCTTAACATTGGCCTTTTCTCAGAATCTACAAAGAGTAGAGACACCAAAATTGGCCTGCTGATAGACAGCCATAAGACCTTTCAAAACATACTATACTGATTGACCTTGACCCAAGGTCAAGGTCACTAAAGCTGTCTGTTTGGAAATTTTACATTGGCATTTTCTCAGAATCTAGAAAAGCCAGAGACATCAAACTTTGCATGATGATGGACATTGATAACACCTTAACTGACATACCTGTATTCAGTGACTTTGAGTCAAGGTCAAGGCCATGCAAGCTGTTTTGTGGAAAACCTCCCAAAACCTTAACATTGGCCTTTTCTCAGAAACAATGAACAGCAGAGGCACCAAACTTGGCATGCTGATAGACAGCCGTAAGACCTTTCAAAACATACCATAATGGTTGACCTTGACCCAAGGTCAAGGTCACTAAAGCTGTCTGTTTGGTAATTTTACACTGGCATTTTCTCAGAGTCTAGAAAAGCCAGAGACAGCAAACTTTGCATGATGATACACATTGACATCACCCTTACTGACATACCTGTATGCAGTGACTTTGAGTCAAGGTCAAGGCCACGCAAGCAGTTTTGCGGAAAACCTTCCAAAACCTTAACATTAACCTTTTCTCAGAAACAATGAACAGCAGAGGCACCAAACTTAGCATGCTGATAGACAGCCGTAAGACCTTTCAAAACATACCATAATAGTTGACTCAAGGTCAAGGCCATACAAGCAGTTTTGCGGAAAACCTTCCAAAACCTTAACATTGGCCTTTTCTCAGAAACAATAAACAGCAGAAGCACCAAACCTGGCTTCCTGATAAACAGCAGTAAGACCTTTCAAGAAATACCCTTTCGAAAGCTGTCTCATTGGAAATCTAAAATTGCCATTTTCTCAGAATGTAGGGGTACCAGAGGCATCAAACTGTGCATGATGATAGACATTGACAAAACCTGTACCGGCATACTTGTATTCAATTTCCTTGAGTCAAGGTCAAGGCCATTCAACATGTTTTGCGGAGACTTTACGTTAGCATTTTCTTGGAAACAACAAACTGCAGAGGCACCAAACAAGGCACAATGATAGAAAGCAACGAGACCTATGCAGACATACCCATTTGAATGACCTTGACCTTGAGTCTTTTGAAATGACCTTGACCCATCTCACAAGTGAGCCAAGGAGGCTTTGCTCCTCTAGTTTTTGTTTGTTTGTTTGGGGTTTTTTTGTTCTTTTGAGGGGGGGAGGGAGGGGCAGGGTTGGGTCACAGGAAAATTTGTAGCCAGAGTTGGAAAGCCTCCATGATACATGTGGAAGATTTTAAGCCTCACAAGAGTGTGCATTTTGAATGGGTGTCAGTGTGTGTACCGGTATGCCATAGATCTACTTGTCATGTGACAAAGTGGCATGGGTGAAATATTGAATAATACCATTACAGCAGCCATTAGAAAACTGGATTCAAATTTGGGTTTAAATTTGAAGGGGAAGACTGATCTGTCTGAGTGTTAGACCATGGGTCCCAACATGTTTTTTTAGTAGAAAGATGGCCTGATTATAGTTGGATCACATGTATTGTGTGATTTGTAAAGAGTAGAATTGATCCATCTTAAAACAGGAGGGTCCGTGGAGTGGAGATTATTTTGACAGACCATTTTCCTTTTGCACATTGACGGTAATCATGCCTTTGAGTGACCGTGCCTTTTGTGTGACCACTAGTAAAGGTCAAGGCCACATGTACGTCACAAAGGCTTTGCCGTTCCAGTTTAGCTTGTGTGGTGAAAGTTATGTTTCTTCGTTCTGCAGGCACTGTGAGACCCACGACCACAGCATCATGGGATAGAGACATAAACACAGGAGCCCTCTTAGGAGGTTTGATTAGTGGCGTAGTGATTTTCGTTACAGTCTGTTTAGTGTGTTGCTACACTGCACATTCCAGGCGAGCATCATCACTCTGTGCCAGGCCTCCCGCCGCCACCACCAACACCACCCCTTACCCTCTGCCTTCAGCTCCCACAGTTCACCGTAACAACCCTGTGTACATAATGTCCACGTCACATGATGGTTCACCACAGTCCATGTATTATAATTACCCTGGCGTTGTCGCTGGGACAACCAACGCAGCGTACTCGCCTTCTGCAGATGGCCCTCCGTCCTACTGGAGTCTGCAACATGGTTCTTCCTTGAACGTTACTCCGTCTGAGCCTGTTTCTCCGACTGTTTCATCCACTTTACCTGCCCCACCCTCATACACGGATGCCATGAAGGCGACAAACCCCCCAGTAATTCCTGTGCAGGAATAAGTTGGTATGCCAGCTTCTGCAGATGATAATGATAATATCCGGTCTTCATCCGATACTCTGATATTCAGAATCTCACATAGTAAACTTTCTTCTGTTGGCTCTCGAGCCTTCTCCTACGCTGGTCTAAAAGCCTGGAATTCTCTGCCTCTTTCGCTCCGCCAGTCAACCTCCCTTGAAACCTTCAAAACAAATCTTAAAAACCTACCAGTTTTCATCTCAAAGCACCGTCTAATCTGCCTCCGCCTTTCTCCATCTCCTTATTAAGTACCATACATGCAGTTGCCCTGGCCCTGAACCTTGACTCTTATCTGTATCTTTACCTGTACTTTTAGCGCTTAGAACTGCCTTATAGTAGATTACAGCGCTATAGAAATAAATAATTATTATTATAATAATAAGTAGAAGATAGATTAAAGTTACATCGTTCAGTTTGCCTTGGTCTCAGTAAAACTGTTGTAAAGGACTGAAGTTGGTTTTCCGTTTGCAAAAGATTGATGATCAAGGGAAAGGAATCCTGTTTTTGGTTTCTAATTACGACATCGCAATTATTGCTTTTTATTGTTTCATAAACTTCTTTCTTATGCTAGAGATCATTATACACCATATCAAACATACCGGTAGTTATGTCACTTTAGTAAATAATTATAGCACTTTTGAACTGGACGATGTCGCTTTATAAGGCGGGAATAAAATTGTGCTGGAACCTTTTGGCATGTAGGCTTTCCACCCAGTTTGTTGGTTCAAAGTGCCGAAGACCAGACCCAACACGCAAGTTCATGTGAATCACACATCCTCGACACACACTGGACATGAACACATGTAGATCTGGTTTGGCCTCTCAAGGACCAGCTTTCATTACGTGCAAGATATCATTGATAAGAAATGAAAAAAAGCAGAGGGATACTTATTTCCCCTTGTTTAAGACCCTTGGGGCAGAAAAAAAGATCGGTAACGCCCTGAGCACATAAAACTTACTACTGTGGTAAGAGAAATTTGAACTGCTCCGTCCATGGGGAGGCTCATCACAACATCATTATTAATATACAGGGGATTCCCTTTCTTACATCTGTTGTATTTCTGCACAGATGTACTTTTAACGCATAATACATCTTACAATGTGGTTGTTTATTTTTGAGTGACTCAAAAGGTGTTTTTGTTTGTTTTGTTTGAATTGTGTGTTTACAAACTGTACTGTGCTGTGTTCAGAGGATTTTGTAAGGAAAGCGGTGGATAATGCTATACATGTACCATTATTTGCCATGTAGGAGTCATTTATGACTCGGCCACGTTTTCATTGAGAGAGAAAGGGGAGAGACAGACAGATACATTGGGAGATCTATATATCTTGGCAGGTAGTGCATACATGTAGTTTAAGTGCACTGATGATTTTTTTGTTTGTTTTGGGGTTTTTGGGGCTTGTTTTGCTGTTTTTGTTTGTTGTTTTATGTGTGTTTTGTTTTTTGTTTGTTTTGTTGGTTTTTTTTTTTGTTTGGTTTTTTTTTGGGGGGGTGGGAGGGGCTCATAATTTTAGTGTCTATTGACTATGTATATTTCCCAGAAATACAGACATGTATACAAGATGAAAATATGATTGCTGTGCTTACTGGGTATACAATATATTACTTTTGTGATATTGCAATACATTCCATAAGAATTAACTTGCTGACTGGTGTGAATAACCAGTTACCGGTAACCACCATATGTGACTGCTTGTGCATACATGTTTTTCAAGGTGGAAACCAGTACATAATGGCAGCATACGTTATGCTGGTACAAATCCTACAAAGGAATTTTTAAAAGAATTATGTGGTTGTTATGTATTTTTTTAAAGTTTTTTTTTTTTTAAATACCATTTTTGAAAATAAAGGAATCTAATGTCCGAGCACGCCCGTGTGTGTGTGTGTGTGTGTAATATGCAATACCTTCCTTAAGAATTTACCAACAGGTGTACAGTGTGTGACCTTTGAAAAGATTATTAGGATGATGTGAATTTTGCTACCTTTTTTTTTTTTTTTTTTTTAATGAATCTCAGGTATAAGCAGACTCTGTGTGTGTGTATGAGAGACAGAGGCGTTGGTGCTCATTTTCAGAAAGTTGTGTGAATTAGATTTGTCTTTGCACGCAGTAATCAGTCCCTTACATTCACAGATGTAGATTTTACTGGATTATTTGGGAGTCTCAAGGCGTTGTTAAGACACTACCCCCCCCCCCCCCCCCCCACACACCCATGCAAGCACCACATCCCAAGCTGCCATCGAACACCAAAGGCAGGAAAAAAAAGTCAAAACTGATTAAAACTGTCAAATCTCTTGATCTTTTAAACCACACCACACATTCTCAAAACGCGCGATTTAACGAAATATATTTCTTTATTACCAATTCGTTTTTTGTCTATATGCATTTGTAAATGGACAAAATATGGAATATCAAGAAACAATAGTTGATATCTGGCTAACTTGATACAATAAAACTGTACGAAACACAAACTAAATAGTAATAAATAACTGGAACATAAAGGGAAAAAAAAAAAAACACACAACAAAATAACACACACACACACACACACACAGAGAAAACACAAACATTAATTTTGTGAAAAACAAATACATATTTTTGTGTAGGACACACCACTAGGCAACCAGCTTCAGCAGCAGAAACAACATCAGCAGTACAAGATGGCATCATTAGTGAAGATACAGCTTTGCTACACAAATATCCTGTCATTCATTCAAGCTGATCATCAGTCTTACTGGCCCGAACGACATTTTCACAAGCCTCTGCCTGCTACTGCTACTAGTTTGAGGTACAACAGTACAGTCCTCTGTGACACTGCAGTGATCAGCTCACACACACATGCACATACACGCACGTACGTACGCAGCTACACACGCACACAAGCAAAATGGTACCTTCCACCAATGCATGGCCATCCTTACTTGCTACCACTGGCAGCGGTAGTCTCCCCGAAAACTTACAAAGATGATCACGTACACAGAGAAACCAAAATATCTATTAGTATTATTCACGTCCTTGCTATTGTAATGTTCATTTTCGCCTCCAAACACAAGGTAGAGACCGATGAACTACAACACAGAATGGAATTATTCACACCTGGTCTAATTGATCATAGTGATGAGAAGGGTAGGAGGGCTGTTTAGAACTTAAGCAGAGGAACTCACCATAAACTTACAAATGTTGTCAAGTTAAATGTTACTGAATGCATGAACAACTCTATATCCCAACCTGTGTTACATAACACACGCGAGTGTACAATCTTGAGGTTATTACCATGACTGGTGAGAATGTAGTACCCAACTAGTAATGTAGCCAACATCCGTCAGTATTATGCAAAAAGTATATGAATGTACATGTATAAGTTATGCAGATAAAAGGGCGCAATATTTGTGAAAGAATCATGACACCGATACCGAATGAGATGTGACAGCATCAAGCATCTACTGTACGGATTACTTCGTAACGTCGGACTCGTGATACAGGTGGTCATTCCTCGGGGATGCACATGCTCTTCATACAAATCCCTATACATCGGACATAATTTATGAAACATGGTGCATGCAGGGAAGGTTTTCTGATTCTCCATGTTGATCCAGCTAGCAAGCAGCTCCTCTGCGCTTCGATTTGTGGACAACACTGATTTAGCATACTGTAACACAGCTGTAAAAAAAAAAAAGAAGGGTGACAGCAGAGTCCTTCCATATGGATAAACATGGTAGACCGATGCATAAACTGTTTCCACTGGTTACCTATACAGCATGTATCCAAGGTTACCCTTTCTCCATATATTCCAAACTTTTGAGACACGACCATGAACAGCAGATGCCTTAAAGAGATGGCCCTTTAGACTCCGCAACCACAATGCACAGATACACGTATACATTAAAAAAAGAAAGAACAAAACTAAAAACAAACACTGTAACTTCAATCAGATCATGTTTTTCTTAAAATGGAACCAAACAGTTCGACCAACGGATGGTAAAGATGGAAAAGGGTGTTTTCAGTTTTATTCAGATCTAAATAAGGCAACGGCATACTATATACTGCTGAATTACAAGTGCAGACACATGCAGGTTCTGGAGGCAGCTGTGTATCGCGAAATAATTTCAACTGCAGACTGGCATGAGGACCCACTAGTTTACGGTAACTTCAGACAAAAATTGCATCTGAATTTCTTTTCTGAGAAAACGCTCAAGTTGGCACGTGTTTACAAGGGTCTTCTATTTTCAGTCTGATGTTTTACAATATGACTGAAATTATTCTAAAACATGATCTAGAACTAGAGTACCAAGTTTTGAACTGTACATGTTAGTATCTGTAACTGGACAAAAAGTGCTTTCAGGACAATAATTCTCTCTCTCTCTCTCTCACTCACACTCACACACACACACACGCACGTATGATATGTTTATGAAACATGACTAAACAGTAAACCATGAAATGACAACTGCGGCTCACAGCTGAAAAAACACAACCCAACAGGTCAGTTCTGAGCTCTCAAATTCATCATCAGTTACACAAAATACTCTCTCTCTCTCTCTTACACACAAACACACATGCCTCATCCAAGCAATTCCGATGGAATACTGTACAAATCAAAAGCTCCACAAAAAAGCGGCCATTTGCATCGCCACAGCTGTTTCCCTTTGCATACAAATTTAGCAAACGGATTCTGTCTATAACATCAAAAACACATGGTAAACGTGGACAACATACAATGAAAATAATATTATGGCTTGTGTACAGAGCAGGCAGGTGGTTACAGCGAACGGTTTTGATTATCAGCTACATGTGCTGGGACACCATTAATTGTAGGGCTTACCATTGAAACATTCTGCTACAGCCTTTTTAAATTTTATGAGAATGAGGAATTTTTTTTTTTAATTTCTAATTTTAAACAAAATTGAAGACAGCAAAGCAGACTACAACTGACAAACCACATTTTATTTTTAAAGAGGTAACCAGTCGGTAATTGCGAAATAGGGTGGACTAAAGGTACATGAGTGCATAATTAATTCAGTGACGTGTGTATATATGGTCTTCACACTATCCTGTGGTGGGACAAATTATCAGATACACCCACTAAAACCACACAGAATCATTCACTCTCTACACTGACTGAAAAACTGCTTCTGCATTGGAATCAGGTGCCTATGTCTCAAGATTTATTTATGTATGTATGTACTTTTTAAAAAATATATTTATTATGTAACTATCACTTTTTTTTCTTTTAAACTTTGGTTGTCTCAGATCTCCCCCCCCCCCCTCCAAAAAATAAATAAATAAAGACAAAATTTGTCATAACTTCCACTAAAATGATATTTGTATTATGTTTTACCTAAAGGGCAAGAAAAGACAGAATTATTGCTGCAGGAGGTGAATTCACTGTAGAGTACAATATTAACATTACGTAAGTGCACAATACACATGCATCAAAACTGTGCGAGAAGCCTTTAGCAGAGTGTGAGAGAGGCTACCCACCCCACTGAACCAATCTTTATACATGGTTAGATAATGGCAGACTAATGCGCAAGACCTTTGGGGGGGGGGGGGGGGGGGCCATGAATGACACAAAAATGATTGAGCCCTGAGAATGTGAACAAATGCACAAGATTTAAATTAATAACATGGGTGAAAAACGATGATGGTATGTCTGATGACGGTGTTCTGTACAGAATACATTTTATACATTAAATAACAAATATTGCACTAGGCTATTATGGTACGAATACATTAAATACGCATGTAGTAAATATGAGATATGCTTCGGTTGGAAACGCATGCTACAACATACACCTTGCCCAACTAACCAAACGTCACAGTGAGAAGCTGTGTGGGTGAGGGATGGAGGCGATGGGGTGGGCTGGGGGATGTGGGAAGCGGGGGGGGGGGGGGGGGGGGGGGGGGGGGGGTGGGCGGCGCAAAAAGGGGCAGGGTGAAAATGTGGATTACAAATGCTTATGCATAGATCTATATATGTACAAAAATACTTCTTGACTACACATCATAAGATTACGTCTGTACAAACACCTAATATGCACATTTCAAAAGTCTGCTTTCAAATAATATATATATATATATAAAGTGACTATACTCTCCTCTATTAGCATTACAGCATCTGTGTTGTGTACAAGGATGTTTACAGCCTTGGTGTTCAGTGAAGCATTAGGTGATCGCTGTCGTGAAGAGAAAATGCTACAAAGGCAAAAGCCAAAGAAACAGATTTCACTTCGCAAAAGCAAAGGGGTAGAAATTAACCATGAGCGCATCACAACAGGCAGCCAAAGTTAATATCTTGCGGCTTTGAAACTGACTGACTGGGCTAATATTTCAATGATTTTTGCCATGCTTTGTATTCAACACTATCAAAAATTATGCTAAACGCAAATTTTCAAGAAGTATCATCCATGCTCTCTAACTCATTTTTGTCAATGGAAACCTCAGCACCAAACATAAACATCAAGTGTAAATTAGGGAACTGCATTAACTCTTTGACGACGGAGCGCAATTTCTGACACACGATTTCCTATAGGAAATCGTGTGTCAGAAATTGCGCTCCGTCGTCAAAGAGTTAATCATGCAATGTATATATTTTAAAAAAAAAAAAAGCCAACACAGAAACTACTCATGCCATGTTTCACAGATCTCTGAGAAGATTCGTTGTCTTCTGTCGTGACGTAAATACATAAATTTGCATTTTCAGATCAAGAAGTGTTGCTGCCTAATCTGTTTTTTTTTTTTTTAAATGCAGTCAATCAAAGGAAGGCCTGCACTTTTTCAATATCCCCTTAACACCTTTTTTTTTTTTAAATCATAACTTTGAAAGCAAATATCTTTGTTAGAGTTTGTGCTCTGTCAGCCCTTCAAAAAGCAATCTAAATGTGAAATCACATCAACTGGCATTAGGATATTTTGCTTTTTACTAATAAACCTTATGGAAAAAAAAGAGATCAAGCCATCTAAAAGAAAGCGATGTCCGGTTCCAAAATTTTTGATTACATATATTTGGGTTAAACATGGTGTGCTGTTACTTTGTAGACAATAATATACTTTTATGTATTTATATTATTTTGCCAAAGTCAAACAGTTCAGAAAAAGGAAGAGTCATTCAAAATGCTTGGAAATTCATTTATAACCAAAGACATAAATGCACAAGAAAAGGGAAAAGAGCTTGTCTCAAAAGTTCCAAAATTAAACATCAAGTCAACTCTATTGTACAACATCAGAAGACAAATATTCAGCGATTTAACATGACAAACATCCCCAAATTGAAAACATACAAGTATTAAAACATACAGGTACATGTAGTTAGATGATGCATACATGCATTTCCTCGAATTCCTTTTGTTTTTTTAAATAACAGTTTAACCTTTGGTCTAACACTGTCACCTAAACAATAAACTCAATTCTTTTGGTTTATGTAAGGAAGTAGTAACAGGTAGACAAATGTGAAGGGATACAAGATTTCTTGGCTTTTGCAAGAGGTACAAATGTTTCATCCTCAGACACCTGAACACTAAAGCTGTTCTGTAGTTTGTACAAAAACTTCAAATACTGACCAACCAACAATCTCTTTGGTGTGCACACACACACAAACGCACATGCACACGCACATACACTCTCCCTCTCACACACACACAAATTCAAAGAATGGCACCAAGAATGCATATTCCCTTGTGTGCTACAAACTACAATGAAAGACATACTGTTTCGAAACTCCTTTCACTTGTAAGGGTGCACACACGCCAAAAAAAAAAAAAAAAAATTCTTCTCTCAATATAACCCATACTCAAATTAGGAATGAACAGATATGTACAAACCACACACTACCGGTACTTACACTGTACCACAGGCTTATAATTTTACTTGCTCTACAATCCATGTGTTATTTACATTCACAGCAAATGATGTTTTGCTCGTATCTCCAGTCTCCAGGAATTTCTCTGTTCATCCTGAATGTCCTTCACAGCCTCCATGTGTCTCATTCTGTATACTTTGGAAACGTGTCTCCTTGGTTTTAATGCTAGTGTCAAATACTGAAAATAACAGGCACTTTGTATTGTGATGTATGCCAACACAGCAGTTAAAACACACACGCACACATACACATGCATGTTCATGATCTGCGCTAAGACAGCAGAAAACTCCGCCTGCACACAAAACACAAAGATACTCATAAAATGAAATTCATGCACCTTTTCTCAAACAGCTGATGGCAATTTGCATGCACACACACACACATACATGCACACACTTCATCCCCTGCAATCTCACTCTCTCCAATCCAAGATCACACATCTTCTACAAATGATGGGACTGAAGTACAAAAAGTCTGTTTCTTCAGATTTCAGACACACACGCATAGGCACGCCATGGTTCTTGTTTTAACACAAGAACTGAAACTCCGATGACTTGTGAAACATCCCCACTGAAACCTGTGGAAGCGAATATCAACGTGGAAGGTACGCAAAGGGTACTTGTGACCGCCACAGCTTTTGAGCTGACCTCGCTTGAGGAAAAAGAAAGTGGTCACAATTCTTTACGTGCAACACATGTGCACAGTGTCTCATAATGTGGTGCCACATGCTTGTTTATCTGCGTGCCAAAATGACAAACAGGTCACACACGGCGAAAATTATGCTTTTGGTTACACCTCGGCGAATCAGCTTGTGAGAAGTGGATTATGCTGTTAATAGTTTCATCTCCAAGTTAAGAGATTATGCTATCCCAATGTTCTCTTTGAGCGTCTTGTGGTGACTGATATTGCCGTCAGTCCCACTGTGACCGCCACTAGTCAACCGTGACGGGATCATCAGCTGCTGAGCGATCAACTCAGGCGAGTACCGATCCAGGGAGCCTCCATACGGAGCGCTGCTACTGTTGGCAATGGCCTGCGTCCACAGCACAGAGGTGGCACCAGCAGTGCCTGAGCATGCATACAACTCATGCGGCACACTGCGGTGGTTGTCTAGCTGATGGTGCTGCGGTGGGTGCTGGTGCCTTGGAACTGCTTTGCGCTGCGGAACCGCGCTCAGAGAAGCATCCAGATCAAAGTGTTCGCTATGCCAGGAGTACGGCCGTGCTCCTGACCCCACCACCAGCATTGTCCCCGGCAAGATGCTGCCGGAATCGGACACCACACTCGACTCCATGGGGCCGCATGTGGACCAGCGCCGAGAGTCCGGGTGCGAGTCATTAGAGCGTAATGTGTCATGTGACCCTACGGAGCTGTGAGCGCTGCCGGTCATGAGGTCGTTGCACAGTGCGGTGATGAAGGGAAGAGAGTGGGCGTGAGACTGACCCAGAATCTCTTCAAGTTCCGGATGCAGAGCCTCTTTCTGGTTCTTAACGGAAACATGTTTCGCCTTTCCCATCCCCTTCTTGCCCGCCCTGCTTTTCTGCGGCCCTGTCTTTTGTGCTGAGGTTTTGCGCGATGCACTTAAGTCACTGTAGGCGTCTTTCATTCCCGAGTCCTCCTCACTCGACTGAAACAGAGTTTTGCACATGGGATATATGTTGTCAAGTACTGCTACGTTTTATTATCATTTTCTATTCTCGCACCAAACAAAACTGCCCAAAACAGCAGAAGGGATAAAACAAGGCTTTATCTATACCTGTGAAAACCATATAGGGGTCACATTTATTGCATTTTTTTCTTGTATCTCACATCGTTTTGGAGCTGCCCTACACATTTTCAAGGGCTGAGCAAAACTGAACACTCTTAAACTTAGCCGTAACAGACCGAGACCTTACCTGTGCAGAATGATGCACACTGCTGCAGTCAGAAAGGACGTTGCCAGAATCAGTGGAGCCACCGTGCACCTGTACGTAGTCACTGCTGCTACTGCTGGCCGCAACTCCACTGCTGTGCGAGGAGTGAGAGGGTGCCAGTTGCACGCTTGCCTGCGGATCCGTATGCTGTGCCAGAGGCAAGTTCCCTACTGCATCCCCACAGCTGTGAGTGTCTGCAAAGGCTGCCGGTGGTGCCAACACCTCCAGAGGTTCTGCACCTGCAGCGTCACCACGGTCTGTGTATACATGTTCAGCTGCAGCAGGTGTCAGGTGATCCGAGCGGTCCGTGTACAGGTGTTCGGCAGGTGTTGTTTGCAAGTGGTCACTGCGATCGGTGTACAAATGCTCCTGGGGTGTGACTGACAGCTGATCACTGCGATCTGTGTACAAATGTTCGGCATGCGGCAAGTGATGCAGAGGTGGGGAGGTGTCTGGAACCGTCAACCGTGACATCAACGGTAACATGACCGCGCCGGTCTTCGGTGACAGTGACTTGTCCACCGGATACTGCACCGCCCCGCCACTCACAGCCTGCGCCTGGGCAAAGGAAGCTGGCGCATGGCTCCCGAAGGAAAAGCTTGGTGATCCTGTCATGGGGGAACTAGGGTACTGACCCACCCCAGCACAAACATGCGCTGGCTGCGTGACTGGCGAGTTCTCAACACTAAGGGCCACAACCCCTGTAGAGGCTGTGGAGCCTGACGTGGTGGTGCTGTCCCCTGACACATTCCGGTCCAGAGTCACAAGCATGGGGCCCTGCAAACTCTTAAAGCTCTCTTTGCGGCTCGCGTTCCGTGCCACAGAGGGGACGTCTCCCCACTCTCGCGGTGAGGATGAGGCTGACGAGCTGATCGCGTACGGCTGGCCAGGGGATGATGGAGACGGGGTGGGCGCTCCGTAGGGCTGTGTCTTACCAACAGCCGCAAACATGCTGTGCGTGGTCTGCTGCAGCTTGGCCCGATAACTGCCGGTACTACTGGCTGGAGAGAGCTCTTGTAGGTGCGGTGATGCTGGTGAACCTTTACCGCTGCTTCCTGGTGTCCGGAACAATTCCAGGGACTGGGGAGGGAGGGCAGGGCTGCGACTGCCAGGTGTTGGTGGTGTCATCTTGTAACCTGTAACAAATTGGTCAGTGACAATGCGTGCTGCTATAATCTTAAATAATACGTGTGCATGTCTGCTATCATACTGCTCAATTAATCATCTACACAAAACTGTACTCAAAGGAAACAAAGAATTTCTTAAAGGCAAAATAAATAAATAAATAAAACTTTCTTTTAAAAAGTGAAAAACTGCAGTAGATGTGTGTTATACCGGTACTCTACAAGGCTGTATGAATTACAGAAAGATTTTAAGTTGTACTCACTGCCCATAAGAGGCATCTTGGTGCGTGACTGTCCAGGTGTTCCGTGAAGGCTCTGCCTGGGTGGGCAGTCAATGATGATTTCTTTGGAATGCTCTGTGTAAGACAGTCATCAAAAAATTATCAATTTCTTTGCGCTCTGCAATGAATAGTTTTTATTTAAAATACTACATCATTTTGAAGCACCGCTGTCCGAATAAATCAACGAAAGAGTAATCAAGACACTCTCATATACTCACTATAACCATCTTTTCTAAATTTCAGAATAAGTGTAATAATCAACTGAACCAAATGTAAGGTTCTGGGGCCGACAGAAAAATGTGAAAGCAAGGGTTGTAAATTGCAGCGCGCGCATGCAGACGCCAAATCCACACAAACAAAAGTCCAACTGGGACACACATACATACTATAGGGCACTTGGGTTCTACAGAGGGTTGAATCTGTGTATTCAGTGTCTTTACATCTACACGGAAATTACCTTGCTCTCAGACCAAAATAGAATTGTGACAAATATGGAGTATGTCCCATGCCAACAAGAAGTCAGTATTTTGTTGATGAGTGACACCATTCTAGGAAACTGCATGTCCTGCTCTTTATGTAATTATTCTGAAGAAGGCAGTAAAACTGAGTTGAAATATCAAAGGATGTTATGTATTTTTCTGTTTGCAATTCACATCTTCATGTTTACATAAGATACACTACCTTCTCCTTCATCAAAGCTGATGGCCATTTTGTCGCTGACAATGCCGGATGTGGTATTGGAGGAGACATCACTGATGACAGAGTACCGCTGGGTGCCAGCAGGAGATTTGCCGGGTGAGCGACTGGCACGGTACTGCACAGGACCACCGTTTGCCACCAGGTCTCGCGCATCACTGTAGATGTAGGACTCTCTGTACCGTTTCTTATCTGCAACAGAAGCAACACCTAGATTAAGTACACTGTACAATCAGTAACAAAACATTATTTGAGCAAGGGGGAGACATACTTGCTGATACTGCAATGTCGCACTTGTTGTACATATCAACGCCACTGTGGAATTTTGGTGTAATGTTTTCTTAAAAACAGCTCAGGTGATGTAAAGAACGTGTGACGTCCTGAGCTTTTCTCAAAACTGACGAAACATTAGAACATGACCATGCTGTTATTTAGCTCTGGCCTTGCTGAATGAAGTTGTCTTTTGCTGCAGAAGTGATAGAGGTAGTCCGGGATATTCTGGGCTCAGCACTGCCAGGGTTAAGACTACTGTTACGCCTCACAAAGCATAGCAGTGTATGGCCAGTTTTCTCCACAAAGCTGAATATTCCAGCACTGGCGCAAGCAGAAAGGAGAAGCACTACAAATTATTACACTTTACAGCGATGTAACCATTCAGCGATTTTCCAGAACCTGTAAGTTGACATATTCACACTCCCCCCCCCCCCCCCAACATATTTGTATACTTTGCATTATCAGTGTTACACTGTGGTATAACATCAAGCTATGGAGGGCAGAAGTGTGAAAGGATCTGCACATTAACCTTCTGCATCAAGGTGCCTGATTTCCATCAACTTGGGATGGATGGCCATCTGGAACATGTGTGTGGACCGACAGATGTACAGCAGGTATTTGGACGTCACGTCACTCTCTGTGTAGTATGTGAACCGTCGGCCACCTGCGCTCCCAACTGACCGAATCTCAAACTTCTTTTTCTGGAAAAACAAACAGAAAGAAAATGCGTTATGGCTCAGAAATTGTGAAGTGTTAAAACCTTTTTTTTCTTTGTGATCCCAACTGGCCGAATCTCAAACTTCTTTTTCTGGAAAAACAAAGAGAAAGAAAACATGCATTATAGCTCAGAAATTGTATAGTGTTAAAAACCTTTCTTTTCTTTCTGATAGTCAGGGCCAAAGGCAAGTAAATGTGCACCCAGCATGAAGTATATGGGGACAAGGATTTTAGATTCTTCCACACAGGCACTGCCGCCATGTGGCTGGCGAAAGCTGCCTGTACTGCTACCTTCATCTGCAAGAACGGCCTAAGAGCCATGGATTTGATAAACACTTACAGCCCTTTTCCCCAGACGACAGTGGAGTTGTAATGCAATAAATGAGAAAAAGTGTGTTTATTATCTGATGACAAGCTGACCCTTTCGTCATCTCTTCCCTGCCTCATCTTGACAGACATTTGTGAAAACGAAATCTACTTCAGGTTATGACATAAAGGGCACTCACATCAAAATACAGCTTTCCAATGTCCGGCCATAAGAAGGTAGAAATCAAGTTCTTAAAGCCAGCATCGTCCTGAAAAAAAAAAAAAAAAAAAATCACCCATCACATCCAAGATCAACATAAAGGGGAAAGGAAAGAAAGGAGTATTCCGTGCAAAGTACAAGTCAAAGAGAAAATACAACAACACTGGACCATTCAGGTAAAATTTACACGTCACTGGAGAAAATAATAAAAGCAGGGCTTAGACAGTCCAAGATCCAAAAGGAGGGAAAGTGCGTAGCATTCAGTAATGAAGAGGCAAAGCCTCCAGCATTATGCTAGGGATGTCCAGGAGCATGATCCCCAAGATTTTTTTTTTTTTTTTTTTGCTGCCCCAACTCTTTTGCCAGTTCCAGTGGTGTTCCTCCCAGGTCAGGGTGGAGGGCTCGGAAGCTGGGACAATTTTTATTATGCATGATGATGGAGATGATGATGATGCTATGGAGGTCTGTGTGGTTTGGGACTGCGGGACAGGGCCGCATTCCACGCTTCCTGTCATAAATATCCCGGCATTAACCAGACCCGAGAACTACAGCACCTGTGGTGCCGGCCGTGTAATCATCCGCATCATAAGACGTGTCATACCAAGGGAAGCACCCCCAAAGTCGCACCCCTGAAGTGGGTGAATCTCGGCTGTGTGGCAACAGCCTCCCCACGGGGCCCATAGCTCTGGGTAGGAGCCGACCTAGGCAGGAAAAATCCTGCTTGCCTCGGCTGGGACTCAAACCCGGGTCTCCCGGTCCATGGCCTGAAGTGCTAACCACTACACTATGGGGGCCGGTGATTTTTTTTTTTTTTTTTTTGAAAAAAGAGAAAACAAAAATCTGTGCAATTTGGCATGATTTTAGGTGCTGCAGAGGAGGAAACAATTGTTTTTTTAACCAAAGATAGAAATCCACCAAAAGGTGGAAGATTTTCAGCCCCAATAAAGGACAAATGCAGCACAACTGTGCATCCCATTCTCAGCGAAATGCCATACCTCATACACCTCAACCCCTCGTGCGCAGATAGCCAGCCAAGTGTTGCATGCTTTGTCCGTCTTTTTCTTGCGGACACGATAGAAGTGGAGGTTGTGCGCTCCTGGTGGGGAGGAACCCTCTCGAATATATTTGAGCTCGGCATCAGTGCGAGTGACATTGTGCAAGTCCCGATGCACTAGCGGACAATTGTCCTGAAGGTAGGTGACCCCACGCTTCTCCAAGATCTGGAAAAAAAACAACCACCCACATTAATTGAATTAACGGATATGTGCTAGTCACATCAAGGAATCAATTCCCCCAAGAATAAATACTCACCTTGCTTTATCAATGTCAATGTTGATCCAGCTTGCAAAGAATGATAAATTGATTAATGTGTAGAATATAAAAATGCCTTCTTTTTTTCTTTGTTTTTCTCATTTTTTAAGTATGGGTACACAGGTATATACATTTATATTGTTCTCACTGGTCAGCATGGTCACCATCAGTAACTTAAAAACAAAATGACAATGGTATGCATTACTAAAGAAAGTGTACGGTAAGAACAGATATTTGTAGTACTAAGTGTTTCCTGGGGGGGGGGGGGGGGGGGGTGTTTGGAAGTTTAACGTCCTTTTCCACCACATAAGGGTGATATCAAAGACGGGGCAACGATGAAAAAGCCAGCACAATATTTGGCCCCAGCCGGGGTTCGAACTCACGGGGGGGGGGGGGATGGACAGTCTACTGTTATTGCTTATATGTTTCAGTCAGACAGTGGACACATGTACACTCTCGTTGCCTTACACACTTTACCTGTTTTAAACTGTATTCGTTTTACTGTATGTATACTTATATATTCGCAAATTCCTTCTTATTCTGTTTGGCCATGGTTGCAGATCAAAGGAATACAAAAGAAACCAGGAGAGTATAAAAAAACGTACACTTACCCACGCTGGGAAATACTGGCGAGGGTCGAAGTATCCGGCAGTGTGTTTCTCAGGGATGTAGTTGCCGTAATCGGCCTGCAGGGCATAACCAACCAGCTGGAAACATTTCTCCTCGCTGTACAGGTGGTTGTATTTCAGGACGTTTTCCTTCAGCTGCAGGTAATACAGGTGACGCGTCACCTTCTCCCTGTTCAAAGTGTAAAATCGCTTGAATAATTTCAACAGGATGAAGCTCTCTGTGACTCTGTGTGTGTGTGAGTGTTTGTGTGTGTGTGTGTGTGTGTGTGTGTGTGTGTGTGTGTGTGTGTGTGTGTGTGTGACACAGAGACGGGAAAACATAAACAACAAAACTACGCAGCAGCGCCTGGCTTGGCATAAATTCATCCTCCACCTTCACACAAAAAAGTGTCTGTGGCTGTTGCTGATGGTAGTGTGATCAAACAAACGACCTGCCATTTTTCTCACTAAAAATAAAAATAAAAAAAAATGGGGGGGTTAAGTACCTCAGCATGCTGGACTGGACTAAAAAAAACATTCAACCCTCCTAAAAATCAACTATCATTTTTTTTTTTTTTTTTTTTTTTGCACACACACACACACACACACACACACACACACACACACACACACACACACACAAACCACACCAACAACAGACAGACAGAGAAAATAAAACATTAAAAAAAAAACTAAACCACACAAAAGAAATCTCACCTCAGCAGCACCACTTGATCAACATAAAACTGAACCCGAAACCACAGTGTAAGGAGAGGTTTGTCTTCACTGTCAAACCCCTGAAACACACAGCACAAACCATGTCAACCAATGACACCACAGGTTACAATACCCATAAAATATACATGATGAACAACTTGCACATGTAAGATGATTGGCCATTTCTAGCAGGGTTCGTACAGGATTTTGAGAACAAAATTCAAAGACTTTTTAAAGACTTTTCAAACACCAAAAATAAAAATTCTAAGACCCTGCTCTCGCAATCCTAGTCACGTGTCACCGCATATGCCTTGTGACCAACCAGTCGACTCGCGAGCGGAGCGAAAGGAAAGGCACAGTGACAAGACCAGAGAGGCGCAAACAGTGAGCTGGCCCCGAAAATACGGACGTGGGGGGGGGGGGGGGGGGGAAATCATTTCACGATTTTTCAAAGACATTTTTTCAAAACATTGAAATTTAAAGACTTTCAAAGACTTAATAAAAGGGTCTCCGAAATTCCAAGACTTTCAAAGACATTCAATGCCTGTACGAACCCTGTCTTGGGCACAACAAAAAGCAACTTCCATGTCCGAGACAAAAATCTCATACCCCAGGAGCAAAGTACTTACCTCCCCTGGCCCAGTTTTCCATTTCTTTGGTGCTATCTTCGAGATTTTCTCGTCCAGAACAAGGAACTGGTATTCTTCATCTGTGAGACAGGAAAATCATTTTAATCATTTACATTTCAGAAGACTGACAGACTCACATAAAATCAAATTGCACTGCCAGACTTCATCTTTGACACAGACAGGGAAAATGACATCAATGAGAAGGAGAATGCAATGCAAGCTTTTTTTTTGTGATCAAGCGAAAACATGCATTTAGAACAACAAAATACTAGCATGTATGGTTTAGAGTGAGGACAGCTGATTAAATTAAAATCTGCTGCATAAAACAGAACAAAAACAATTAGCAAAAATTTTTTTAAATGCCAAACTGCATGTTGACAAAGTCACATGTGGCAGCAAATGAGTTAAAAATAAAAATAAAATAACTACCGTTTTTATCAAAATAAATGTCTGAACTAAATGAAAAAGAACATTTCCAAAAAAAAAAAAAAATAAGCATACCTCTGAGAAAGGCAAGCCCGAAATATTCTGTCTCCCGCAGACTGAGATGCGCAGCCACCTGGTTGAAGACTTCATACAGCTTACCTTTGACCTGCAATCACATAGTGCACCTCTCAAAAATGATGAACATTTTAAAGTCTCAATACATTAGCCTGGCTGGTACAATGCTATGAAAAATGTTTCATCAAATGCGCTTAATCAGAGCGTCAGAAACAGTCACTTGGGTCATAATGTAGCCTCTAAAAACCATTGTGGTGACTGGTTAGCGTTTTCCTTGTTCTACACATGTAGTTTTAACGTACTGCATACTAAGCAGACCACTTTATTTGGTCGCGGACTGATGGGTGGACATTTTAAGACACTTTCTCTGTAGGCGTGCAGTACACTGTACAGGAATGGAAGCAACGGCTGAAGAAAATCATATTTCTCAATAAGAAGCTGCAAAGTCGTGAAAATGGTGGCAATGGCCAAAAGAGACATCTTTCCATTTGGCAAACAGCCTTGGAGCTTTGTAAGTGGCAGTTTCTCCAAGAACTCAGTCCAAACATAGCAACTTTAATTTTATCCAATCAGAAAACAGACCAAACTTTACTGCAGTTCAAACAAACACAACCTCTTCCTGTTGTCTTTTTTATTTTAATTTTCTTATTTTCATGGATATTTTGTTGTTGTTTTGTTGGTTTTTTTTTTTTTTTTTGGCTTAAATAAACTTTGACTTTGAGGATGTAAACTGCTTACATCGACGTGCACAAGGAGTTCCTCCCCATGAAGTAGTACCACGTTAACCACCTTGCGCTTGTTCTTGCTGCCTGGTGACACAGCCCCATTCACCGAGCTCATGGTACACACTCACCGCCAGCTCACCGGCCCTTGCACCATCATCCCTTCTACACTTACATGGAACCTGCCAAAAACAACAACAAAAAAAGACGTAAAAGACTATGCCTATGCACACGGCTGTGTATGGAAACATCAACTGCTCATGACTGTACAGTTGCTATGACCAGCAACACTTCTACAATCATCTGAAAAACGGGGCTAAGTGTAAAAGATTTGACAGGTGTTTGGAGCCGGTTTTTTTCGGAGGATGGTTCACTTGCCATCCCTGTCCCATAGGGTGTAGTCAAAACTGGACACAAGTGTTTCCAGTGCTACACTGCTTCAAAAGTTTAGACAAATACACTCACATAAAGCCGTATTGTTAAAGTATGAGCGCACACACATGTATACATCTTTGCAGTGTATTAATGTGTTAGTCATTCTTCTCTGGCTGATACACAATCCCTTCCTCAGTCTCACAGTCACACCAACCGACTGAAGTCCGTTGGAAACACCCGGTGCTACTCAAATCTGAAAATGAAAACACTCCGTGCAACTGGTTGAAAACACTGTCCTGGCAGTGCTACATTTGAAGGGGAGTAGCACGGGAAACACTCACATCCACTGTGACTACACAATGTGAGTCCTGCATCGCTGCTGCAGTCAAGTAAACCATCTTTATGCTTCTGTGCACGGACACTAGGTTAAGTAATGGTTTCATAAATCTGCCAGGTGGTATTTCACACATGCGTAAAACTTACTCGAGAAAACAGGTCACATCGCTAAGTCATGAGACAGATTGTCTAAAAAGGGCATTCGCTGTTTAAAAATACATCCACGGAAACACAGTTTTCCCCCCCCCCCCCCCCCCCCACTCTTGTGAAAGCAGCTGTCTGAACTTGCGCACACTTTTTCCAGCCAATACTAAAAAAAATTAAAAAGTGATTTTTCGGGCAGTTCTTTCACTGTTTTGATCAATAAGCAGCGACTGTCAGATGAACCTGGCTAGTGGCTCTAACGTACCTGAGAAAAATTCAAAACAGCAGGGTAAAATGTGGACGTCTGCTGATAAAAAAAACTCAATCAAAAAAATTATTCTTCAATGCTATGTCAGACTTTTATGACAGCCAAGAAACACTGTACCTATCTAACACAGTAACGGCAACACAGCGATAATGAACTCATTACTAATACTTATATCCATGTACACTAATAATAGTGAGAAAGCAATGCAGAGTCCAAGCAATCTTACAGCCACTGAAAACTGCCTGGTGCAGTGCACACTGGCAAACTGAATCGCCCAAATTCTGCCTAGACTCTACTAGCATAAGTTTCTCTCTCATACACACACACACACGCGCGCGCACGCGCGCGCGGAAGTTCCGAGCGTAGGTGGCGCGGGTACTCGATCAAAGGAGAGGCAGCAGACACGCAGAGACAGCGAACGAGGTGCAAAAAGCCATCACTGGAAAAACTAAGTGCCGTTTAAAGCGGCAGAAATGGACAAACGTTTCCTGCAAGCACTCACTTCGGCATGCGGCGCCCTCTCCAACCTGGGAAATCTGTGGGGCAGACGGAGCGGCCTGACAGGAGTGAGAGCCTCTTAACGCTGGTTGCACCGGGCAAAAAGGATGCACAGAGACAGAAAAACATAAAAGCGCAGGTCATGGCTAGACGCCAAGAGCACTCAGCTCTCCCTCTTTCTCTCCCCCTCCCCCCCTTTCTCTTACGTAACCAGCCACTTCCAAAGAGAGGCGAATACAGTGCCAGCCGGGCACTGGGAAGGGGAATAAACTTCCCCATCGCTAACCCAAATCTTTATGAACCGCGCAATCAGCTGCACCAATGCACCAGGTTCATTGACTTCATACAGGAGATTCACGCCGGGCGGAATGTGAGTCGTGATACGAAATAAATCGGAGTGAGACTCCATGACGATTTATCTGCAATCACCATTCGCCGGAATGATTACAGTGAAAGTTTCCAAACCAGACTCTTCATTCGTACTGAATGAAGAAAAAGGTAAAAAAATTCCATGATCAGTTAAAGATGTAGATGGGGTTGAAACTTCATTACTGTGAATACAGAAATAATCTGTGAAAATTAAACTGACAAAAAGCCTGAAGGTGGTACAACCCACCAAGTTTGCTGCAGACTGCAAGGTGCTACCAAAAACCTTCAATCCACAAAGCAAGATCGCGGCGCCCTTGGGGCCGGGGAAGTCGAGAGGGGGAGGGGGGAGGGATTCAAACAGAGAGAGAGGGAGAGAGAGCATGAAAAGAGATAGGTCTATACATCATTCATTATATGAGCCCTGAGGTTCTCCCCATCAGCATGTCCTCGACTTCTGCATTTGAAAACAACAACAACAACAAAACCCTTGTGCTTACGGTAACATGCCCCTGAACATTAGGGTAGGCAGGTTGGAAACTTTTTTTTTTTCTTCTTTTTTTAAAGGGCCATTGGTTTGAAGGTGAGCAACGTTTTCGTGCTGCTTCGTCGTTTTTGACATCGGGCTCAGAGTTGTTTTACTACAGCAGAAGACCAAGATATCTGTTCTTGTGGGGTTTTTTTCCCTCCTATGTTGCTGTTTTTTATTTTTTCAAAAAAAAAAAAAAAAAAACCTTTTGGGTCAGCGGCAAAAATAGGGTCAGTCGGGTTACCATAGGCACAGTTCTTTGGTAGAGTATAGTGCATGACAAGCTGCTTGAATTATTTCACAATGCAACCTGCTTGCTGCATCACCAGCGTGTAACTGTAGGAGGAGGACGGATGGAGTTACTACACACTGCGCAACGCAGAACAACAAATTCGCCAGGTGAGAAATACCCCGGCTGCCATAGCTAAACCTACCCTCTAGGTGCTCTGCCAGAGAAAATGTCCCTCTCTCCAGGTAACGGGCGCACACTCACGCCGAAACCATTTCTCTGCCCCCTCTCTCTCTCCACCCCCGCACCCCTTCCTCTACCCTTCTCTCTCTCTCTCTCTCTCTCTCAATGCCGCCACTGCATGCAGCAACGTAACTCGCCAGCCAAGATGGCAAAACTAACATGCGCAATTTCTCAGACAAGTGGGGGTGGAAATTTGGATCCTGGGCCAGGAAGATACCAGAAGGATGCATGCATCACATCAGTACATGCGCCCGTTGCGCATGCATGCGTGTGCGTGCACAGGTTTGAGCAATAACTTACATCGGTTTTCCAAAAAATATAAATAAATACACAGCAACACCTCGGAAACATACATGTCGTCTCACCCAAAACTACTGTTTTTCTTAATTGCACAGTCATGCGCAGAAGAGATTATCATGATACTGAAGAGTCAAATTATGTCGACTAAATGTGCCTCATTTAGGATGTGCAAGTACAATTCACATTACAACTCACATTAGTCACAAGCTATTGTTGACATGATAAGCACCAGAGTGCACAAATGACACTAATGAAGTAACCGCAAGTATTTCTGAATATTCTGATAAAATAAGTTTGTGTTCATTTCATGCTTTGGAAATGTTCAGCCCACCAAGTTTGAAAAATAAATGCATATCTAAATTCAGAAATTTTAATAGCTGAGCTGACCCTTCGCACCACGTGATTGTAATACGTTTATGTCCTGTGTGTGAGAGAATGCGTGTGATTCACGTGAGCGTGCGTGTTGGGTTTAGCTCGCGGCGCTTTGAGCCAAAATATTTGGGATAAAGCGCCTTATTAATGCGATTATTATTATTATTATTATTATGATACCCTTTTCGCTATAAATGCATACATGTGTGCATTTTGGAGTTCTCACACTCCCCGCATTTTCCAAATGAGGCTTCGTCAAGAGAGAATAATTCACGAATAGCCTAAACTGACCAAAAATATTTCAGCTGCACATAACAGCAGCCGCTGTAGCAACAGCTACAAAACACCACCGCCCACATGGCAATTCAATTCATGCCCTTCATACCAATTACCATACAAAAATATACTTACAGGGACTAATGGTACCATTTTCATGCTCACAGATCGTTTTGAGCTGTGTTCATGGTACATCTGTCATCACACCACTTAGACACCTGTACAGTGATAGCGTCTGCAATGCTGGCAATGAGCCATGAGAAGTATGCTTGATGACTCAGCCAACACACTAAGAGTTCCAGTAGTACAGTATAACAACAGTCGTAGAATTTGAATGTTTGACCACTCGCAAAAACTAACAACAAACAAAGTGTACTGTAAACAGGCTGGGGAATTGCTGAGGGAAAAAAGTCTGAAACCTAGACTGGGGAGCAGAGGAAGCGCCCTGCTAGGGAACTATGGGGGCAATGACCCACTTACTTAAGAAAACAAATTTTAGCATAATTATTTAAAATTAAAATTAAATATGTTTAGCAGCCACTCCTGCCACCCAGAAGTAAAATACTGCCTTGGTACTGACACGCAAGTCTTCAAAAATGAAGTTAGACTCTCATGGTATAGAATTACATACAGTATCATGATACATGACTGTGTGCAACCTTTTTCCTCCTTCCTTTTCTTTGGCTGAAACTCAGATTTTGGGGCTGAAAGGATAGGAAATTTGGCTGATAATTGCCACATGACTGAAAATTTCCCAGTTTGTGTAAACAACGCTGCAGCACATTAAGAGCAGTACTATACTACTAATCATCAAGGTAGAGTATTATGAGCGTATAGGCGCACCCACGAGCGGAACGGTTCTGAAACATAAGTTGGCTCAGCAAAGACGAAATTAGCACACAAAAAAACCAAAACGAAACAAAAAACCTTCAAAAGTAAACCTGTTGACACGATGACTGGCTTTCCTTCCTTAGTTTTCTAAATCTGGCCGAATGATTAAACTAGATTATTTGTTTAGGTGTTCCTCGCCAATCCAGGCCACACAATATACCACTGACTATTACTATTGAAAGTATGATACGCACAGTACACGTTGAATCGTACAGCAGCAGCGAAACGACGGCACGACTGTCTCATGAAGAAAGGAAAAAAACCGAACTGGTGAAAAACGTATGTTGAGTTTCTCCCAGATAAACCTCCTTGCCAATTCATCACTAGCCCTAGTGCCTCCTACAGTGTATCATGTTGTGTGTGTGTGTGTGTGTGTGTGTGTGTGTGTGTGTGTGTGTGTGTGCGCGCGCGTGTCTCAGCATTCCCAAGTACCCCGGAATTTAGAGCGGACGGAAGGAAGGCAGGCATTACAGCACTTCCCCAGGCGGACCTGAGATATTACATCCTGTATGAGGCGACCTATCCTGTACGTACAAATAAAAGCAGCAAACATGAAGCCAAAATTATATTTATCCTGGTAGTTCACAAAAGTGTCTCAACTTTACCCCACAGTCAAGCTGTAAAGTGCTGGACTTTCAATGTTTGGGTCGTGAGGTTGAGACCTGGCTGGGAGACAAATATCTGTGCTGGTTTTTCCCTCATAGCCCTGTCTTTGACATCACCCTTATGTGGTGGAAAATGATGTTACACCCTTAAACTGTTAAAGATCCATCCCCCTTCCTGAACCAAGTTATATGTATAGCACTCATTACTGTCTGGGCTTTGAAAAATTTCTATCTATTGCACCAGGTCTAAAAATATTTGACTTATATCAAGTGGTATGCATAAATTATTTAAATGAATATATATATACTAGCACGCCTTCCCTTAGACTGACCTCCAACAATTCCAATCCAAACAAAACATAGGCGCAATTCTCTACCTAATTAAAAAACGCAGAAGCTAAGACTAAGATGTGTTGTTCCCCGGAAAGAAAGAAAAAGAAAAAAAAAAACCAGCAGCAAAAATATAAAACCCAGTCATGCATTTTTTTCATGCACCAAGAAGTGTTTACAAGGTGAATATTGATAGAAAGATATTTTTTCGCTGGTTTATAAACATGCATCACTGAGATTTATAACACAATGCATGCAACACCAAGAAAGATTCTAGGTATGCCTAGGTATGTGTAGCGTACAATTTATGTGCTTTACTTTCACAGTCACATACACTGAGGGTAAAGTTAAGACTCAGACAAATTATGGAAGAGACACTGAGAGAACATAAATTTACAGGCACATCCATGTCACATCTTGTTCCTTCCACACTAAGTGTCCAGAGAGAGAGAAAATGTCCCAGAGAGTGTGAGAGGCAGAGACACTAGGGAGAGACTAAAGAGAACAAATGCATGGACAAGCCTTGTTTTTTTAAGAGAAAAGGTTTAGCCATACACTGGCCAATTTTCAGCCTGGGTTATTTTCAAAAATGAAATAAAATATGTATACAATCAGCAGAAAGTGAATGGTAAGCGTGAGAAGGCCCCCCCCCCAAAAATTCTACCCGCAACACAGAGATAAACAAGGCACGCACGCACGCGCGCGAGAGAGAGAGAGAGACTGAGACATTGACAAGGGAGACAGAGGTCCGAGACAATGTGAGACTAAGAGTAAGACAAGACAGAGAGGGACAGAGGCTAGTGAGAGCTAGACAGCTACGGGCTGATAGGTCGTGACGACCTATCAGCCCGTAGCTGTCTGTCTAACTCGTGGCCAGGAGTATGACTGTGACACACTCCAAAAGACAGCAATCTGCGGAATGTCAACGAGCGCAGGGCACTGGCAATGGGGCAATTCACGCCAACTTTTTCTCCTGCCCACTGGCCTGCTCTACTCTGTTCGCAAGACAGCACATCGCCACTACACTGTCTAATAGATCATGATCGGCAAGCATACAAAGACCTTACAGAACTTTACACGAACCTTCCTTGTGGGACAGAGTGAAACAAGGCGCAAAACTCAAACTGGTGAAACTCTTTCAACTGTACTAATACTATGTATTTTGAAACACATAGAAGCAACCATGTCTACAGCACCGATTTTTTTTTAAACTGAAGTGACTCAAAATTATAATGACTGCATCAAGGCTGGTGAAATACTGGCAGTTATAGACTTCAGAGGGGCTTGATTTATTTGTATGCCTCAAGTGCGACTCCTGGATTATTCAAGAGTAACAGGGGAAGTTACTTCTTGAAAGTAGCGTGCGAGGGCACCCTCCTAAAACAGAGCTGGATGTCGAGTGGAGAAAAGGGAGCATCTTACCACATTCATAGCCGTGAAACACTATTAGTAATACAGAGTTAGCACACTCACATAGATAGACTGTGAATTTCAATCCCTAAATGACTGAGTTTGCACACTCACATAAATAGATAGATCTATGAATTTCAACCCCTGAATAGGCCAATGCAACAATGCTTCCCCAGCCACACTTGAATGTACTTTTGGATGCAACATAATTACACAAGTATGCAACCCCTGTAACTGTGTAAGACACACACAGTGACATGCACACTAATGGCCGTTCACTGCTTGTGATTCACCGACAACAATAAAGAGGTGGTTACTAATTGTACCACCAGTGCAAAGACCAAAAGGAGAAATATCCGCACACCACGAAACACTTCCCTGATCAAGGCTACTTTAATTCTGACCGGACCTCTCTATCCTTCACAGACCTTCCAGTGGTGCGAAGCAATGAAAAATTCCTAGCACTGTGTGACGAAGTGGAGAATCCAAGAGTGTTACATTCACCCCCCCCCCCCCCTTGAAATTTGTTTTTAAAACTCAGACTAAAATTGGTGCATTTTGAGCATGACTGCAAGTGCTTCAGAGAAAGAGATATATGTATTATGGATCTAGATCATAATAATATTGATAGATATACCAAAAGATGCTCTATCTCTCTGAAGCACTTACAATCATTCCATATTAGATACCTTTCTGGTTCAATCAGGAATGGGCAGTCACTGCCATGGCCAGCACAAATATGCCCCCCCCCCCCCCCCCATATTTTTTTCTCCCTGGATTTTGATGTTCAACAGAAATTACCCATTTTGAGACAAAAAAAAAAAAAAAAAAATACAATGAATTCAGTAAAAATACTGAAGGTTGGACTGGAAAGCCCACTTAAGAGGATTAGGAAAGTCATCACTCATGAAACTGATTCAGTTACACACTGTATTACAATTTCAATCTTAATTAGTCACTTAGTGATCGTAAGATGTTCAATTTAGCAATGGTACAGTCAGATTGTAAGTTACTAAAATAAAGTAAAACAAGGCGTTTAATCACTTGGCAATACATGTGAATTGAAACTGAAATTTTCCAACGAGGAACAGAAAGACCTAAAGTAAAAGACTGCCGCAATAAAGAAAAGAATGGTGCCATTGTTTTTCCTGTAAAATTGAAGATTTTCAAAATTTCCCGCCAACCGACCGTATGCATGCCAAATACATGTTTGTAATTTTACATTCACAACTGTGCACAGTGTTCCTTATTAGTAATATTACGCACTGTATACGTGCGTTGTTTATGCAGAGATTTCAGAATCTGATGAAGAGATTTTGATGCTATACTTCACTGATTCTACAAAATGACCTTCAATATTGACAGAGGTGGTCGTAGTGACCCTCAGTTTCGAAAGCTGTAAGGAACACTGGTGCATCAATATAGTGTAACAGGTATCAATCTGCAGACAGTTTTGACACAAGGTCTAAACAAGAATAAAAGGTTGTATAACATGTTCATACTAAACTCCCTGGTCTAAAAAGTAATGTATAAAAAAGTTACATAACATGCTATACCTGACAAACTTACACCGAGACTCGAGAGTGATCGTGATGTGCCATACCAAGGTGTTTGCATCATCAAACATTATTCATGAGTCTGTTATGTCCGCGAAGTGATCTCACTCAGTCCACTGTTTTTTGGCAAGTTTTGCTGAGTAGTGAAAATGACAAATGCATCATAGTATGTACATGTCTGGCAACTGCAAATGAAAATCCGTTAAGTGCATTTACTGACTGAATAGGAAACATCACCCTCCCCTTTCCCACGTGCTTCGCAAGACTTGTCACACTGAGCAAATCTGGCTTCTCAGCCTACCTAACGGCATAGCTTGGTAGGTAAGGTAAAGTTTGGATCAATACCGGACCTTCAAAACACTCAACGGCCGCGTAATCAATGGTTTCAACAAACTAAATATAACAATCTAGTGTGAATGCTACACGGCAATCGTTGGTTTACGACACGTAAGTGAAAAGAGAAGACGCCGGGAAGATGTTTATGCTTGAGAGATTTGTTCAGGCTGCCCTTCCCACTCTCACTTCGTGTAGGCATCGCATTTCGGCCGATTTTGAGCGATACCTGAATGCATTCCCGTTAATGGCACACGTAATTTGAATTCAGTACAGCTTACCTCGTGCTCATACTAACGATGAAAGTTTCCAGATTAAATCGTTGCATGTATCACCAGTAAACAATGCAAACTGTTGTAAATGAGAGTCCGAATTCTTCACATTCCTCCCTTCTTTGTATCGTTGCCTGCTACATGCGTCTGTTCGTAAAACTCTCTAACCAAATTGCAAAGCGCGAGTTCAAAGAAATTGTGTCTCAAAGCTGCAAATCTGTGAAACTGTATCAATACAAAAATATATGTATTGTCAAATCTATGTTACTTATGAAAAACATGCATGAGATTTCAATTACTGTCAAAATCTAAAAAAAATCAAGGGGACAGAGAGTAGTGTTAAAACAGGTGGCGCTACATTCTTGACCCCTCCCGAGGTCAACATGTGCGACTAACGCACATGCCATCGACACACATCAGCGATAATGTGTTATTTGACGTGTTCATGCCGCTTGATTGACCCAGCGCGAATGCTGCTAGATTCCCCGAGTAGCTGTTAACCCATGTAAAAGGAAAACATTCTTATGTCAGGCCGCTTTCCGGAGCAAACGGCTTTGTTTTGAGATTTTCGTGTGTTTACAGAGGTTCAACCCGCAGGGTAGGGTAGAGTAGGGTGCACACGGGTCCACACTTTCCATCGTCTCTTAGATCTAAATGGTATGTAACAAAATCCGACCAAGTGTATAAAAAAAACCATGATGCAGATTTAGGGTGTGTGATGGTTTATTCACTGTGTCCACTAGGGACTAAAAAGGTCTGGCGTTTTGCATCTGGCGAAGATCTGATCAGTTCATGTGAGAACAGTCCCAGACCTAGTCGTTGGTTTTCAACAACGGTTTTGTAGGCCATTCAGAAGATCAAGTTTCTGTCTTCACATTACCTCCTCACACCCATCAACAAACGTGCACCACAAAAAAGTATACATATGCCTGATCATCCCTATTAAGCAAGCATAAAGCTGCTGTGAACGGCAAGCAGTAACCTCAATTTTTCACATTCATCCGGAGACAGAAATGTCGGTGTGCATACATCACAACACCACTCAACAATATAATTTTCAAAAAGCTTGAACTAGATTTGGAATTCAGCTCTCTTTCCTTATATGTAGAATCTATTTGTCTTTTAGATTTTTAGTTGATTGTAGAGTAGCAATGGCAAGTGTGAACAAAAGGTGTCAATTAGTTGATAGCTCTCTCTCTCTCTTCATGCATGTGTGTTGTAGATTGAAACCAAGACTGCATTGTCTGCTTCCAGAAAATGTCTTCTACTGCAAATCAAGATTCTGCCTTAGAGCAGCTAATGACGTTGGATGCAACATTACTGGATGACGCATCTAAATTTGGGTAAAACTCTTCAACAGCTTACCTCAGTTGTGAGGAAAGGGTATTCATTGATGGTACAGAGTGGACTTGTTCCAGTGTATCCAGATAATTCTTTGGATCCATAGAGCGTGTTTTGTGTGTCTAGCTCTTGGTCCTGTAAGAAAAACCGAACTGATACATGGGGCAGTGCGTCAATGGTTGATTTGAATAGCTAAAACTTTCCATAAAGCCATATGTATATATGCGTATAGTACCAGGGATTATGAAAAGACTCGTCCGACAGCCCACAGACTAGTGAAAATACCGTCGGACTAGTTAAATTGTTTTACCACTGGCCCACCGGACTAGCTGAGATTACGACTATAATACGAGGCAAAGCTTGCTCTATTTTCACAGAGCTGATTGCACAGTGAGTCCCCCCCCCCCCCTCCCCTCCCCCTCACTTTCTGTTTTGACGCTGGGGTGAGAGCAATTATTTTTAGCGCGAGCCACTCGCTACAAAGTGTTGTTATCAAAGTGTTGTGAAGCCTTTTTATTTACGAATAGGTCTATATTTGCCAAAATGTATTTTTGGGCTGGTGGAAATGGTTTCGGGCTAGCTGGTTTTAAATTTTGCTAGCCCGAAGGACTAGCAAGATTTTTCAGCTTTCATAACCCCTGAGTACAGTAACTAGATCCATCTGTTCCTGTGATACAACAGCTCTTCTGAATGTTTTACATATTGTATTTATCATTGCCTGAAGGTTGTAATTTGTATGTTTGTGTGTGTGTGTGTGTGTGTGTGCGCTGGTTCAGCTCAATGTTTGTAATTGTAATGATTTTTATTGTCAGTTTTGTCTGAGCAGACAGTGCAATTTCCCTTCGAGAGACCAATAAAGTGATATCTTATCTTAGTAGAACTCTTTGCAATCAAGGGATAGACTAATTCACAATTTTTGTGTGTGTGTGTGTGTGTGTGTGCTTTTGGGTTTTGTTGTTTTCCGTTTTTTTGCTTTTGTTTGTTTTCTTTGTTTTGGGGGGGGGGGTGGGGGGGGGAGGCTTTGTGTGTGTTGTTGTGTGCTCGAGGTTTTCTGTATTAGCAGGTGACCTCTTGCATATGTATGTCTGTATGTTTTTGTTGTTCAGCACATCTTATATATATTTGTTCAGCCCAACTGATGTCCTGCAACTCAGTCATCGGCTAGAGGCTGCAGTGAAACTGCTATCACAGGCTCAAGCATCTCTTGACCCAGACACTACTGAAGTGCATGATTATGTCAAGCAGCTTGTGCGATGCTATGTTGCGGCCAGTGAAACTGCGAAAATAGCCAGGGGCCTTGAGAAGGTTAGCATGTCCATGTTTCTTCGTTGTTGCTTTTTAAAAAAAATGAAAACATGATAATTTAGGTACATGTACTACAATATTTGCACGACTACAGTATTTGCACTACATCAATGTGCTGTACCCAGATTTAAGTTTACAGATGCAGGTGTCCCTAAAATGTCTGTAAGGTGTCAAATGTCTTTTCTTTTTTTCTCTTTTTTTGTTTGTTTGTTCGATTGTTGGTGATGGTTAGTTGTTTTTTGTGTGCTTTTTTTTTGGTTGGTTTGGTTATTTTTTTATTTTATTTTTTTTATTTTTTTTTTTTGGGGGGGGGGGTATTTGTTATTGATGTTTTCTTGGAAAGTTGACTTTTTGGGGGGGGGGGGGGGTGTCATTATTTTGGGGTTGTTTTTGTTGTTGTTTTTGTTTGGGGAGGGGGGGGGTCCATATTTTCATTATTTGTTTTTGCTTTTTATTGTTTATTTGTATTCACTGTATTTTATTTACATTCATATGTTCCACTTCCATATAATTAGCATTTAATTTGTTACAGTTGCTGATTGCCACAGGACCAAAATGTGAGGAATTTGTCAGGGTTGTTTTGGGGGAGGAACTTCGAAGAATGCTGGAATCAATAACAACCAAAGATTTGCAGAGAGGTACCAGTATCGTATCATATATCCTGCCCTAGTCATACAGAAGAAATAATTATATTTAGCTTGATCGGACAAATTTTGCATGAAAACACAGGAATGCGCTGAGTAAGACTTTTTTTTTTGGGTCCTTGATCTGTACTTGAAGATAGCCTTTTGCATGGTGTGTGTCCACCCATGTTTGACTGTTTGACCGGGGCGGTCAGTGGTCTAGTGGTTAGGAGACTTGTCACCAATGCGAGAGGTCAGCGGTTTGAGTCCCACTTGGAACAAAGAATGTTTGTGGCACCGTTCATGCGGGCCGATCGTCGGGGGTTCTGTCCGGGTACTCCGGCTTCCGCCCCCCTCTGCTTTGTAAATGTTCAGCCCACCAAATTTTAAAAATAAATGCAATTCTAAATTCCGAAGTTTAAATAGCTGAGCTGACCCTTCGCACCACGTGATTGTAATGTGTTAATGTCCAGTGTGTGAGAGAATGCGTGTGATTCATATGAGCGTGCGTGTTGGGTTCAGTTCGCGGCGCTTTGAGCCAATTCATGAAATTGGGTAAAGCGCCTATACAATACTCATTATTATTATTATTATTATTCTGTTACAGTTTCATCCATGTTGGAACAGAGCTGCATGGTGCAGGTGGTGATGTCAAAATGTGTGCACATTCTGGTCGCAAAACTCTGTGTCCTGTTCACTGAGCTAAGCGGCAAGTGTCCTGACCAGATCAGCCGGGAGGAGCTGGACCGATTTTACATCACAGTCAAGGTATGCGTCTTTGTGTAGTCATTTGACGTTATCATTAGGGATGTGCCGATTAATCGAAAACCGGAAAAAAATCGATGTACATGTAGTTTTTGGACGATTCAATAAACCAGTTCGACACTCGAATCGCGATTCACTCGGCAACTTCCGGACATTGCCGAAGTTGTAAAAGGGGCATAACTCTTGTCGCTATCGCCTGAAAAATGGCAGAACAACTTCAACAACGTGAACGTCTCGTCAAAAATCTGAGAGGGAAATCAGCAGTCTGGAAAAGTTTCTTTGTGAAAGAAGTAGGCGGAACAATTCTGACAGATGGAGCCATTGAAGCTTACTCGGGGTTGCCTCCCCTCAAAGGTCACCAGGTTCGCGGTAAATCGCCGAAAAAAACAAAAAACGGTTTCATCGTGAAATCGCAATTCGAAAACCGGTTTGGCCCATCTGAATCGGAACATCCCTATTTAACATCCTCACTCGCAACTCTTTCGCTTCGTATTTTATTTCTGCTCATTGTCATTGCTATGGCTATGTCACCGCTTTTCACCTACACATGCATCACAAAATTTTACTTAGTGCCAGGTACCCACATTCACCTTTCATCAATATGAATAACGTTCTTTTATATGAGTGTGATATGTTTACAAATTACTCTTCGTCATATTTGCCCGCTTCCATTATTTCTGTTTACAATTATGTTCTGCATAGATGCGTGTGAATAATACATGCGTTATGTTTTTGTGTATGTGTGATGTGGTACGATGTGCGTGTGTGTGTGTGTGTGTGTGTGCGTGCGTGTGCGTGTGTGTGCGTGCGTGTGTGTGTGTGTGTGTGTGTATGTGTGCTGTCCTTACTTAGTATCTTTTTTTTTCTTGTTTTTTTTTTTTTTACAATAGTATTAGGTCATGTAGTGTTACTGTAGCAACGTCAAGTTTTCAAATTGGTATGTATATATGCCTGTAACTTCTGCCGTTGAAAAATAAAGGTTCTTGTTCTTGAAGCAGAATGAGAGTCTAAGCTGCAGCCTCCACAACCTGCAGCCAATCCCCGCCATCCCCTAACTGTACCCCCCCCCCCCCCCCCAACCCCACCCCCTTGTCAGACGTACATAGTTTTAACGTTTTTAACCATCCCACCTGACCACCTCTGGTTACAGTGTCACACTGTTGAGTTATTAACATTCTACGAGCCCAGCTCATTACTGGAAGAAGAAGAGTCACATGTAATGGCTTTGCTCTTTCCCTCTCAGTCTGAAAAATTTAGTTTTATGTTGATGATGATCATAGTATGGCTGCAGAGGTCAGAATTATGGGACTGCCAACTTTCTATCGTTATTCTCAGTCATGACATCATAAGGTGTCGAACTAACTACAGTGCTAGCAAGATGGGTTTCTGCCAGTTGGAGCGAAGCAACCATCTGTTTGCATGCTACTGGGAAAGACTCAGCATAGCGAGAGTTTTAAAATACAGTTCAACTTCTTTTGGGCGATCACCCCTCTGGCCAGCCGCGAGTGGTCTTAAAAGAGAGGTGGTCACCCAAAAGAAGCTTCAGACAGTGAAGAAGTGCAACCCAGTATCATTGTGACATTGGTCTGCACAGGCAGGTGGTCTCCCAAAGGGGTGGCCACCCAAAAGAGGTTCTACTGTATCTCTTATTTTGGGTTTCAGCTTTCTCTGCAGATTCTTCAAGTGTTTCCAGAGGTGAAGCGGTCTTGTTGGTCAAGCAGCTCCTCCTCTCGTCACAGGCATTCTTTCGCAGGGTCTCACATTTCTGCTGAGAACTTGACGGAGGAGAGTCAAGAGTGTCTGGCTCAGATCATGATTGGCATTTTCACAGTTCTCACCAGCAAGGTAACAGTCGTTGGAAGAGCGTAAAGCCTCCTCCATATTGCCCAGCACCTAATGACCTTGGTGTCGTGTGGCTCTTATCAGTTATTCCGGAGCTGTCAAGCTCAGCGAGGTGTCCAAGTGTGTAATCACTTTCACAGACTGTATAAACATTACTGCTTTCTGTTTGGAAGTAAGCGGAAGAAACAGGGATAGCAATGGCGCATGATGGTGATGTAAATTATGCTCACCGTCTCCAGTAAGTATAGCCACCATCTTGACCAGACTTCGTAGCACATTTCAGCAGTACATTCTTAGGGTATAAAGGATTTCATCCATAGTAGTACATTTACTATCGTATATTTCGTATATTTAGTATGTCTTTACTCAAGTTTTGCAAGGTAATTTGATAGCCAGGACCTGATTTGCTGTTGCTGCTGCCTGTTGTCGTCACGGTGTGGGTGTATCATTATGTGCGTGCATGTGTGGGTGAGCACTGGTGTGTGTGTGTGTGCGCGTCAGTGGTGTGTTCAGCTGGGGGATCGGGCAGAATTTGAAAACCCACCTCTTCACTGCCCTCAACCAATAGCCATTACCAAATCATCTTCTTGCTTGTCGTGTGTGTGTGTGTGTGTGTGTGTGTGTGTGTGTGTGTGTGTGTTACACAGTGTGTATAATCATAGACTTCTTTCAGTGTTTGTAACATTTTCTTGTATACCTTGTACTGCGTTTTCAGTAATAATGACATGCAGTAGTAATTTCATGGTAAATGTGCGCAAAATTATCTGCTTTGTGATGGGCCAGTAGAAAAATCGGACACTGACAGCTCAAGCATGTGATTTCCAGAAATGGTCGAGGGACATAACTCGGTTGGCTGGTGCCGCGGCTGCTCTGATTATCAACTCTGCTCCTTCGCCATCACTTGCTGTGAAGTGTTTCTTTGCCGCCTATGACTCCATCAAAAAGGGTTGGTGCCTGTTTGTACAGTCTCCATTCTTTTATTTGGGGCGGTCTGTGGTCGAGTGGTTAAGTGACTTGTCACCAGTGCAAGAGGTTAGGGTTTGAGTCCCACTCGGAACAAAGAATTTTTCCTTCTCGTATGTGGCACCATTCATTCGGGTCGATCATCAGGGGTTCTCTCCAGGTACTTCGGCTTCCTCCCCCTCTGCTTTGGAAATGTTCAGCCCACAAATTTGAAAAATAAATGCAATTCTAACTTCCGAAATTCAAATAGCTGAGCTGACCCTTCGCACCATGTGATTGTAATGTGTTTACGTCCAGTGTGTAAGAAATGCATGTGATTCACATGAGCATGCGTGTTGGGTTCAGTTTGCGGCACTTTGAGCCGATTCATGAAATCTGGTAAAGCGCCTATACAATACTCATTATTATTATTATTATTTACCCTGTGCCCTGAACCATACGGAGCCTGTGTATATGCCCTGCCTTTGAAAAATCCTTTAAAAAAAAAAATTTGAATAAGAAATTTTGTTCAGTTCAGTTTCATTTACAGGGCTTGAAATCTTTCACCTTTTGGCGGATTTCCATGTTTGGCTGTGACTTTATTTGACTTGCTTGAGACTGTTGTTACTCTGTAAGGTGGTAACATGTGTAACAGTGAGTGTCCGTATTATTAATTTCTCTGCTTTATGTTTTGTTTTTGTTTTTTGTGGTTTAAGTTTCTGTTTTTGTTTTGTTTTGGTTTATGATTTTTTGTATTAGTTTAAGAATGTGTGTATATTTGTTCTCCGCCTTATGGTGAACATTTACAGGCATGCTACTCTTCCGTGAATTCGCGGAAATCCGCAAAAATGAAAATTTGAAAATTGTAATTTCCGTGAAGTCCGAGAAAATCCGTGAAGTAAAAAAAATCCGGGTCCGATTGAATTCCAGGATTGCTTTCCGTGATCCGAGTTCTGCGAGCGAAAAAATCGTCTGCTACTTCTCCCATTTTAGCCTCTTCCGGTACATTGGACAAAGCTGCTTGCTGATTGGCCGCCGATTGCCGTTTCCGTCCAATGAAACTACGCGCACCATTTCTTCTTCGGGTTTTGCCGCCATTTAGGCATACCAAGGAATAAGTTGACAATATGAACTTGAATTGTCTACTTGAAAGACTTGAAGAAATAAACCAAGTTCATGAAATTGCCAAGTTGCTGCATTCTCAGGTATGATTTTCTTCTTAGTAAACTATTTTTTTTATCCTGGAAAAAGTACTCAGAATGCGCCAGATTGCACAGATTTTAACGATTTTTTCAAAAATTTTCCGGGGGGGCCCGGACCCCCCTAGCAGACTCGCCGGCTACGCCGGCTCGATTATCTGGCTGCGCCAGATTTTCAGTGAAAACTCTTTTTTGGGAGTAGCATGCCTGATTTACTATGGATGGAGTAATTAATATTCAATGCCCCTAAGGGGTCCTGAATAAAATTCTTCTGATTCTGATTCTTCTGGCTAAAAATCTGCTTTGCTGACATGCTGTTTGTACTGAAAATTTGGGAATTATATTTGTGATGTATATTGTTCTCTGTGTGTGTGTGTGTGTGTGTGTGTGTGTGTGTGTGTGTGTGTGAACCTTTTCGTTTCCTCGTCTTTTATTTGTATATATTTTCCTCCATGCTTGAGCCTTTGGTTTTCTGATCTTTAATTTGCGTGTTTGCAAATTACATTCAGTGTGTTTTTTTTTTTTTTGTTTTTTTTTTCAGGTTCTTTGTCACTGAAGGTTGGAGGGCTGCAGCTCAGCGATGGTTCAAAGGATGCACACCCCTCATCGACCCTGAGTGAAAATCGTACATCAGAGATAGCGCTGATCCGCAGTGTGATAAGCAGTGCGAGCGAGAACATCATAGTCTGGGACTCTGTATCAGGGTCATCCAAGCAGCCAGATGTCTATTCCCCCTTTCTTCTTAGGCTGTTTCCGCTTGTCTGTGACATGTGCGACGCTGGGACGGACTACCAGTACTGGTCTTTCCAACTGCTCTCCCTGTGGTACAGGAAACTGATTGTAAGCCTACCAGCGCTTCAGCATGAAGATGAAAATTTTTCCGTGCTCGGAAAGGGATCGAAAGTGCTTCACGAAACTCTGCAAAGACTGTGGGTCACTTGGGACAGTCCTGTGGATGGTGTGTCGGAGTTCGTGGTCGACACATTCAGGACACTGCTGGATGTGTGGAAAGCGGAGGTTTTGGAGGGACAGAGTGACTACGAAGAACTTGCCGAGGAGCTGATTGTGAAGGTGCTGCAGATGCCGTGGCACAGCCGGTCACGCTACAAACCTTTGGCCTTGCTGGTTCCCGCTGTGGATACAGACAAGGTAAGATAACGATGATTCCAGGATTCTATCTCTGACATTTTTATTTAAGCTGTTTGACGAAGGGCTCCAGTTTAACCTGTTTTCTATACATACATTTGGCACAACCTTGAAAATATTTGAGTGACATAACAAAACAAAACAAAAAAATTACTTGATGCTGCAAAGTGCCACACAACCCGAGTTCACTAGCTGAAACACATGTCTGACGTAGAAGTTGCCATTCAACATTGTGAAAGTCACATCACTTTTGACTTGCAGCTCAGTAACTGTGAGTGTTCTGATTACTGTCTGAGTGTATCGCTTCTTCTTCTTCCGCTTGTCCTGGATTCTGTCCCAGACCATGATATTAGTACTGGTGATGAAGGTCATGGTCTCGTCTTGGAGCCCCAGAGTTTCTCTGCCAGTGGGCCAGTGCTGTGTCCTTGTTTCTTGGGAAAAGGGGACAGGACTGCAGGATGTACGCTGGGGTCTGTGGAGCTGTTTCACAGGGGAAATCTGAGGTGTGTGACAGCCCAAGGTGGTACACGAGGGGGGGGGGGGGGGGGGCTATGGAGCCTGCAATGTCCAGTTGGGCCAGGGGTTTGAGCAAGCCCTCGTTCTTTCTAAAAATCATCTTTTTCTGTGGTTCTGCATCTATTGTTTCAGTTGCTTCATGAACACCCCTACCTCAAAGCTGAACTACTGCGGTGTATGGGGACCAGTTTTTTGGCTGCGTTGGCAAACGATGTGTACTCTGCCTTTCTTCACTCCATCAGGTGAATGTTCACCTCCTGTCATATTGAGCATATGACTACAGCAGACCAGCTACCTTCATAGTTAGCAGATTTTGACTATTTGGCTATATGAGTTGACTTTTAAAGTTCTCAATATGCAGTGTTCCTTATTACGCACATATGTGTGCCATTTACGCGAAGATTTTAGAATCTGACGCGGAGATTTTGGGGCTGTGACGCTCGGTTTTCAAGACTTGGAAACCGAAAGTAAGACAACACTCCTCAGACGGTCGCTGAAATCGGAAACAACAGAGAATTTGTGCTGTCCCCGTAGTGTAGTGGTTAGCACTTCGGATCATGGACCGGGAGACCCAGGTTCGAATCCCAGCCGAGGCAAGCGGGATTTTTCATACCTAGGTCGGCTCCTACCCAGAGCGGGTGTGCTATGGGCCCAATGGGGAGGCTGTTGCCACACAGCCGAGCTTCACCCACTTCACAGGTGCGACTTTGGGGGTGCTTCCCTGAGTATGACACGTCTTATGATGTGGATGATTATACGGCCGGCACCGCAGGTGCCGTAGTTCCCGGGCCTGGTTAATGCCGGGATATTTATGACAGGAAGCGTGGAATGTGGCCCTGTCCCGCAGTCCCAAACCACATGGACCTCCATAGCATCATCTTACTGTCATCCTCATCTCCGTCAACATGCATAATAAAAATTGTCCCAGCTTCCGAGTCAGTCCTCCATGGGTTCCACCCATGACCTGGGAGGAACACCACTAGAGCTGGCAAAGAGTTGGGGCAGCAGAAAAAAAGAAAAAAAAAAAGAATTTGTGCCGTAGTGCTGAGTTTTCCGATTCATAAAGCACGTGTCGTCTCCGACCATCTTGTAAACGATGGATCCGATCGAACCAAGATTTTCGTGCTTCCGTCTGACCTTTTGATTTTACAAAATGACCCTCTGAATTTGACAGAGAGGGTCAAAGTGACCCTCTGAATTTGACAGAGAGGGTCAAAGTGACCCTCTGAATTTGACAGAGAGGGTCAAAGTGACCCTCAGTTTTGAAAGCTGTAAGGAACAGTTCAACACTGATATGCATTCAGTAAGTGAAGCAGAAACCCACCAGTTACAATTATACTTCAGGTTCTACATTGGTTTCATGGTTGTGGTGTGCATCTTCATTGCATCTTTACACCTTTTGTACACAGACTGTACACATCTGTACAGTCAGGGGGATTTGGTCTAGTGGTTAAGGCATCTGACCGGATCCTGAGCTGCCTGGTTCGAGTCCCCGGTGGGCAGGAATATGGTGGGATTTTTCCGTACCATATCGAGTCAAATCCATGTGCAGACTCATTTATGTCTCGCCTGTCGCGCCTTCGTGTACACACACACGTACATACATCAAGTGTGCACACTAAAAATCCCACGTTCATCTTTTGAAGAAGAGTAGGCTGTGGCCGGTGTGGTAAACAGAAATACTGTCGCACGCACCAGAGTGAATAGCAGGGTGGAGGTTTGCACATAAAGTAGCGCTTAGCGGCAGCAGGCTTTCACTGCTTCATCCTCCAGCCCTGCGGCGCCGTGAGCATTTCAGCAGAAATGGATATACATGTGCGCCGAGGAGAAGTCTACCATCTTACCATACTATACCATACCATACCATACCATATTTGTCAGTCCGTTAATACTAATTTGGTGGGAACTGCTTTCTTTATGGTACTTCAGTGCAAAAATGCTTTTTTGCCCATTTTATCCATCTGTCTTGCATTTGTTTGCTTTTCTGATCAGGAAACTTGCTCCTGAGAACCAGCAGGTTGTTAAATGGCGGGAAACATGGATGTTGACTGTGGTGGATGGGCTTACCAGTGATGACAGGCAAGAGATGTTTATAATAATAATGAGTATTATATAGGCGCTTTACCCAATTTCATGAATCGACTCAAAGCGCTGTGAACAGAACCCAACACACACGCTCACGTGAACCACACATCCTGCTCTAGCACTAAGGGATTTCATACCACCCGAAGACTTGTTAGTTGAAAAGTTTAAAGAGACAAACTTGAAGTAATATATGTCAGGAAAACCTACCACATTGGGTTTGAAACGTGCTCTTTCTCTGTGGAGAGAATTATCCTTTTTTATGTTGTTTCCATAGTAATGGAAACAACATAATAGGACGGGCTAAAATTTCCACGTTCATAGGCAAGCATCTGTGGTACAAACGCACGTCACTGCCGATCTCCCGCAGAGACGATTATGCAAGTGTAACTCTGACAATGACGTAAGAAAACTTGCGTCATCGATGCTGACGCGTATGGTGTTCCGAACGCAGTTCTCCTCCTCAGTGAGTGCCGTCTGTGCGGATGTGTGTGCGTGTGTGTGTGCGTGTGTGAATTGTGTCCGGGCCCGTTTCTTCGAAGATACTTAACCGAATGGCTTCAAATTTGGGGTATCCAAATTTATCAAAATGTTACATTAGACGATTCAAGCGTGTGATGATTGCTTAAGTGATTTGGGAGTTATCGCCCTTTTGAGACAAGTTGGTTGTCTTTCGTGTACAGGCGTAATATTTATTTAAATCACTCAATTGTTTGGCAGTAGATAGCTTGAATACGGACTCTGAATTGACTCACTACTAGAAAATGGTCGCTCTTATAGTTTTCATGTAAACCGAGCCTGAGTTGACATTGCATGTGAACCCAGTTCAGATGCCTATTTCTCCGAAAATACTAAACCGATCGATTTCAAATTTGGGGTTTCTAAATGAATCAAGATTGTTGAATAGAAGGCCCGATCCAGGTACGATTGCACACATGATTTGCGAGTTATCGCCCTTTTCAAAAAAAGTGGCTTTCTGGCGTTTAAAGGCGTAATATTTACCTAAACCACTCCATTTTTGGGACATAGATAGCATGAATACGGACTCTCAACTGAGTGAATTTTGGAGGTTGTCGCTTTTATACTTTTGGCGTAAACCGTACCTGATGAAAGTGCTGGTGAACACACTTTAGATCTCAAAATCGCTCCTACTATACATAGATAATGAGCCTGGGGTGCCATAAAAAATATACAAAAAAAATTAGAAAAATTCACTGCAGCCGTTGTCGTCAGTTGACTCGAAAATTTGTACTCGAAGCACATTTCCTTTACACAAGCCACACGCCTCACAAACATCGCAGAAAAGGCACACGCGCACTGACGCAAAACTGTATCAGCGTCAGTTTGCCGACGTCATGTTTGATTGACGTGGGGGTGTGTCGTCACTTTTCGGAAGTTCTCTATTTGTAGACGGGGAAAGCGGGAGTTTCATTGATGTAGTGAGCTTTGTTTTTCCCACTGACTCTCACTCAATAGCATAGTAGAGTGAGAGAACACCACATAGGTCTCAATGGAGCACATGCACAAACGCGGCTCGCGCAAGTCTGCGTGCGTGCGTGCGTGCGTGCGTGCGTGCGCGCGCGCGTATGTCTGTGTGTGTCTGTGTGCGCGCGCGCGCAGCAGACATAACACATAGTGAAAAAACGTTCGCCGCGCAGACTTGTCTGTTAAACACATTGAGCCGGTATAAATTCGATCTTTACACTGCGCAGCAGCAACACTTCAATTTTCATGGGGCTGCTTTCATTGCAAGAATTGTATCCGAGTCAAAGTTATTACGTCAAATGTATTATGCGTCATCCCAATGAGGAAAACGTCATAGATTTCAAAGAAAACAACTTGACGTCTCTCCTCCAAAACCAAGATTGGTCTGACAAGCCCGGTCAGTTGTTTCCATTGAGAGAGAGAGAGAGAGAGAGAGAGAGAGAGAGAGTGTGTGTGTGTGTGTGTGTGTGTGTGTGTGTGTGTGTGTGTGTGTGTGTGTGTGTGTCCTCCCGTATACATGGCATTACAAAAGTACGACCGTGACGACAGCAGGTGATTAAATGGAAACAACATATTGGGCTGGTCAGTGGCCATCTTGTTCTGAAGATGTAAGGAGAGGCCTTCAAATTACCGTAAAAAAACATCATTTTCATTAACACCACCACCACCACCACCCCACCCCCCTCGCTTTTCAGTTTTTTGATAATTGAAAAGTTTCACCCATGTACGCAGCATTCACTGTCAGTTTTGAGGTTTTTCATGAACCGTGCCACCTTAGGAAGTTTTAGAAAGGATAAAAAAATAATTCAGAGAGTACAGAAAGAGAAAAAGGAAATGCATGTAGAGTGAGAGGAAAAGGTAGGGTCTGTTAGAAGAGATTTTGACAACTAGTGCTTTTTTCTTTTTTTTTTCCAGTCAAGTGCGACAGAAAACTTGTGCATACTGGCTCCCAGCAACAGTGAAAACTGTGCCATACAGTGGGACCTGTCTGCAGCAGCATCTTCTCAAGTTGATAGGTGAAACCAAAGGTGGCCGTAATCGTCAGACTGTGCTTTTTGCTTGGATCACAACGTGCCGACATGTCCGCAGTCTTGTAGCACTGGATATAGAGCATCTGGTATGATCATTTGCCTTTTGCATTTTTGACATTCTTGTTTGATCAGGGTTTTATTTTTATTTTTATTTTTTATCTGGCCCATTTAGCATCTGATACGATCAGTTGCCTTGCACATTATTTGACGTTCTTCTCTGAACAGTTTTGTGATTATTTGGTTGAATTTGCAAATTTCGTGATCTTGTGTGGTGGGTGGGTGTTTGGGTGTTTAAGGTGATCTTGTGGGGCTTGATAAAGAAAGTATCTGGTACGATCTGTCGCCATTCACATCTTTGTGGCCCTTGTTTGATCAGTTTTGTCATAATTTTGTTGATTTAGCAATTTACAAATTGTGTCACAGTCTTTGTGAGTTAAAGAAGTTTTGCGTACTTCTTGCGTACTTATTTTTTATCTGGCCCATTTAGCATCTGATACGATCAGTTGCCTTGCACATTATATGACGTTCTTCTCTGAACAGTTTTGTGATTATTTGGTTGAATTTGCAAATTTCGTGATCTTGTGTGGTGGGTGGGTGTTTAAGGTGATCTTGTGGGGCTTGATAAAGAAAGTATCTGGTACGATCTGTCGCCATTCACATCTTTGTGGCCCTTGTTTGATCAGTTTTGTCATAATTTTGTTGATTTAGCAATTTACAAATTGTGTCACAGTCTTTGTGAGTTAAAGAAGTTTTGCGTACTTCTTACTTCTCCCTTTTGTTTTGCCTCTTCTTCTTTTTGAGTTGTTTCTCTATAGAGACACAACTTTATAGGATGGGGCAGATTTTGCTGCGCGCAGCAGCAAGTTTCAGTGATAAGAAGCAAGGCTGTGACGTTTCTCCAGACAATACATGCTTTCACGCACACATTGACGTAACAAAATCTGTGCCATAGACACCTCACGTGCGCACTGTGCTGCTGCGTTCTTTTTGGTGGGAGTTGTGAGACATGTATATGTGTATGTGTGGACAGATGTAATGATGGCTATCTCTTAAACCACCTCGTTGGAGGGCCTTTTACTTTTAGATAAAATGGGCAGTCATATTCTCCATACCTACATTTCACGATTTTTATCCTGCCGCATTTTTGGCTCCCTTGTGTAACAATGGGAGTCTATGTATTAACCCTCCGTCGTCTGTCTGTCTGTCTGTGTGTGTGTGTGTGTGTGTATGTGTCCAGAAAACTTTAACATTGTCATTTTCTCAGAATCTACAAACAGCAGAGGCACCAAACTTGGCATGCTGATAGAAAACAACAAGACCTTTCAAAACATATCATTTTGAATGACCTTGACTCAAGGTCAAGGTCACTAAAGCTCTCTGTTTGAAAATGTATCATTGGCATTTTCTCGGAATCTACAAACACCAGAGGTTTTAAACTTTGCATGATGATAGACATTGATAAAAACTTAACAGATATACATGTAGTCAGTGGCCTTGTTTCAAGGTCAAGGCCGTACAAGCTATTTTTGTGAAACCTTAACATTGGCATTTTCTCAGAAACAACAAACAGCAGAGGCGCCAAACCTGGTGTGCTGATAGACAGTGATAAGACCTATGCACACATACCACCTAGAATGACCTTGACTCAAGGTCAAGGTCATTAAAAGTCTGTTGGGAAAATTTACATTTGCATTTTCTCAGAATCCAGACGAATCAGAAGCATCAAACTATGTGCGATGATTGACATTAGCAGCACCTTTACAAACATACCTGTGTTCAGTGACTTTTAGTCAAGGTCAAGGTCATGCGCACGTTTTTTGGAAAACTTTGACTTTGGCATTTTTTCCAAAACAACAAACAGCAGAGGCACCAAACGAGGTATGATGATAGACAGCAGTGAGACCTACCTTTCTGAATGACCTTGACTGAAGGTCAAGGTCATTAAAGCTGTCTGTTGTGAATTTTAACATTACTGTTTTCGCAGGAACTACAAATACTACAGGCATCAAACGTGGCATAATGATAGACATTGATGACCAAAGGTCAAGGCCATACAAACTGTTTCAGGGGAAATTGTAATATTGCCATGAACTCAGAGTGCCAGAGACACTTGGCATGATAATGGATAGTGAGAAGAGCTTTACAAACATACTCTTGTGAATGACCTTGACCTGTGTCACAAGGGAGCCATGGAGGCTTTTGCCTCTCTAGTTAGAAGAGTTATCGCCCATTTTAAGAAATAGGTTATGTTACGTTTTTTGTTTTTTCCCCTTCTTTAAATGCGTTTGATGGTGGCCATGCTAGATCCTTAGTCCAGTAGCTGCTGTGTGTTTATTTGTCACTAACTAGATTAAAAAAAATTTTCAGCCTCAGGATTTGCTTGTGGAGACAATCTACAATGAGGAGGAGGAGATCTGTGCACAAGCTATGTCTTTACTGTGTGGCACGCAGAAAAAAGCAGGTTTGTTTTAATTGTGGTCATTCCATCTCAGCCAATGTCAGATTTGTTTAAGCATGTAGCTTATTTTGGAGTGTGTGTGTGTGTGTGTGTGTGTGTGTGTGTGTGTGTGTGTGTGTGTGTGTGTGCATATATACGCATGTGCATATAAGTGTGTGTGTGGTGTTGCTTTTAAAGATCTCATGCAAAAAGCTTTTGCAAGAAAGTGATGTTTGCAGTCTGTATTTGCCAAGTGCTGTTTGCATAAAGGGTTTGAAATCTGGGAAATGTTTGCATGTTTGTATTTGCGTACGTTTGCGTCGGTGTGTGTTTGGTTGTATGGACAGTGTCTAGTTTTAAATTTATTTCTCAGTCCACTGTTCATAATTGTCTAATTTGTATTTGTTTGAGCAGACACTGTAATTTTTCCGGTGAGAGACAGGTAATGTGGTCATATCTTATCATCTTAGCTCCATTTGTGACATTGATGACTAGCGTATTTGGTGCGCTTCATGCAGAGCCTTTGAAGGAAATTGAGATGGAGTTGCTGCAGTCGTCGTTGCCGTATTGTCTGAAAGTGGACTCGGCCCCTTTCCGTCAACAGCTGATTGCCAGCCTGCGCAAGTTGTTTGTGCGTGTTCGAGACAGCTGCTCCACCGCCATTAAGAGGAAGACAGGAGCTGAGTTTGTAGGTATGGAGAAGTGATACTAACAGAATAACGTGAGGTATAGCAGCACAGTTTAAATAGAGTTTTCACAATGAGGTTTCCCTCAATTACGGAACGGGGAGCCGGGGTGGTCGAATGGTAGAGCGTTGGACTTTTAATGCTCGGGTCGTGAGTTCGATCCCCGCTGGGGCCAAATATTTGTGCTGGCTTTTTCATCGTTGCCCCGTCTTTGATATCACCCTATGTGGTGGAAAAGGACGTTAAACCCCCAAACACCCACCCACCCTCAATTACGGAAAATACTCCACACTCGTTTGTTAATTTTGATCGATAAACTGCGAGTTTTAACGAGCGTGCGCACGACCAGCAAGATGAAGATGTGGAAACGGCTATTGGTTGAGGATGGTAAAGAGGTGGGTTTTCAAATTCTGCTGTAATACCTGGAGATAGCCCCAGTGACTGGCGTGCATGAACAGTGCCACAAACTAGAGGTGAAAGTCCGACACCCCAAACAGGACGTGAACCCCTGACCTCTCATTAGCGGCAGGAGTTGTTACAACCGCTCCACCAACCACCCCATCAATCATGATTTAATATTTGTTCTGATGTCTTCCTTACTGTTTTACTCTAATCTCAGGCACCGTGCTGTAAACTGCATGTTTTGCGGATGTGAAATTTCATGTAAGTCTCTTCCATTTTAATTTCAGACCCATCCGTGGATTTCATGGACTGGCTGTATAAATTCACCATGATGAACCTGTTTCCTGGAGCCTGTTTCCAAAGACGCCGCACCTGCTTGGACATTATCCAAGCATGGCTTGAGACAGTAGTGTTCGTGCCATCTGACGGAGCGAAAAAAGGAAAAGCTCAAGGTATTGAGATTTTCTTTCAGGTTTTGATTCATTTCAAAAACGTCTTTTGTAAAAGAAAAGGTAGACTGGGACAATGTGAGTTAGTACTGCAGTGTTCCTTTATGGTTACGGCTCAGTGAATTAAGAATTTGGGCAGTTATGGGTATCGGGGGCAGGAGGCAGGGTGGGTGTTTGGGAATTTAACGTCTTTTTCCACCACATGCAGGTGATATCAAAGACGGGGCCACGATGAAAAAAGCGAGCACAAATATTTGGCCCCAGCCAGGATACGAACTCACGACCCGAGCATTAGAAGTCCAATGCTTTACCATTCGGCCACCCCAGCTCCCCGGGCAGGAGGCAGGGAGATTTTTTTTTTTTTTTTATGTGTAAGGTACCAAAGAATAATTTCTTCGCAGGCCCCACAGACGCCCTGCTCAGCTATGCTCGGTGCAAAGGACAGTGGGACCTGTTTTCTCCTGGCAACCGAACATTCCTGCTGTACTGTGTCACAGATGGGGCTGATGAGGTAGAAATGATTTCTGTTCTGTAGCATGTACACCTGCTTTGATTATGCCAGTTATACATTTCAGTGTAAAAACTGTGTGTTGATGCTGGCTTAGGGTCATGAACATTCTTTATGTTTAAACAGGATAATTCCATCATTGCTAAGCCAACTTATGTTTTGGAACAGTTTCGCTCGTGAGTGCGGCTATACGCTCAAAATACTACTACTAATAATAATAATAATCGCATTAATATAGGCGTTTTATCCCAAATATTTTGGCTCAAAGCGCCGCGAGCTAAACCCAACACGCACGCTCACGTGAATCACACGCATTCTCTCACACACAGGACATAACGTATTACAATCACGTGGTGCGAAGGGTCAGCTCAGCTATTTAAATTTCGGAATTTAGATATGCATTTATTTTTCAGACTTAGTGGGCTGAACATTTCCAAAGCAGAGGGGGAGGAAGCCGGAGTACCCGGAGAGAACCCCCGACGATCGGCCCGAATGAACGGTGCCACATACGAGAAGGAAAAATTCTTTGCCCCGAGTAGGGCTCGAACCCCTGACCTCTCGCATTGGTGACAAGTCTCTTAACCACTAGACCACCGACCGCCCCAGACTCCATCTTGATGATCAGTACAACTTGTACAACTCTTAATGCGATACAATGTTGTTTACAATTTGCGCAAGTGGTCGAACATTCAAATTCTGCAACTGTTGTTACACTGCTGGAGCGCTCAATGTGATCGCCGTGTCATCGAGTACGCTTCTGTTGGCTCAGTGCCAGCATGACAGACACTGCCACTGTCAAGATGTCTTAAGTGGTATGATGATAGATACCACTAAAGCAGTTCCGGACGATCTGTGAGAATACAAATTGTAGCACTAGCCCCTTTAAGAGACTGCTTAAGTTTCCCCTCACATCTTCTTCACAGATTCAGGAATCGGCCACTCACATACTGGGAAAATACTTTCCTTGGTCACCTGACGAGCCAGAATCGTCCACATCTTTTGCAATGTCTGAAGCCTCCACCGTCAGCAACATTAGTTATGCTTCGGACACCGTCACTGTACCTGGAGAATTCGCCACTCACTTGCTGCGGCATGGCATAAGCCTGTGTAACAGTCCGCGAGCGTACGAAAACAGCAGTGGTGCCTTGCTGGTCAGGATTGTGTACGACAAGTAAGTCATGTCCGCTTGCTCTTCGAGCTCTGCTCAACCCTTTCAGCGCCCAGCGAACGAATATTCGGTTGGCACTGTATGTACATGCCAGTGACAGAATATTTGGCTGTCTGCTGCAAACAATGTTTATTGCACAGAAGTGCGCACTTTTGGTAATAAACTACACACAGCTAGGAAAGGATTGAGTGGGGTAGATGGGATGTGTGCTTTGGCCTTTTTACCAAATGATGGTAGAGCTGTTCGAGGGTTGTAGAATTTTTCTGCAGAACGTTACAGCAGTGCAGAAGTGCAGTGTACAGAAAAAGTTGTTAATCGAGGATGAGAATTCTTTTCTCTGTATATCATAGATTCAATCAGTGTTCCTTATGCATGTATGTGCGTTGTTTACGCAGAAATTTCAGAGTCTGATGCAGAGATTTGGGGGCTGTATGTCATTGTGACACACAGTTTTCAAGACTTGAAAACCAAAACAACACACCTCAGACGGTCGCCAGCTGGAATTGGAAACAAAAGAGAATTATGTGGCCTAGTACGGGGTTTTCAAATCAGTTCATAAAGCACATGTCGTCTCCTGCGATTTTGTAAACAATGGGTCCGGTTTAACCAAGATTTTCGTACTTGGGTCCGACCCTTTGATTTTACAAAATGACCCTCCGAATTTGACAGAGAGGGTCACAGGGATGGATTTACTCAAATATGCCAATGAGACATTGTCTCCTTGACCAGTCATTTTTAAGAGACATTTTCATTTTCTATGAGACAATCAAGTTCACCCGCATCACTATGTCACATGTCTGTGCCGAGAGCCAGTTCCTAAGTGCAGTGATGTTCAGGTTCTGAACGGAAAAGGACCTCTCGATTGCAGAACTGAGAATATTTTTTGCAACTCTTTCGAGCGAGAGTTCCTGGCAGCGCGCGCGGCGAGCGGGATAAGGAAGCCTCATCACTAAAATTAGATTAGTGTAACAGACTCTATGACTGACACAGACAGCGCATCTCTGCTTCGCGTTGTCAAGACAGTCACGTGCGCTTGTGATGTCATGTTCATGCGACATATGACACATTTTGCGAAATTTCGATGCGACATTTTATCAAAATATGAGACATAGTCGCACGGCGCGCGAGAAAATCGATCCCTGGGGTCAAAGTGACTCTCAATTTTAATAGCTGTAAGGAACACTGTTGAATATTATTTGTGACCTGTACTTTGAAATCCGTTTAGAATCATTTCTGTTTCATTTTGCTTTCTGTAACGAATTTAGCCTGATAAATCTTTGCATCTAAAAACCCCGTTCAACAGTAGCTCTCTTATTCAGATTTTATTTCCAGAACAACTGGAAGACTTGCTTGATGTTTGAACATTATTTTATTGCTAGGTATGTCCGACTTCAAGGCTGTCGATTTGAAGTGCCCAGACGCAGCTCGGTTTCAAATATCTCGGTCAAGATGATGGGAGAGGCAAAGGACGCGGATCAGGGAGATGTCTGTGCGACTTTCTTCACCAACCTTCTGATGAAACTGATAACCAAACAGCTCCAGGCTGCCGAGACAGATGCTTTGAACGCATCGAAACACCTGCCCATACATGGTTTGGTTCTGTCTTTCTTTTTGTTGGTTGAAGTTCTGATTCTTTTGTCCGCAAAAAGAAAAAAAAGAAAAAAATTAAACGTGGCTGCCGCAGATCTAAGATCGTGTGCCCTTACAAGAACAGTTCTCTCCCCTGTAGAAGTCTCTTGTTTAGGTTTTCGCGTCATGTGTCTGCAGTGTTTAACAGCTGAAGCCTTTGCTTAGCCCGTTTTTCACCGAAACAGTGGAACCCATTGAAACTTGGAACTCCTTTTGATGATTCCAGTACAAAGGGAAGAAACCCAATCTGAGCTGTATAAGTTTCTGATATTCCCAACTCTGAGCAGGTGTGCGGCAAGTGAAGGAGGAGATGGATCTAGCAGATCAAAGTGATCAGTGCAAAGGTGAGATGTGGTGCAGTAGGTGTGCAGTTGGAGCTGGACTGTGGGGGTACAGTGTATTGTGTCGTTGCAGGCATCATGCAGGCGCTGCGTGAGTGTATACATCTGGAGCAGGAGTCGCCAGGCTCAATCTGTACGACGGACTGGCTGGGCATTCTGGAGACGGCCATCACTCTCGCCACCAGCGTCATCACATACATGCTCAGTCTGCTGGCAGGGGGACAGACAGGTTGGAACTTGCTGCAGATCTTTTCAACATGGCCATTTTACTTTCATTCAGAGGCTTGAACAAAGTGCACTTTTTTTTTCTTGTTTTTCTTTTTCCTTTTTTTTTTTTTTTTTTTGCAGGGGGGGGGGGGGGGGGGGGGGGAGGGTTGGAGTATTTTGTTTAGACGGAGTGAAAGATTTCTCATTTAATGAAGAACATTAGGGCAATATTTGATGGCCTCTGGTAGCTGCAGAACACCACAGTGCTGGCAAAGATATGTTACACACATCTGGATTTGTTTGGTGACAGATAGCTGCCCATCATTTGCGGAGATGGGGATGGCCCTTGACGAGCTTGTGGCTTCGGAGGAGGGGAGGACAGAACAGGAGGAAGACATGTCAGCACTGAAACCAGAATTCCAGCTGTTGCTATCGTGGAGCTGGCTAAACCTGAAGGTGCGCTCTAGTTGAAACTTAATTGATTTCATGTCGACCTCCCTGTGCTGTGACAGACCTCCGGGCATTGGAAGCCACTAGAACCCGTTACCTGGAACAGTAGTGTCACATCCAGGCAGCTGCAAGTTGCAATGATGATAAAATTCAGAAGCTTCAGTAGCTAATGCAGTTATATCCATTGTGGGGTGGGTGTTTGGGGGTTTAACGTCCTTTTCCACCACATAGGTGATATCAAAGACGGGGCAATGATGAAAAAGCCAGCACAAATATTTGGCCCCAGCCGGGATACAAACTCACGACCCGAGCATTAGAAGTCCAGCGCTCTACCATTCAACCACCTCGGCTTCCTATGTCCATTGTGGGAGCGAATGCACGTGATACACATGAAGTTGTATGTTGCATTCAGTTCACAGCAGTTCTGTGGTGTGATGGCAAAACACAGTAAGTCCATGACATCATTTTGTGGAAAAAAGACCATCACGTCGATGTCTTTCATCTTGATATCGTGCCTTTTCCCCTCAAATGACATCGTGGACTAGCTGTACATGTTTTGCCATCACAAGGCAGAACTGGGTAAAACGCTTGTTTGCATTATCTTTGTTATTATGCTTGCACTGTTTATAATAGTAAGTGTAAAGGACTTTCATTGGCTCTGGGCGAATTAAAGAAACCAAGAGTTAGATTCTTGGAGTTTGGGAGACTCTCCGTGTGTATGAGACTGTCACAGCTAGAGGTGTTTCGTTTGTACTGTCTCTAAGAGTAAATATGACTCACCAGTTGTTGTTGTCCAGGAGAGCTGCACCTGTCTTGGAGAAGTTGTGGCTGCCGGAACAAAAACAGATACTGATCCCAGTCAGAGGCTGGCTACAGAGACAGTGGAGGGTGTGGGTGACACTTTCCTCAAAGTACTGACTAGCTGCAGGCATAGGGTGAGTAAAATCTTGACCAGCTGCAGGCATAGGGTGAGTAAAATCTTGACCAGCTGCAGGTGTAGGGTGAGTAAAATCTTGACCAGCTGCAGGCATAGGTAGAGTAAAATCTTGACCAGCTGCAGGCGTAGGGTGAGTAAAATCTTGACCAGCTGCAGGCATAGGGTGAGTAAAATCTTGACCAGCTGCAGGCATAGGTAGAGTAAAATCTTGACCAGCTGCAGGCATAGGTAGAGTAAAATCTTGACCAGCTGCAGGCATAGGTAGAGTAAAATCTTGACCAGCTGCAGGCATAGGGTGAGTAAAATCTTGACCAGCTGCAGGCATAGGTAGAGTAAAATCTTGACCAGCTGCAGGCATAGGGTGAGTAAAATCTTGACCAGCTGCAGGCGTAGGGTGAGTAAAATCTTGACCAGCTGCAGGCGTAGGGTGAGTAAAATCTTGACCAGCTGCAGGCATAGGTAGAGTAAAATCTTGACCAGCTGCAGGTGTAGGGTGAGTAAAATCTTGACCAGCTGCAGGCGTAGGGTGAGTAAAATCTTGACCAGCTGCAGGCGTAGGGTGAGTAAAATCTTGACCAGCTGCAGGCATAGGTAGAGTAAAATCTTGACCAGCTGCAGGCATAGGTAGAGTAAAATCTTGACCAGCTGCAGGCGTAGGGTGAATAAAATCTTGACCAGCTGCAGGCGTAGGGTGAGTAAAATCTTGACCAGCTGCAGGCGTAGGGTGAGTAAAATCTTGACCAGCTGCAGGCATAGGTAGAGTAAAATCTTGACCAGCTGCAGGTGTAGGGTGAGTAAAATCTTGACCAGCTGCAGGCGTAGGGTGAGTAAAATCTTGACCAGCTGCAGGCGTAGGGTGAGTAAAATCTTGACCAGCTGCAGGCATAGGTAGAGTAAAATCTTGACCAGCTGCAGGCATAGGGTGAGTAAAATCTTGACCAGCTGCAGGCATAGGTAGAGTAAAATCTTGACCAGCTGCAGGCATAGGGTGAGTAAAATCTTGACCAGCTGCAGGCATAGGGTGAGTAAAATCTTGACCAGCTGCAGGCATAGGTAGAGTAAAATCTTGACCAGCTGCAGGCATAGGGTGAGTAAAATCTTGACCAGCTGCAGGCATAGGTAGAGTAAAATCTTGACCAGCTGCAGGTGTAGGGTGAGTAAAATCTTGACCAGCTGCAGGCGTAGGGTGAGTAAAATCTTGACCAGCTGCAGGCGTAGGGTGAGTAAAATCTTGACCAGCTGCAGGCATAGGTAGAGTAAAATCTTGACCAGCTGCAGGCATAGGTAGAGTAAAATCTTGACCAGCTGCAGGCGTAGGGTGAGTAAAATCTTGACCAGCTGCAGGCATAGGTAGAGTAAAATCTTGACCAGCTGCAGGCATAGGTAGAGTAAAATCTTGACCAGCTGCAGGCATAGGTAGAGTAAAATCTTGACCAGCTGCAGGCGTAGGGTGAATAAAATCTTGACCAGCTGCAGGCGTAGGGTGAGTAAAATCTTGACCAGCTGCAGGCATAGGTAGAGTAAAATCTTGACCAGCTGCAGGCATAGGTAGAGTAAAATCTTGACCAGCTGCAGGCGTAGGGTGAGTAAAATCTTGACCAGCTGCAGGCATAGGTAGAGTAAAATCTTGACCAGCTGCAGGCATAGGTAGAGTAAAATCTTGACCAGCTGCAGGCATAGGTAGAGTAAAATCTTGACCAGCTGCAGGCGTAGGGTGAGTAAAATCTTGACCAGCTGCAGGCATAGGTAGAGTAAAATCTTGACCAGCTGCAGGCATAGGTAGAGTAAAATCTTGACCAGCTGCAGGCATAGGTAGAGTAAAATCTTGACCAGCTGCAGGCGTAGGGTGAATAAAATGAACTTAAAATGTCTGTCATAACATATTGGATGTTCATGGCGTGATTCTGTGCTTGTTTGTCTGTGAAATGTATGTCATACTTGTTCATTCAAAGTTTCGCATAATTAGATTGATTTCTAGACCTCGTTGTGTTCATTCTCTCCAGTGTTGTGGCCCTTACGTAAAAGCCTGCCGGTGAGCAGCAGCGTTCCCGATTACACACAGGTGTGCGTATTTGTATGCACAAAATTCTTAAATTGATGCACAAATTTGAGAACAGCGTGCCACAGGGGACGCACGATTTTGGTCTCTCATAAAGCGCTATTTGGTAAGCATGCAGGTTCCTTGCCTTGCCGATTTGCTATGGATGACACGCAATTCACATACATCTGTCCTACTTGAATGCTTTTTTAAACAAGAACAAATGGTTTTGACTTTCAGACTTTTTATACCAAAAGACCTTGGCGCCCTTAACATTTACAAAAGGACCCTCAAAAACATGGAGAGAGGGTCCCAAGGACCCTTGTATTTTTGAATCACAGGGGACACTCAAGTCAGGTTCTGCGTCCGTCATGACCTTCAAGCGGAACCTCAAGACGCATCTTTTCTCTCAGTTCTAATTCCCTCTCTCTCTCTCTCTCTCTCTCTCTCTCTCTCTCTCTCTCTCTCTCTCACTTTTGTTTTTTTCACTCCAAAGGCGCCTGAGCATGCTTACTGCATGGAAGTTTTCTTGCAGCGCTATACCAATGGCCTATCATCATCATCATCATCATCAACACTGAGCAGGAATGGTCAGCTAGTCAAGCCCTTATTTCATTGCAGTCAGCGCTAATCAGTTACTAGCACAAACCTCATGTCAAACCACCACCTCGCTGGCAGACCATCTCAGCCCACTGTTTGTAACACACGGACAAATTTGACAGGAAGGAATTCTGCTTGCAGGGTGCTATCGAAGGCTGCAGAAGTGGATTCTTCCAGTTTTGTATGTCCCTGATGTCATCCGAGGATCCAAATCTCTCCAGCATTCCGGCCAACATTCTTCACCAGGTACACTGTAGTGCCAGCTCTAGAACAGTTGACCTCCAACATTCAAGGGTAGAACTTGAAAATTGTCATGCATCACTGCATGAACCTACAGATTAATTCTAGTAGGTTAAAGTCTGTTTTTGCTGACATTAAAGATTCCTACAGATTAATTCTAGTAGGTTAAAGTCTGTTTTTGCTGACATTAAAGATTCCTACAGATTAATTCTAGTAGGTTAAAGTCTGGTTTTGCTGACATTAAAGATTCCTACAGATTAATTCTAGTAGGTTAAAGTCTGTTTTTGCGGACATTAAAGATTCCTACAGATTAATTCTAGTAGGTTAAAGTCTGTTTTTGCTGACAGTAAATATTCATAATCATTGGATATTCTAGCCTGCGCCTTCTGTTTGTATTCTGCAGTTGCTGACAAACCTGGAAAATGATGAAATGACATCGTCCGTGACACGGCGTTCTGCGGGTCTGCCCATCATTGTTCAAACTGTTGCACAGGCAGAGAAAAAACTGAAAAATGTGAGTAATGGGTGATGGAGAGGAGTTTGGAGAGTTCTCCTTTCTTGTGTCAGGGTGGGTAGGGTGGCTGGGTGTTCGGGAGTTTAACGTCCTTTATCACCATGTACGGGTGATACCAAAAACGAGGCAACACGAGGAAGACCAGCACAAACATTTGGCCCCCAGCCGGGATTCAAACTCACGACCCGGGCATTGAAAGTCCAGCACTCTACCATTGGGCTGTCCCTGCTCCCATTCTTGTGTCTGGTAAGGAAACGGCTCTCATAGAATTGAAGAAAAAAGATCTGTGCACACGTGTGTGAATGCATGTGTATGTGTTTGTGTGTGTGTGTGTGTGTGTGGGGGGGGGGGGGGGTTGGTTTGTTTGTTTGCAGTCGTTGTCTTTTTTCTTTGCACATGGAAGTAGTTTTCAGGGTCCATACAGGTCATGGAATCTGGAAAAAGTCATGGGATTTGGAAATGGCTTTTCCAGGCCTGGAAAGTCATGATATTATCTCAAGAGTCATGAGAAGTCATGGAATTTCGGAATTTTATGGAAGCCATTTTGAGTCCAACAGTGAAACGGTCAGCCTGGTGATTACTCACTGGACTGACTGCCAAAAATACCAACAAACTGCCTTCCCATAAGGCTAATGACTAACTCTGGACATTGGTCTTGCTGACTCAGTGACTGCGATAACTTGGATAAGGTCAGAATTTCTACCCTCGCGTGTGTCAGTGTGAAAGAGGGTGAGGAAGGTGTCATGGAAAACAGGAGAGTTGGCCTTGAAAAGTCATGGAAAAGTCATTAATTTTTTAGACTGTGAACCTGTATGGACCCTGCTGTTTTACTACATAGGTCCACGTTTTGTCCTCTCCACATTACAGAGTCGCCTCCTGCAGTTGAGTGTGAAACGCCTCTACAGCATCGCTTTGCGCCCCACTCTGGACCAGCATGACCAGACCCAAGATCAGGCATCCGTGCATGCTCTGAATGTCCTGAAGGCTATTTTCAGCGATGCCGGCTTGTCTGGAGAGCTTTTGAGTCACCTTGGCAACGCCATGCAGCTGGTCATTCAGAGCTTCGAGTCTCCATCCTGGGCCATCAGAAATGCGGCCACTCAGTTTGTCAGTAGGTGTCACAGCCGATGCTTGATGGGTTTTTGGCTCCCTTGTGTAACAGTGAGAGTCTATGTAATAACGTTTTTCTTTGTTTTCTCTCTGTGCACTGATTGTGCCAAAGAGGCTGTGTTTGTATGATTGGAAGCGGTCAAATGTGCAGAGGGTTTTTTTTTTGTTGTTGTTGTGAGCCTCAGTTGCATGCAGGATGCCTCAGACTTGGTTTTTTTGTTGTTGTTGTTGTTTGTTTTTTTGGTGGTTGTTTTTTGTTTTGTTTGTTTTGTCGAGCATCCTCTCTTCATTGGCTCCTTTTTTCCAACAGTAATTACTTCTTGAACGTTTTTTTCTTTACATACTTAAGTGCGTTATTGTGACACTTGCTCAATTGTTGGCAACGACAGCAAAAGAACAGTTGTTACATTTACAATAGAGGGAAAGATGATTAATGGTGCAGACTTAACATCTCCAGCCTTTAATGCAAGAAGTTGGGTTTGAGTCCTACTTCCGGCAAAGAATTTTTCAGCTAAAGCATGTTGCTGTGTCCATTCAGGCTGACTGTTAGGGGTTCTCTCTAGATACTGTTCAGCCCCCAAAATTTCACAGTAGATGCAGTTCTAAAATTCCAAACCCTAAATAGTTGAGCCGACCACTAGCACCAGATGATTGTAATGCGCTTATATCCGGTATGTGAGAGAATGCATGTGGTTCACATGTGTGTGTGTGTGCGGCCCTATGCTTGTCATTGGTTGGACACTCTGGCACTAAAGTTATCACTATTGCAGCAGACAGTACGGCATGCCCACACTTCAGTGCTTTGAAAGGCAGCAGTTCAAGGCAGCTCTGACTCCTTACAAAGTTGCCAGGGTTGTCATCAGTATCTTATCTGTTTGGAAGTAAAACAGACCTGTCACAGTGTTTGTTTGTCTACATTACACACTTCTCTGGATGCTCTGTGTCTGCAGACACAAAACTGCACAACCTATGTAGTGGTTTTTCTTTTTTTGACTTTGGTTTTAGATTGTAAGGCACCTAGAGCTTGTTCCCCGGGGATAGGCGCCCTATAATTATAATTATTAATAGGTATTGTGATTCTCATTCTGCTTTGCAGGCACGCTAGTAACCCGGATGTTCGGCCAACGCAGTAAGGCATCTCTCACTTGCAACACGGTGACCCTGCAAGAGTTCTCCGTGCACTACCCACAGCTGCTGGACTTTGTGATGCAGAAACTTGTGAAGTGTGAGAGACAGACGGATGAGATCACTGGCGTCCAGCCGTCGTTGTTTCTCATCCTGACCTTGTTGTCCAGTCTGGGGCCGGCTGTGGACTCGGCAAACAGTCACAGGTGAAGTGTATTCGAGTTTTGTTGGAAACATTTTCCACGTGCTATCTGCAAGTAACTTTTCCGCCAAGCCTTTGGCAGTTAGTTGGTGTTGGATCTGTTCTTACTGCTATGCATGGTGGTAATTTTTCTGTTGTTATCACGTGTCATCATGTATTTTCTTGAATGGAAAGTGTGTGTGTGTGTGTGTGTGTGTGTGTGTGTGTGTGTGTGTGTGTGTGTGTGTGTGTGTGTGTGTGTGAATGTGTGTGTGTGTGTGTTTCTCCATTAATCCTTACCAGATGACACAATACTGTAGGTGTTCCCACCTTATACCCTCCCAAATTAAACCGTACCCCTTGTTGCTAGAAACAAGGGCATGAGTGTGTATGTGTCTGTGTCTATGTGTGAGGCAGTGTCCAAGAAATTTTGAGTTCCAGTTATAGCAGTATGAGAATGATGAAAACTGAACAGAGATACATGTATAATAATGATAATGATTTTTTGTACTGTAGTTTGGTTGTTTTTATTGACATACTGATACATGTAACTGTCTGTCTGTTCACAGACTGACATCCCAGCTGAGCAAGCAGGCGATGGTAGTAATGGCCAGTCCAGTTTACTTCCTGAGAGAGTTGTCTGCCGCTTGCGTGGTGGCACTGACTCCCCTTGATGCAACGGAGACGTGCGTGAACGAGCTGCTGGACCGACTGGAATTCAAAGCTTCTGCTCGGAACCGCAACAACCACATTCATGGCACTCTCATGTGTTTGGAAAAACTGCTGAATGCTCGTCCTCAAAGGTAATAGAAGGTGATTTTCAACTAAAGGGGGCGGTCGGTGGTCTAGTGGTTAAGAGACTTATCACCAAAGCGAGAGGTCAGTGGTTTGAGTCGCACTCGGGGCGAAGAATTTTTCCCCTTCTCGTATGTGGCACCATTCATTCGGGCCGATTGCCTGGGGTCTCTCTGGGTACTCCGGCTTCCTCCCCCTCTGGTTTGGAAATGTTCAGCCCACCAAATTTGAAAAATAAATGCAATTCTAAATTCCGAAATTTAAATAGCTGAGCTGACCCTTCGCACCACATGATTGTAATGTGTTTATGTGCAGTGTGTGAGAGAAAGCGTGTGATTCACGTGGGCTTGCATGTTGGGTTCAGTTCGCGGCGCTTTGAGTCGATTCATGAAATACTCATTATTATTATTATTGTAGTTCTGGTTAAACCCAAGAAAAATGGCAGACTTGATGTATACAGTTAACTTGTTGGATGTAAAGTAAAGTTTTGAGTGTTGCGTCTTTGTCAGGACCACCCATTTACCAATTTTGATAGGTGTCCCTAATCACTCTTGCGGCAGGGACATTAAGCCTTAACTCTTTGACGACGAAGCACAATTTCTAACACGCGATTTCCTATAGGTAATCGCGTGTTAGAAATTGTGCTTCGTCGTCAAAGAGTTAAGATCAAGTCAAGTCAACATGTCTGTGTCTACAGTCAAATCGGAAAGGGGCCTAAGTGCTCATCAGATCAATGATGCTTAGGTCCTTTTACCAAATGATGATACATGTATCCAGATCCAAAACACAGTGGGTCGACAACAGCAAAAGTCATTCCAGCATGTCATGCTGTACAGCACTTTAAGCGTCTCTTGCAACATTTTAATGTATTTAGAACAGTGCTTTTCAACTGGACACCTTGATCACTCGTCACATGAAACTCACGTGATGTGCACATGATTTTTTTTTCCCATTCAGTGCTGGGATAGCAGAGCAGGTGACAGAATTTATCCTGGTCAATACCTGGTTGGTGTCGTCAGACATCTTGTGCCCCCTGGTGAGAGCGAAGTGCGTGGATGTTCTACAACGGGTGGCACCAAAGCTGCCCAACACCTCGTCTGCGAGGGGGCATCTTGTTGACATGCTGACATCTCTTCTGTTTGCTCCATCAGCAAGAGGGCTGCAGGTATTTTTTTTATCGCCATCCATCTAACTATTTTCCAGTTTTTGCTGGGGGGAGGAAAGCAGGAGGACCCGCGAAGAAACCCCCGACAGTGAGCAGCCTTTGAGTCAGGAAAACACAGTATCACATATCACAGCTTGACTTGGGGTCAGACCATCGACGTATAGAGATAGACGCACCGCGGTGCTGGAAGTGTGACGCCGCCGCGCGCCATGTTGCGAGTACCTGGAAGTGCCAGCTGTTTACATAGCGTGCATAGCATTGGCCAGACGCTATCAGCTGTTTACATAGCGCGCATAGCATTGGTGCGCTTTATCTTACGTCACATTTCTGATGACATCTTTCTAAAGAACTTTGTATTTCGAACGAGGCGTCCTGTACACAGAGCATCTGAGTACTGGTATTCACAAGATGGCCACGATAGCAACACTCGCAAGCAGCAGTGGCAGCGTGCGGCGGTGCGTCTATCTCTTTACGTCTGTGGGTCAGACCCATGCTGACAGGGGTGATGGTGCGTTCAGCAGCGCTTCTGTTAGTCGAGATGTGTTTCCTGCCCGCCACTGCTCACTCACTCCCATATTTCACCCTTTGATGCGCTCACCACACCTATCTTGCCGTACTTGTAGACCTCAGTAGAATTCAGTAGAACTCCACTTCCCAGACATGGGGAGCTGGGATGGTTGAGCTCATATAGTTTTGGGCTTTCAAAGGTTAAGGCGTGAGTTCAAATCCTGGTTGCCAGCTGCCAAAAAAAAACCAACAAGAAACCCCTGTGCCAGCATTTTCCTCCTTGCGCCATTGTGCATATGACTTGTCATACATTCGTGTGTCATGTGTCATGCATTCGTGTGTCATGCTTACGATATCTTTTCCTCCTTTCAGCAGCTTACTTTCAAGTCAAATTTTTTGTTGGCAGGTTGGGGAAGCAGTCATGAAAAAGTCAGTTATCTCCCTCGTCATCACTCTCCTGCAGTCAGAAACAACAGACGCATTGCAAGACTTCTGTGTGCATTGTATTCATTCTGATGATCTGGAGATTCGCACAGCTGGTCTCGAGTGCTTCCCACAGAAAGCATCAGTATGGGTGGAAAACACTTCTGTTATGGTGAGCCAAACATTTTGTGGGGTTGTCAGCTATATCTCGCGTACAAAACATCCATTCAGGAACCTTTTTTTTTTTTTTTTTTTTAAACTTCAAGAAATTCAGGATGCTTCCCCCGGGGGAAGTGCATCGCTACAGTGCAGTGCCACCCAATATCTATCCAAGTTTTCAATTTTGCTGGGGGGATGAAAGCCAGATAACCTGGAGGGAAACCCCCGATGAACAGCCCGGTAGCCAGGAAAAAAACGGTATCACATATCACAAGCTCGACCTGGGCTCAAATCCACTCTTCATCGCCGTGACAGCGGTGACGGCCGTTCAGTAGCACAGCGGCTACATTTGACGCGCTGCCTATGAGACCTATTATTATCGGTACTCTTGCTTGATTCTCTCAACTCGAACCAAAAGTACATTGACAATTCAAAGAGAATCAGAAGAATCCATATGTGGGGTGTTAAACGTTGCCTGGGTTTCACTCGTTTCAGGCGTGCCTGTGGACATGCGTGAAGGACGAAACAGACCCCACCTGCGCCATGATAGCTGCCAAAATTCTAGTCACCCTCAGCATGGAGGATTGCATTTACTGGCATCACATGCCCGTTATTGACACCCGGGAGGATCTTCAGCCCTGCTATGACCTTGTGGCGACAAGGGCAAGGTTTCACCGTCTGGCTGGTATGCAGGCAATTATGTTCCCACTGGAAGCTCTGGTCCTGGCGAGGCGTCTGAAAAAAATTGACAGTTCTACACAGGAGACAATGTGGGTATCAGATTTGAATTTGTTTGCTGTTGCACATGCATTGTCGCATTATTAGTGGTGACAGTTCCTGCCTCCAGTGCAAGAGGTTGACAGTTCAAGTCCCGATTTCAGCATTGGATTTTTTTACCTCTAGTGTTTGGCACCGCTCATTTAGGCCAGTCATCGGGGTTTCTGTTCATGTACTCTGTCTTCCTCCCGCTCTGCTTTGGAAATGTTCAACAAGTATTAAGATACAGAATTTGAATGCAGTTTGAACTTGAAAACCGACGAGCTCAACCGAACCTTTGCACCTTGCGACTGTAATGTGTTCGTGTTCATCATGTGCGCATATATGCATGTGATTCATGTGAGGGTGAGTGGTAGGTTCAGTTTGCTGCCCGTTGAGGCTAGCATTGGGGTAAAGTGCCTACATTAATTCACAGTTTTATTATATATTATTGTTGTTGTTATTGGTTTTATCCACGCTGAACTACATAACCAGCATTCTCAGGAAACATTGGTTTGTTTCAGTCTTTCTTCACTGTGTGAATGGAGCGATAGACTGTACAGCCACAGCCTGCCACACGAGAACGAGGATTTCCGTATGGCTGCGGCACAGGGACTGTACCTGGCTGGACAACCCATCTTACAATATTTTCAACAGACGCTGAACATGAAGCTTGATCCTGTCGTGATCAGGTATGGTGGTGGAGGTGGTGGTGGTGGGCTGAGAACTCCTGTGGTCCCTTTGGATGTGAGGGTTGTTTGAACATGCGATGGTTTTCTTATACGACTTCTGTGGTGCGTATGTCTATAAATAGACCAGTCCAGTCAGCAGCTCCGCAGTGGGTCAATATTATGGTAATACAAGGCTTTGCACTGGTGTGTTATACCTTGATGGAAGTGACTGTTTTGAAGGAAGGAGTCAAGCATATTCAGTGGAAAGTTTTCCTCGGCATTGTTGCATGCCAGACGAGCTTATTGAGGGTGTAAAATTTAACTCTCACTTTCTTCCTGTCCCCCTCCCAGGCTGATTGAGGTATGCCTGATACTGCTGGACGAGACAGACAGCCAGGTGCGAAAGCTTGCCACACAGTTTGTCAGCAGTTTGAAGTGGGACAAAAAGAACCCCCCGGTAAAGTGGCTTTTTTCTGTTCATCTCTCTGTTCTTTCCTTTTATTCAAGCATTTGTCAGTCTGCCTGTCTTTCTATCCCATCTGTGCACTAAATTTGCTTGTAGCAGACAACCGAATATTCACTATACACTAGCATGCAGTGCCAACCTAATATTCACTTGCAGGGCACTGAACAAAGTCATCCTTACTGGAAGAAATCATATAAGATTAAGAGAACCCGTCCTGTCGTCTCATGTCATCTGGTAAGTATCTCAGAGAAAGGAATTTTACTGAAAAAAAATTTTTTTTGTTTTAGATTTCAGACATCAACTCGAACTTGTGCTGTAAGGTTGTTCTGGCGTATGTGCGGGATCAACTCTGGCAGTCAGCAGCTGTGTGGGATTTCCTGCTGAATAAGCTGTACAAGCCGGGGGATCTCTCACACTGTCTGAAGAAACATCTGGAGCCCAGGTATGCAGATGGAGCTGGGACAGTCGAGTGGTAGAGCGCTGAGCTTTCAGTGCTTGGGTCGTGAGTTCGATTCCCGGCTGGGGCCAGATATTTCTGCTGGCCTTTTCTCATTGCGCCCACATGTATGTCACCCATATGTAGTGGATGAAGGACTTTGAACCCCCAAACGCTCACCCACCCATCCACCTAGGGGATTTGCCTTATGGTGAAAATAATGGTGTTTGTATAGTTCACCCCATGTGACCTTAGTGGGTGAACCATACCAAATGGACACCCTCAAGTTTGCCCTCTAGGGTTAGATGAACGATACCAAAGCAGGCGCCCTCAAGTTTGCCCTCCAGGGTTAGATGAACTGTACCAAAGCAGGAGCCCTCAAGTTTGCCCTCCAGGGTTAGATGAACTATACCAAAGCAGGCGCCCTCAAGTTTGCCCTCCAGGGTTAGATGAACTATACCAAAGCAGGAGCCCTCAAGTTTGCCCTCTAGGGTTAGATGAACGATACCAAAGCAGGAGCCCTCAAGTTTGCCCTCCAGGGTTAGATGAACTATACCAAAGCAGGAGCCCTCCAGTTTGCCCTCTAGGGTTAGATGAATGATACCAAAGCAGGAGCCCTCAAGTTTGCCCTCCAGGGTTAGATGAACTATACCAAAGCAGGAGCCCTCAAGTTTGCCCTCTAGGGTTAAGTGTACTATACCAAAGCAGGCGCCCTCAAGTTTGCCCTCCAGGGTTAGATGAACTATACCAAAGCAGGAGCCCTCAAGTTTGCCCTCCAGGGTTAGATGAACTATACCAAAGCAGGCGCCCTCAAGTTTGCCGTCCAGGGTTAGATGAACTATACCAAAGCAGGAGCCCTCAAGTTTGCCCTCTAGGGTTAGATGAACGATACCAAAGCAGGAGCCCTCAAGTTTGCCCTCCAGGGTTAGATGAACTATACCAAAGCAGGAGCCCTCAAGTTTGCCCTCTAGGGTTAGATGAACGATACCAAAGCAGGAGCCCTCAAGTTTGCCCTCCAGGGTTAGATGAACTATACCAAAGCAGGAGCCCTCAAGTTTGCCCTCTAGGGTTAGATGAATGATACCAAAGCAGGAGCCCTCAAGTTTGCCCTCCAGGGTTAGATGAACTATACCAAAGCAGGAGCCCTCAAGTTTGCCCTCTAGGGTTAGATGAATGATACCAAAGCAGGAGCCCTCAAGTTTGCCCTCCAGGGTTAGATGAACTATACCAAAGCAGGAGCCCTCAAGTTTGCCCTCTAGGGTTAGATGAATGATACCAAAGCAGGAGCCCTCAAGTTTGCCCTCCAGGGTTAGATGAACTATACCAAAGCAGGAGCCCTCAAGTTTGCCCTCTAGGGTTAGATGAATGATACCAAAGCAGGAGCCCTCAAGTTTGCCCTCTAGGGTTAGATGAACTATACCAAAGCAGGTGCCCTCAAGTTTGCCCTCCAGGGTTAGAAGAACTATGCCAAAGCAGGAGCCCTCAAGTTTGCCCTCTAGGGTTAAGTGTACTATACCAAAGCAGGCGCCCTCAAGTTTGCCTTCCAGGGTTAGAAGAACTATGCCAAAGCAGGAGCCCTCAAGTTTGCCCTCTAGGGTTAGATGAACTATACCAAAGCAGGTGCCCTCAAGTTTGCCCTCCAGGGTTAGAAGAACTATGCCAAAGCAGGAGCCCTCAAGTTTGCCCTCTAGGGTTAGATGAACTATACCAAAGCAGGCGCCCTCAAGTTTGCCCTCCAGGGTTAGAAGAACTATGCCAAAGCAGGAGCCCTCAAGTTTGCCCTCTAGGGTTAGATGAACTATACCAAAGCAGGCGCCCTCAAGTTTGCCCTCCAGGGTTAGAAGAACTATGCCAAAGCAGGAGCCCTCAAGTTTGCCCTCTAGGGTTAGATGAACTATACCAAAGCAGGCGCCCTCAAGTTTGCCCTCCAGGGTTAGAAGAACTATGCCAAAGCAGGAGCCCTCAAGTTTGCCCTCTAGGGTTAAGTGTACTATACCAAAGCAGGCGCCCTCAAGTTTGCCTTCCAGGGTTAGAAGAACTATGCCAAAGCAGGAGCCCTCAAGTTTGCCCTCTAGGGTTAGATGAACTATACCAAAGCAGGCGCCCTCAAGTTTGCCCTCCAGGGTTAGAAGAACTATGCCAAAGCAGGAGCCCTCAAGTTTGCCCTCCAGGGTTAGATGAACTATACCAAAGCAGGAGCCCTCAAGTTTGCCCTCCAGGGTTAGATGAACTATACCAAAGCAGGCGCCCTCAAGTTTGCCCTCTAGGGTTAGATGAACTATACCAAAGCAGGCGCCCTCAAGTTTGCCCTCCAGGGTTAGAAGAACTATGCCAAAGCAGCAGCCCTCAAGTTTGCCCTCCAGGGTTAGATGAACTATACCAAAGCAGGAGCCCTCAAGTTTGCCCTCCAGGGTTAGATGAACTATACCAAAGCAGGCGCCCTCAAGTTTGCCCTCTAGGGTTAGATGAACTATACCAAAGCAGGCGCCCTCAAGTTTGCCCTCCAGGGTTAGAAGAACTATGCCAAAGCAGGAGCCCTCAAGTTTGCCCTCTAGGGTTAGATGAACTATACCAAAGCAGGCGCCCTCAAGTTTGCCCTCCAGGGTTAGAAGAACTATGCCAAAGCAGGAGCCCTCAAGTTTGCCCTCTAGGGTTAAGTGTACTATACCAAAGCAGGCGCCCTCAAGTTTGCCCTCCAGGGTTAGAAGAACTATGCCAAAGCAGGAGCCCTCAAGTTTGCCCTCTAGGGTTAGATGAACTATACCAAAGCAGGCGCCCTCAAGTTTGCCCTCCAGGGTTAGAGAAACTATGCCAAAGCAGGAGCCCTCAAGTTTGCCCTCTAGGGTTAAGTGTACTATACCAAAGCAGGTGCCCTCAAGTTTGCTCTCTAGGGTTAAGTGAACTATACCAAAGCAGGAGCCCTCAAGTTTGCCCTCTAGGGTTACATGAACTATACCAAAGCAGGCGCCCTCAAGTTTGCCCTCTAGGGTTAAGTGAACTATACCAAAGCAGGCGCCCTCAAGTTTGCCCTCTAGGGTTAAGTGAACTATACCAAAGCAGGCGGCCTCAAGTTTGCCCTCTAGGGTTAAGTGAACTATACCAAAGCAGGCGCCCTCACATTTGCCCTCCAGGGTTAGATGAACTATGCCAAAGCAGGCGCCCTCAAGTTTGCCCTCCAGGGTTAGATGAACTATACCAAAGCAGGCGCCCTCAAGTTTGCCCTCCAGGGTTAGATGAACTATACCAAAGCAGGAGCCCTCAAGTTTGCCCTCTAGGGTTAGATGAATGATACCAAAGCAGGAGCCCTCAAGTTTGCCCTCCAGGGTTAGATGAACTATACCAAAGCAGGAGCCCTCAAGTTTGCCCTCTAGGGTTAGATGAATGATACCAAAGCAGGAGCCCTCAAGTTTGCCCTCTAGGGTTAGATGAACTATACCAAAGCAGGTGCCCTCAAGTTTGCCCTCCAGGGTTAGAAGAACTATGCCAAAGCAGGAGCCCTCAAGTTTGCCCTCTAGGGTTAGATGAACTATACCAAAGCAGGCGCCCTCAAGTTTGCCCTCCAGGGTTAGAAGAACTATGCCAAAGCAGGAGCCCTCAAGTTTGCCCTCTAGGGTTAGATGAACTATACCAAAGCAGGCGCCCTCAAGTTTGCCCTCCAGGGTTAGAAGAACTATGCCAAAGCAGGAGCCCTCAAGTTTGCCCTCTAGGGTTAAGTGTACTATACCAAAGCAGGCGCCCTCAAGTTTGCCTTCCAGGGTTAGAAGAACTATGCCAAAGCAGGAGCCCTCAAGTTTGCCCTCTAGGGTTAAGTGTACTATACCAAAGCAGGCGCCCTCAAGTTTGCCCTCCAGGGTTAGAAGAACTATGCCAAAGCAGGAGCCCTCAAGTTTGCCCTCTAGGGTTAGATGAACTATACCAAAGCAGGCGCCCTCAAGTTTGCCCTCCAGGGTTAGAAGAACTATGCCAAAGCAGGAGCCCTCAAGTTTGCCCTCCAGGGTTAGATGAACTATACCAAAGCAGGCGCCCTCAAGTTTGCCCTCCAGGGTTAGAAGAACTATGCCAAAGCAGGAGCCCTCAAGTTTGCCCTCTAGGGTTAAGTGTACTATACCAAAGCAGGCGCCCTCAAGTTTGCCTTCCAGGGTTAGAAGAACTATGCCAAAGCAGGAGCCCTCAAGTTTGCCCTCTAGGGTTAGATGAACTATACCAAAGCAGGCGCCCTCAAGTTTGCCCTCCAGGGTTAGAAGAACTATGCCAAAGCAGGAGCCCTCAAGTTTGCCCTCCAGGGTTAGATGAACTATACCAAAGCAGGAGCCCTCAAGTTTGCCCTCCAGGGTTAGATGAACTATACCAAAGCAGGCGCCCTCAAGTTTGCCCTCTAGGGTTAGATGAACTATACCAAAGCAGGCGCCCTCAAGTTTGCCCTCCAGGGTTAGAAGAACTATGCCAAAGCAGCAGCCCTCAAGTTTGCCCTCCAGGGTTAGATGAACTATACCAAAGCAGGAGCCCTCAAGTTTGCCCTCCAGGGTTAGATGAACTATACCAAAGCAGGCGCCCTCAAGTTTGCCCTCTAGGGTTAGATGAACTATACCAAAGCAGGCGCCCTCAAGTTTGCCCTCCAGGGTTAGAAGAACTATGCCAAAGCAGGAGCCCTCAAGTTTGCCCTCTAGGGTTAGATGAACTATACCAAAGCAGGCGCCCTCAAGTTTGCCCTCCAGGGTTAGAAGAACTATGCCAAAGCAGGAGCCCTCAAGTTTGCCCTCTAGGGTTAAGTGTACTATACCAAAGCAGGCGCCCTCAAGTTTGCCCTCCAGGGTTAGAAGAACTATGCCAAAGCAGGAGCCCTCAAGTTTGCCCTCTAGGGTTAGATGAACTATACCAAAGCAGGCGCCCTCAAGTTTGCCCTCCAGGGTTAGAGAAACTATGCCAAAGCAGGAGCCCTCAAGTTTGCCCTCTAGGGTTAAGTGTACTATACCAAAGCAGGTGCCCTCAAGTTTGCTCTCTAGGGTTAAGTGAACTATACCAAAGCAGGAGCCCTCAAGTTTGCCCTCTAGGGTTACATGAACTATACCAAAGCAGGCGCCCTCAAGTTTGCCCTCTAGGGTTAAGTGAACTATACCAAAGCAGGCGCCCTCAAGTTTGCCCTCTAGGGTTAAGTGAACTATACCAAAGCAGGCGGCCTCAAGTTTGCCCTCTAGGGTTAAGTGAACTATACCAAAGCAGGCGCCCTCACATTTGCCCTCCAGGGTTAGATGAACTATGCCAAAGCAGGCGCCCTCAAGTTTGCCCTCCAGGGTTAGATGAACTATACCAAAGCAGGCGCCCTCAAGTTTGCCCTCCAGGGTTAGATGAACTATACCAAAGCAGGCGCCCTCAAGTTTGCCATCTTGGGTTAGATGAACTATACCAAAGCAGGTGCACCCAAGTTTGCCCTCTGGGGTTAAGGTTACCTTGTGGTAACGGTGCGACAGTTATGCTAAAAAAACTAATTTTAAAAAAATGGCTATAGTGCATTTAGTAGATTTACAGAGCAGGCTTTGTGCCGTTAGGACATGTAGGCTTGCTCATAATTATTTCTAGCATAGTAGCAACAAGATCAGTATCAGGAACAGTTGCTTTTCTTTTTCTGTTTTCCAGGAGCCAGCAGTTGTTTGAGCATGAAGAGAACACCTTTTTCTCTGAGAAAATCCTTCAACAGCAGGAAATGTTTGAGACTTTGATGGTGAGTCACATTTTTCCTTCTCTGTCTCTCTCAGTGGTGCAAAGAAGAAGAAAAAAAAAAGAAGTGGAGTTGTCCAAATTTTTGGCCACAGGCCATCAACAGGGGCTTAATTGCTACAGGTCTTTTTGGCGTCATTCTTGTTTGTTTTATGACATTTATGATCTTATGCACATGTGAACGAGTTCAGAATGCAACTTTCAGGTTCTGTGCCAGTCTTTCAAGGGTCACATTGACATTGTGGTCAACGCCTTGTCCGTGCTTGTCTCAGAGCTTGGAGCCTGCAATGCCATCTTGGAGGAGAGCATAGCTGGTAAGTCTTGCGCTTCTTCACTTTAGGATTTGGATGTAGGATGTGTTGATACTACTGTTAGTGTGGCCAGATCAAGCAGAACATGTCAACACAAGGTGTCACCTTCATAACATACGTGTCAGTGTCAGCCATTTTGGTATGGTATGGTAAGCTATTCTTCAGCCCACATATATCTGTCTCTTCTGAGATGCTCAAGGCACCACAGGGATGGAGAACGAACTAGTGAAAGCCTGTTGCTGCTAAGCGCTAGTTTATGTGCAAACCTCCATCCCGCTATCCACTCTGGTGCATGCGACAGTATTTCTGTTCGTGGCACCACCCACTGTCTAATCTTTTTCGAGAGGGATTATCAGCATGCACACATGATATTTGTGCGTGTGTACACGAGGACAAGGCAGGCACTGTAAACGAGTCTGCACATGAATTTGACTCAGTTTAGCAGGGAAAAATCCCACTGAATTCTTGTCTGCTAACGATTTGAACCTGCATCTCAGGATCCATAGTGGACGCCTTAACCACTACCAGGCCAGACACCCCTAAATGGCAGTGCAGCTTATTTTATATGCTTTTTTTTTTTTCTTGCAGAGTCGCTCGTGTACAACTTGTCCGGAGACAGCAGTGTGATGACGTCCCTTGTCGGACTTGCCTTACAGGCTCGCATTCTCAGCAAATGCTACAGCAGCTCTGCTTCCGAGTGTGAAGTTGGTGTAGAAATACAAGGCCAGCTGACGGAAGAACTGCGGAGACTCCTTAGGGTGAGTTCAGTTTTGTATGTTACTTTGATACTGATTTGTTTATAGCTAATGGGTTTGATTTACCTACCCAGGTTACCGTGCAGTTACGATGTGCATGGGTAGAGCCTTATGCTGGCTTCCATAGATTAAGCTTTGGTATTATTCGCTGTGTAGATCAGGTGGGATCTGTAGGTCAGTGCATTTGAAAGCGAAAACTTCATTATCAGTCTGGGTGTCTTTAATGGCAGCTTCGTAGAAAAATTTTCGGAAAATCGGAAAATTTCGGATTTAGCCGCTGTGCTACTGAATGGCCGTCACCAATGTCATGGCAGTGAAGCGTGGGTTCGAGCCCAAGTTGAGCTTTTGATATACCGGTTTTTCCTGGCTACCGGGCAGCTCATCAGGGGTTTCTCTCCAGGTTATCCAGCTTTCCTCCCCCAGCAAAATTGTAAAAAAAATATAGGATAGGTATTGGGTGGCGCTGCACTGCGGCGATGCGCTTCCCCCGAGGGAAGCAGCCCGAATTACCTGAAAGGGATAATAAAGTAGTAAAAAAAAAAATAATAATAATTGAATAAATAAACAAATAAAACCTTGTTGCCCATTCATTAAGTTTGCTTGTACAAAAACATTGTCATCGCTGTTGAAATTTTGTGTAACTTGATTTGAGAGCAGCTCAAGATGACACTTATCTGCATTTATTCTCAACTGAGCTATTCCAAATTCAAGTTGTGCCAGAATTCCGTTGCTGTGACATGCAGTGTACATGTATTACTGAGCAAGTGGACACCTCTATTGTCTAGAAAAAGGGTCTAAGGGCCATGGATATGATTAATGCTTAGACCCCTTCTCCAGATGACATTAGTACTGTACACACTCCTTGTTTTAGCAGGCAATACTGTGCGCATGTGTTTTGTATGATACTGGTAGTATGTGAGGGGATTCTTGTCCACGGTTGTGTTATGTTGTATGTGAGTGATCTTCAAGGTTTAACAACACATACTCTGGTATTGTCCAATTTTTTTTTTTTTTTTTTTCAGATCAAAAACATCCACCCTGCACTGGCATCATTCCTGCCCTGGGTTTGATAAGATGCTGTATGGCAAATGCAAGCAGTACACAACCCAGGACGTAGCGATTCATTGATTGCGACAATCACCATGGAAATTCAGTGTCAGTACATGTGCCTGGGAGCCAGGGCAGCCGAATGGTAGAGCATTGGACTTTCAGTGCTCGGGTATGCGAGTTCAAATCCCAGCTGGGACCAAATAGTTCTTCTGGTCTTTTTCTTGTTGCGCTGTATTTGGTCTCGCCCAAACTTGGCAGGAAAGGACCTTGAATTCCCACCCCACCCCCATTTAGTGTTATTAGTGTGATTTATGGTTACTGGGCATTGTTTTAAGTACGTATGTGATGAAATCTGAAGTGTTCGGAAATTGCAGATGGCAAATGTTAGGCACTCTGACTGGAAAGAATGAGATGTGTACAACTTTGTGTGTGTGTGTGTGTGTGTGTGTGTTTGTGAAGAGACAGAGAGAATTTTGACTGACTCATTGTCTTTTGTTCTCACAGGCTTAAGATTTGACATTTGTTGTTGAGTGGATATTGTTGTTAATTATTTTTCTTTAAAAACTTTTTTTTTTTTTTTTGGGGGGGGGGGGGGGGGGGGGGGAGGGGGGCTCTTCAGGTCATCATAATGTCACAATCATTCACAATTTTGAACTGGCTCCGCTAAGTAGGCAGCTAGTTGCATGCACGTGAACTGTTGGCAGTTGGGTAAAAAGTTTTTGGGTGTTTTTTTCTGTTTAATTATTTAAATGTGTGCAGTGCAGATTTTGATGTTCTTTGGCAGATTCCAGTCATATGCTGAATAAATATTTTGCACTGTTACGTGTCTGCTGAATGAACACATTTATATCCAGTGTCCGACTCATCCAAGCCTTTTCACACATGTACACGAGTTCATCCTTACAACACACACAAACACATAACACACACACATAACACACACACACACACACACACACACACACACACACACAGAAAGACCAAACACAGTGGTAGAAAATTGTACTGAAAACTATAGTGATTGTGATCTAAAAGCACATTTAGTACAATACCTCAACAAAGAAATTCAAAACATTGCACAGCAAGCCAAAGAAAAATGACCATAGGAAATATAAGTACAGTGCCTGCTGAACAAAAGTATAAAAGTTTTATACCATCCCCCCCCCCTCCCCCCACCATTCCACCAAAAAAAAAAAATAAAAAAAAATCACAACACAGCTCTTGGTATTTAAAAAAATGTATGCACATCAATCACCATATATATGTATTTAAAAAAAAGGTGTGCAGTTGTAACAATGTGAACAACTCATTCCTTTGGCAGCTAATGCTCGTGAAAAAGTGACAAAAATGTCTAATATGGGACAATCTTTGTAAAATACAAGCTTGTGACTAGTTCAAAGATTATCATAAAATGTTCAACTGCTACCCATAATTGCACGTAACATCATTCTCTCTCTCTCTCTTGCACCCATTAACTTCAAACATTTGTGCAACAAATAGCAGCACACCATGCTTTTGAAAGATTAGCTTGCATTTTCCTCTAAACCACATTTTGTCTGTCAAAAAGAATCTGGTAGGTAAAGCACACAATGAGCCCAAAATAAACGTAAGCATGATACATACAAGACATGTTGCAATTAATAAACCATGGTAGAATGTCAGCATGCATCAGAATACAAAGATAGTAGTTTAAGCATGTGAGAACGTGCACGCGATAAATGTAAGTCTAGAAGTACTAGTACTACACAGAAAACACAGTGGCTGCAAAGAAACTACAAATCAAATAATGTACGTGGCATAGCAACCGTGCACACCCCAAGTCAAGAATTGTAAGGGAAAGCAACAAAGCCACCATCAAGCTTCTATGTGAGTTGTGCATGTGTACACAAGTCTGCACGTTTCTTTGAAAATGCAATGCATTCGCACAGACCATCAAGACAACTGATGTGGCCGTAGCAATGGCCACTTCGCACACCCAAACAAAATCATGACATGAGAAAGGATGAGCTGGAACACGGGGACCACTAAGCCTGATGTAGAATCTTGTGGAACACCAACGCTCAGTTGGTATAGTTCGCCCGTTAGGAAGGGGCAAATGTATACCAGTCCAATCCGTCAATATTTCGGCATGAACAGTCGTCCACTAACGGTGATGACTGTATCCCCGCAACGTGGGAGGGGGTGCAAATGTACTCTGGAGTCTGGCGAGCTGAAGTCACGTGGCCCCTGACTTCGTTTCACGAACTTACTTCATGTGAAATATCGACGGAATTGAGTGGTATACATTTGCACCCCCTAACAGGCGAAGTATACCAAGTGAGCAACACTAACATTGTGAATACTACATCATTTCGGCAAGCGGCGCGTTTACTCTCTATTCCAGTGAAATATCATCAACAACACGATTGCTGTACGTGCTTGGAAAATAGCGGTAGGAAAGAATCTGTAATCCCCAAGTCGTAGCTGCCTGTACTGATCCTGACCAATGAAAATAGTGTACAAGTACTGAATATTACCAGGTACAACAGGTCTGTGAAAGTGATGATCATAACACGTGCATTCATGTGGAAGTCGAGTGTTGGTCACATTATTTTATCTACAGATACGTACATTCAAGCTGTTTCAGCTTCTTTCCAACAGGCATGGGAATTGACTGACGGAAAAAACTTTCAAAAGTAGGTGGGTTCAGGGGAGAGGAGGAAGTAGGTGGGTTCAGGGGAGAGGAGGAAGTAGGTGGGTTCAGGGGAGAGGAGGAAGTAGGTGGGTTCAGGGGAGAGGAGGAAGTAGGTGGGTTCAGGGGAGAGGAGGGGGGTATGCCCCCCGCCCCACCCCCCCTTCTAAAATTTTCTGTCAATCAGAATCTAAGCAATCTAGGGCTGGCCTAGCTGAGGCATTCTGCAGGGTTTAAAGATCTGTGACATCAATGTTTGCTTTTAAAAAGTCAGAAACAAAACAACCTTCAGGGCACACACATACACACGCACAGAGTAAACATTACACACAATGTTCACCTGAGACTTGTTTCTTGAAATTTACATCCTTGTTGCAAACAATGCACTGCACTGCTGCACCGACATTGACTGTCAGGTGCTGACATTGACTGTCGGGTGGTGCGTTCTCTGCCTTCACCCCTTACAGTAGACACCCGCTCCCATCTCCACTTCTTCGCACAGCCACTATCATTAATGGCTTCACTATGGTTGACTACACTGGGACTAGGATGACGTTTAAACGTTGTAGCCTGCCTGCACCATTTGGCAAGCAGTTAAGGAAGCTATACGCACAGTTCAAGTGACTGAAACAGGCGGTAGCAGGTGCGTGAGTGCGACTCTTTGAATGACATCTGACAAAGAATGAAGCTGGTGCTTTTCTTTTTTCTTTTCCTGCTCAAATTTATTTTTCCCACAGACACTATTTCATTTTAATGGGAAAAGGATTTTACTGCTGCTGAAATTTGCATTTTCGTTGACAATTCCCATGCCTGCTCCAGAGAATCAAAACCAACAGCTTGAGTGAAAAGAGACACCCGTGGTACTTTGACAAAGAATAAAGTTATAAGTGTAACCTTTGTCACAGTACATGTATCTTGGAAGAAAAATTGCCTATATCCGTACTGAAATTCTCATCTCTTACTCAATGGCCCATACACTTGAACTAAAGTTTTACGATGTTGTCAACAAGATGTTAACTTTTAAGCTTAAACAGTTACTCGCTTATTTTGACTGAGAAAAATATAAAGCTTAGAGTTGGAAATTTGAAAGTATTCATGAGTAAGTGCACATCCAAAAAGCACAAAACGATATTCAGCGGATCTGCTACACAAATGGTAAGGAAATGCAGATCTATACCCATGGTGTATGACGTCAGTGAATTCTATAGTAAAACCGTGGGTGTTTAGTTACTCATGAAGTACGTCACAAACTCTATGCAGGAACTTGTGATGAAGGGTCACGAGACAGACATAAGCAAAAACAGTATAAATATTAGTAAAGATCCTCTGTGAACCCATACATGGAGTGATGTGTTTAAAATCATGACTCCACGGCCCGTATGTAAAAGTCGAGGTTAATTTAACCCACAGCTACAGGCCTAACCCAGATTAGGACAAAAGAAACCAAGAAACAAAATTATATAAAAATGGAGGCGAAGCAAGGAAGAAATAAATCCTATAACGGCCTAGGCATCTTGCTGGAATGGACCTGCTTCAAAACAAAAAACAACAGAAAATTTAACCCTAGAGCTAGTTTAGTTTGAGGTTACACTCTAACCCGGGGCTAAAATCCCTAACCTCGACTTCTACATGCGGAGCCAGGACACAGCAAAATGTCCGCATAACAATACATCTTGGGCATGAAAGTATATAATTATGTGTAACTCAAAGACAGGCAAAGTATGTACATACAGCATGTGTAGAACTGTATGTATGTAAAATAGAAAATTCAGGTTGGTACATGTATCACAACATACTTATTTTAGCACTTCACAGCATGACATTGCCCAGACAAGTAGCTGAGTACGAAACAGTTGTACCAGGGTGTATCAGCTTCACATTTACCAGTAAGTCATTCTGATGAATTTGAATTTCCACCTGGTACAGCTCACACCTCTCTCTCCCTCTCTCTCACACACACACACACACACACACACACACACACACACACACACACACACACTGTGACACACACACACACATGTCTGACAATGCAAGGTCAACTGACTAGCGGCCTTATGTGCACCTGCCTGAAATAATTACAACAGACATAAAGAACAAGTGTACCCTAGCTGTCCAGTTGCCAACATACCCTGGTGGTATGTAGAGAAAGAATTACAATACAAGATCCGTGAAATTTTCTTTTTGTTCTTGTACATTCAATGCGTAACCATTCTGAACCACCTCAAGAATATCATAGCAGAGTTAAAAGAAAAACTTGAAAGCAGACCTGCCTACCCACCAAACATGACATGAGTAGTGCCAAAAACCAAACGAGCAGTTTCCCGGCCAAATGAGTAGTCCTAAATTAACATATCCCAACCGAAATGTGCCAGCTTGTTGCTTATAAGCTACAAATCAGCTGTTCTATTCTTTGGCTTGTTTGATTCGACTGGTTACAGTGTACTACCATAGTATCTCAGGGTTTTTTTGTGTTTTTTTTAAAGCCAAATTTCTTTCTACCAGGTATTTATACATCGTTAAACTTTGAATGAGGCTCGTTCAAAAAGCTGGATCGGCGCGAGGAAAAGTTCAGATCGGATTTGACGAAACGCTAACCACTAAATTACCTAGATTTAGGGGGAAAAAATGTGTAGTGGGGCAATTAAATGCATAGTTGCGTAGTAAACCCAAAATTACTTAGTTTCCTATGGTCAATGTGTAGTGTAGGCAGGTCTGTGAAAGATGAAAGAAGCAACAAATCGAGTTGTTGCAAAATCAAGGACGTGCATGACACCGTCTTTGTAGGGAAAGATATGTGTCTCAAAAGTTGACATCAATGTCAAAACTTAAGTAGTAGTTGTGTAAATGTTTCAAAAGTCAACATGAATGTCAAAACTGAAGCTGTATTCATATAGTTCACAGTAGTCGTAGACATGTATGTCTCAAAAGTCGACATCAATGTCGAAACTGAAGTCGTAGTCATAAATGTCATCATCGTACTCATATTCATCATTGTCAGAGTTGTGCTCGTCACACACCGATGCGCTGTCGTCCGTTTCCGCGTCAGACGGTTGAAGGGTGACATGTAGGGCAGTGGCGTAAGCATCATCATATTTGCTGCACATGCTGAGAGACTGAAGAACAGACACCGGCACGCTGCCGGCGGCAACCACAGATATGTTGTCGATGGGGGGAGGAATGTGAGCCATGGCACAGGGAAATTTCTCGGAGATTTCATGTAGCGACGTAGTGTAAGGCTGTTCGTTGTTGAGGATGTAGATGCTGTCAGCTGTGGCCGTGATCAGCTGGTAGCCGTAAGCCTGTCCTTCACCTGTGGTGAGCTCAGCGCCAGGGGAGGGTACTGTGCGAAGGGAGGTCACCCACTTGCCCCGCACCTCATCTAGAACCAGGGCTGGTTCGCCAGGGTGGTAGATGTGCACAGTATCATCTCGCAAACACATCACATAGCATCGCACAAAATCCTCATAGGAGATCTCAGGTGCTGAGACATCTACGGAGGAGAAAATCTTCATCTTGATGTCAAACACGACAAAACTCACAGTCTTCTTCACACAGAATTCTTCCGAAGGGCCGGTGCGGTGCCTGAACCAGATGAAGACGTGTTGATCACCACGCACCACACAGCGCGCCAGACTGATGAACCTTGACCCTGGAATCTGATAGCAGGAGTACTGGTTGCTGTTCAAGTTGCAGATGAACAGGTGACCCGTTCCCTCCTTGTTGCCAATGACAAGGAGCTGGTTGCTGCACAGCGCCATCGCTGGAGGCGCAGTGCGGAAGTTGGTGAGCGTCGTCCGATAGCAAGGATTGTAGTTATCCACAGTGCGAAAGGAGAACAGCGAGGGCTGTCCAGTGATGAGGTCCACAACCAGGATGTTAATCTTCAGCATGTCTGTCGGGTATGGAAAGCTGTGACACAGATACATGTATAATCGAGCGTCATTCACCAGAAGGTTACAAACTGTCTGACGGGCAGGAACAAACTGAAGCAGGCGTTCTCCAGACAGTGGGAAATGGAGCCACTTCTGCTGAAGCAAGTTGTAGACCAGCAGTTTCATGAACTTCAGTCCCTGATTACACACCACTGTGAAAAGAGCAGGGCTGTCTATCCTGTCAGGGCTGGACAGCCCTGGATTTGTCACAGGGTAAGAGTTGTCGCAGATGTAGCCGACATCTGTCCCTAATGCCAGCGAGGCCTCAGAACCTTCGAGGGACCTGCGAAGCTCCCTGCCAAGATAAGATGCTTCATTGGCGTAGTCCGATATCCATGCCCTTACACAGTCACTCAGACAGGGAAGGTACTGGTGACGAGTGGACTTCTCATGATCCACCCAACGTTGCACAACCTTTTTCAGCTCAACATAACTAGTGTGCTGCACAACCGAAGGAATTTTAAGCAAGCGAAGTAGGCAGTCTGGGGGCAAGTCCAAAATTTCTTCATGATAAATGAGGTAGTCATGAAAACGTGATTCAATGATCAGCTGTGCAGCGTCAGAAACTTCGGGCATGTTGTGATCATCCGCAAGAAACCTAAGACGAAGACAGTTCGACAGATCCAAGTTGCCAAGGTCCAACAAGAACTGCTTGCAATATTCTTTCAGATCGTCCATGAGAAAGAAATCTGCTATGGTCACAATTTCCACCACGTTGTCGGTCGTTATGAGAATGGACCCCGTGTACATGAAGTCCAGCACATGAGCCAACACATCGCCGCTTTCCAAGATAAGCGAAGCTGACAGATCTACCTCTCTTGTAGTTCTTTCGCGCATGTCGCAAGTGAACATGGAAAGAAAATACGGGCTCCCCAGTGCGAGGATGGCTTTGTGTGCGTAGAGCTTCCGCCCGTTGAATTTCAGTTCGACGTCGCATAACTCTCCGGTGTCCCGTTGTCGAAGTAAAGGCCGAATGACGGAGTCGTGTGTGTTTTTGGCAAACGTCTTTCTCGCCGCTTTCATGTAATGCGACATGTTGCATTGTGTTGCTTACGGTGGTTCGGTTTAGCCTGACTCACCCTGTTGATAGTACGTTTTCTCGTCTTCAGCTGGAACATGTCATCCTGTCGTTCGATAACTACGGCAAAATAATGAGGCTGATTATGATAAACAGGGTTCTTTGGCAGCCATTTGTAATTAAGAGTAACTTCCCTTGCCGGAAACGTCCGAAGATAAGCATGTGGCGAGAGTGATGCTGTAACATTCCAGTGTATTTTGTATTATTTCAAGAGGTTCCGAATGACATCATGTTTATCGCAAGAGTAGTTTGCCACTGCAGATCCTTGGTGAGGGTTCCCATATGCATCAGTCACCAAAATCATCTCATCAAGGCGCTGACCACCAAAGTTGCACAACCAGAACATGTGTCGTCTGCTACGAGGGCGCATAGGCCACTGTCCCGAAACAAAAGTACGACTGCAAAGGCACGCCCAAAGCCGCTCAAAACTCACACGGTCGCTGTGAATGTCGGTGATCTGTTTTCCGAAAACTCCGATGAACTTTCTCAAATAGATGCAGAGTCGGATGTCACAGGACTGGAGTCGGAGCGCGGGTCTGATCAGGAAGAAGTCGCATACCCACGGAATGCTAAAACTGTGGCATTAGCTAGCTTCAGATCTAAACTCGCTAACTATGATGGGTATGCTTATTCGTGTGAGGAGTGGAAGAGTTTTGAAGCAGACATTTGCTCAGAGAATCCAGAACTGAAAAAGTCATGGCCAGCACTTTGTATGGGAATCATGCTGCACTTTGGTTGTGTGGAGCTGGCATCGTCTTTGATGGAGTACCTCCACACACAGGAAGGTAGCAGTCCCAGCATAACAACTTTGTCTCAGTATATCGCTCTGCAAGGAATGTATGGAACTGACAGCAAGGAACAGATTATAAACGACTGCTACAAGAAGGTGACAGAGATTTCTGACGTATTTGACAGCACCACGGCCAAATACCTTATCTGGGGATTGTCGGGCACAAGTCGCTGGAAGGAAACGCTAGACCTCCTGGACATGGCAAAGATAACTGGAAACGCTGGCCCGAGCTACCGAAGTCCCATCATACAAGCTGCCTTTCGTGAGGGTGAACCTGAGGTTGGGTTCAGACTTCTGGACGAGCTTACAGCAGACGGACATCAACCGCAGGACAGAGTGGTGCATGAGATTTTGTCGGTGTGCAGAGGCACTGGAAGTAATGACTTATTAGAGAAGTACCTTACTGACTATGTGTGGCAGTACAACTGGTGCCTGTCTCCGTCACTGGCCTCTGCAGTGGAGCTACACTTTACTGAGTATGTATGGGGGGGGGGGGGTGATGGTGGTGTGTGTGTGTGTGTGTGCGCGCGCACGTGTGTGTGTTTGTGTGTGTGTCTCTCTCTCTCTCTCTTGCTTTTAGTTTTTGGTTGGTTGGTTTGTAACTTTGTTTTGGGTTTTGTTTTTTTTTTTTTTTTTTTTTTATTGGGGGGGAGGGTCTTTCCGATTTTATTTAAATACCTGCACCTTATCATAGCCCCATCGATGAGTGCATCCTTGCCGTTGGAGATGGGGCTTGCGTGTCTCCATGACCCCGAGAGCTATGCCGGCGGGAGATTCGTCTCCTGGTAGGGCCACCCATGCTGGACAGGTCGAAGGGTAGAGGCCAGACGAAGCGCACTCACCGGTCCTCCAGGTTGGGGGTTTGAGTAGGGCTAACAACCCAACTCTTTAAAAACAAAACCTGTTACAGAAACTACAACCACAGATCTACAACGCAACTTGGTCCAGGAAGAGTCCTCTCTAGTAGAGCCCATGACGCGAGCTGGTGAAAGCCCTCGGGAAGCCAGTGCGCCGACTACTCTTCTGACGGCCAAGACCAAAGCCAGGATAGGGACCTGGAACATCCGAACCCTATACGAAACAGGAAAGACAGCACAAGTGAGTCAAGAAATGCATAGATACAATCTGAAGCTGCTCGGCCTATGTGAGACAAGATGGACAGGAACAGGACGCACTCGACTCACCTCCGGAGACACCATCCTCTACTCCGGACACGAAGACGGCCAACCACACATGCACGGAGTAGCGTTGCTGATGACACCTGAAGCAACACAAGCACTATTGTCCTGGGAACCAGTGTCACCAAGGATCCTGAGCGCCAGATTCAACTCGAAGGGCAGGAAAGTCACCATCCTCCAGTGCTACGCTCCCACCAACATGGCGGATGAGGAAGAAAAGGAGAACTTCTACGAGCAGCTCCAAGCCGTCCTCGACAAAGCACCGAGAAGAGACCTGAAGATCCTCATGGGAGACCTCAACGCCAAAGTGGGCACCGACAACACAGACAGAGAACTCATCATGGGCAAACACGGAACAGGGACACAGAACGAGAACGGAGAGCTCTTCACAGAATTCTGCACCACCAACGACCTGGTCATCGGAGGCACCATATTCCCCCACAAGACCATCCACAAAACCACCTGGACATCACCGGACGGAAGAACTGTAAACCAGATCGACCACATCACCATCGGCAGGAAGTGGCGAAGAAGCTTGCTGGACGTCCGAGCAAAGCGGGGAGCTGATGCAGCCTCAGACCATCACCTCGTCATTGCAGCGATCAAGATCAAGCTGAAGGCCTACAGAGACCAGGCGGACAGACCATCCCACAAGTACAACGTGCACAGTCTGAAGGAGAGCGTCAAGACCAACGCCTTCAGATGTGAGCTGAGGAACAGATTCAGCGCTCTCGACACACTACCTGAAGAGACAATCGAGGAGCACTGGCACGACCTGCGAGAAACCTGGACAGCAACATGCAGGGAAGTGCTGGGAAAGAAGACGAGACAACACAAAGAGTGGCTTACATCTGACACCTGGGACCTCATCACAGAGAGGAAACGCCTGAAAGACCTGATCAACCACACTGACGACCAAGACCACAAGCGCGACCTGCAGGCTCAATACTGGGATGTCAACCGGCAGGTCAAGAGGAGCGCAAGGAACGACAAGAGGAACTTCATCAACGACCTCACAGAAGAAGCAGAAACAGCAGCAGGACAACAGAACATGAAACGGCTCTACGAAATAACAAGGACACTCTCTGGGAAAAATAACAACCCCACCAGACCAGTCAAAGACAAGAACGGACAAATCATCACCAAAGAGGAAGACCAAAGGACAAGGTGGGCTGAACACTTTAAGGAAACGCTCAACAGGCCTCCACCACCAGTCCCACCAGACATACCACCGACAGCCCAGCTACTCGACATCAGCACCAACCCCCCTACCAAGACCGAGATCATCAAAGCCATCAAGTCCCTCAAGTCTGGCAAAGCAGCAGGCCCCGACGGCATACCACCAGAAGCCCTCAAGGCCGACATCCAGACCTCCACCGACATGCTGCACCCGCTCCTGAGGAAGATCTGGGAGAGCGAGAGCGTGCCACAAGACTGGAAGAAGGGACACCTGGTAAAGCTGCCAAAGAAAGGGGACCTCTCATCCTGTAGCAACTGGCGAGGCATCATGCTCCTGTCCATACCAGGGAAGGTTCTCACCAGGATCATCCTGGAGAGGCTGAAGACCGCGCTGGACAAGACACTCCGGGAGGAACAGGCAGGATTCCGCAACGACCGATCCTGCACTGATCACATAGCCACGATGAGGATCATCATCGAGCAGTCCCTGGAGTGGCAGACCCCCCTGTACAGCACCTTCGTTGACTTCCAGAAGGCGTTCGACAGTGTTGACAGGGAGGTCATCTGGAAGCTGATGTCTCACTACGGTTTTCCACCAAAGTTTGTCAACATCATCCGACAGCTGTACGAAGATGCCACCTGCCAGGTAATCCACGACGGGAAACTGACAGAACCATTCACAGTACGGACCGGCGTTCGTCAAGGCTGCATCCTCTCACCCACAATCTTCCTGATGGTGGTCGACTGGGTCATGAGGCAAGCCACCGACGGTAAGAGGACAGGGATCCAGTGGACCTTCAGCAAACAGCTCGAGGACCTGGATTTCGCGGACGACATCGCCCTCCTCTCCCACAAGCAACAAGATGCGCAGGAGAAGCTGAACAGAGTCGCCGAAGAAGCTGAGAAGACCGGCCTCAAGATCAACATCAGCAAGACCGAAGTCATGAGAGTCAACCACAAACAGCACGACCCCATCCAGCTGCACCAGGAAGACATCAAAGAGGTGGACAAGTTCATCTACCTCGGCAGCATTGTCAGCAAGGATGGAGGAACGGACGAAGACATCAAGAGCCGCACCAACAAAGCCAGACATGCCTTTCGCACTCTGCGCCCCATCTGGAGATCCACAGCCCTATCCCTGCGAAACAAGATCCGGATCTTCAACTCAAATGTGAAGTCGGTCCTACTCTATGGCTCGGAGACATGGCGCACCACCAAGACAGGCTCCCACAGGCTGCAAACCTTCATCAACAGATGCCTCCGCAACATTCTCAACATCAGATACCCACTGGTGATCACCAACCAAGACCTCTGGGAGCGAACAAGACAGGTCCCCATCGAGCAGGAGATCAAGAAAAGGAAATGGGGATGGATCGGACACACTTTGCGAAAGCCAACATCAAATGTCACCAGGCAGTCCCTTGATTGGAACCCCCAGGGAAAGCGCAAAGTGGGCCGACCGAAGCAGACCTGGCGGAGGAGTACGGACGCTGAAGCCAAGGCCGCCGGAACGACATGGGCCGAACTAAAGAGGGCGTCCCAGAACCGAGTGCGCTGGCGGAGTGTGGTTGCAGCCCTATGTTCCCCAGGGAATAAAGAGGACTAAACTAAACTAAACTAACCTTATCATAGAGTATAATTATACATAAGCGTGCCTAGGAAAACAATGAAAATCAGTTATACGTTTTTATTTGTAAAATATATTTTCAGATCAGATCATGAGAAGTGGACATGCAAGTGGACAAATGTCAACACCGTCAGGTACGATATGAACAGCCAAAACATACAGCGGTATTTTCAGTAGCAGTCAGCAAGGACCCTAGATCTACTACACTATCTGTAGATTAAGGGTCCTTGCTGTCAGTCTCATGGTGGGGGGGGGGGGGGGGGGGGGGTAATCACATTGGATGACCTTTTCCTGTTGCTATGCCGCTTCAAAAGTTTTGACGACGATTGCGCTCATCTAAAGCCGTTACCTTAAAACATGAGCATATACACATATATGTAGGCATGTTTAGATTGTAGTGCTGTATTGTACAAGTTGGTTTCTGGTTAATAAACTGCCCCTTTCAGTCTTTCTGACTGACAGCTGAAAGTCCAAAGTGTTTTTCCAGTGCTATGGCATTTTGAACTTGGAAAAACATGGTGCTGTGGCATGGGAACCCAGTGCTATGCCACTAGGGAAAAATACCCACCCATTTTGTTTGATTCACCCATGTGAGTCTGTGTGTCATTGTGTTCATCTGTAGGGTGGGTATTTGGGGGTTTAACATCCTTTTCCACCATGTATGGGTGATATCAAAGATGGCAACGATAAAAAGCCAGCACAAATATTTGGCCCCAGCCGGGATACGAACTCACTACCTGAGCATTGGAAATCCAAAGCTCTACCATTCGGCCACCCCGGCTGCCAGGTAGCTGTTCATCTGTAAACAGGTCAACGTGGGTAGGTTGGAGAGAGAAAGAGCATATGAGAAATCATGTTTGGACAGTACATGATGTCAGATGAATGCATGTGAACGTGTCTGTTCACACTTGCTTGTTCTGCATAGCACTTGATAATGTTTTTTGTGTTCCTCTCAACTCATATTTCTCCCTTACCAGTGGTACCTGTCACTCCTGCAAGCAAGACCTACCACGCATTGAGGTGTCCAGCTCGGACTTTGAGGCACTGCAGAGGGAGTTCTTGGAGAAGGCGCTGATTGGCGACAATGTTTACCTCAAGTCCAACCCTCAGGAAGTGGAGACTTTTTGTGACTTCATGCAGGAGAACGCGCCATTTGATGTGGTGCTTGATGCATTGAACATTGCTTTTACGTCCAAGAACCTTAGCAAATCAAGACAGGTATTATTTTGGTGACCTGCTCAACCCCTCCCCTTCCTGTTGTCCTCTGGTTCAAATTGTTGTAGTCCTATAATTCAAATAGTTTGTTCTCTAAGCGTTGTGACATACTGTACATGTGTGTTACGTTGATGTTCTGTTTTGGTGACTTTGTTGTATGGTGAATGAGTGCGTTCCTGTTTCATACATGTATTTCTTAGTCCCCACAAAAGAAGGAAAACACAAGTGGGTGTACATGTAGATACCTTAGTGGACATTGTTGACAGCTTCACTTAACACATACCATACCACACACTTGGATTCTCCGTTTTTCCTTGTCTCTTCCCAGCAAGTGTGTCTGTTCATCATTTTTGCTCATGTTGTGGTGTGAGATATCACTCAAGCTTGCTTTTTTTTTTCTTTTTTTTTTAAGTTACCTCCAGGGATGTATGTGGACAGACAATGCCAAGTTTACTCAGGCTGGGGAATTTTCAGTCATTTGGCAATTTTCAGTCAAATTTCCTATCCTTTCAGCCAAAAATTCTAAAGTTTCAACCAAAGAAAAAAAAAAAAGGAGGAAAAAGGTTGCACACACTGTCATGATGCATATAATGCCATATGGAACAGTCTAACCATGTTTGAGGACTTGCATGTCAGTATCAAGGCAGTTTTTTTTACTTTTGGGTGCCATGAGAGGCTACTAGTAGTAGTACTAAATGCCTTTAACCTTTATGCATCGGGACGCGAGCTGGCTCGTGTCACTCTCAACAGCCATAGGCACCGAGCCGCGAACTGATTCGCGTCGCCCTAAACAGCCGGCAGCTGCATGGGCATCAGGAGGGAAGTAGGTCACTGGCCAAGCTCGCGACGTCAAAGAGTTAAAACTGCTAAAATGTATTCTCTTAAGTGGGGCATGGCCCGTGTGTTCCCCCAGCAGGGTGCTGCCTCTGCATCCCAGCCTAGGTTTCAGTCTTTTCATTTCTCAGCAATTCCCCAGCCTGTTTACTTCAGTCCACAATTAATGTACTGTGCATGCTTGGGGTGAGGATTACCTACTTGGTATGAAATGAGTTAAAATGGGAGCCTTTTAATTTCAGCTCCGTGAGGTGGTTCATTATTTTGCCCGTAAACGACACATGCGAGTGCTGGTACTGGGGCGAGCTCATATGCTGAAGTGGTCAGCTGATGATATGAAATACATCCGCCGCCATGCCAAGACTTTCTTCACAGACAACATGTGAGTGCTAGCAGTTATGAGCCAATCGTTTGCGAAGTTGGGTATAATAATAATAATGAGGATTTGTCTGGCGCCCAACCTCCTGCTGGAGCTCTGGGCGCCTCACAGTAGTGGAGTGGCAATACATACACATGAGATACACATGAAATACACGTCACATACATGTTACATACACACAGCTATGATACATCCTAACACGACATCGTAAAATGACAATGATGGTGACAGCGATGGTAAGAAGTTAGTCTGTATAATACAGCCGGAAGAAATGGGATTTCAAAGCGGTATGGTATGGTATGGTATGGTATGGTATGGTATGGCATGGCATGGCATGGCATGGCATGGCATGGCATGGTATGGTATTTGTCCTATTGTGGTTTGTCATATTAATTTGTCCTCATATATTACAGTTTCCATGGATATTAAGCTCTGCATATATGCAGACAGACAGTGCATTTACTGAGCTTGCAGTCTTCTATAGTTTGGCTTGCTTGGGTCAGGGTGTTAAGTTCCTGCCAAACTTACTAGTACAAATCAGGTAATTAGTTGTTACCATGGTATTTATCTGTGTCCATCCAGATCGTCAGACGACCCTTTCTGTCTCTACGCCGCGCTGTACAGTGGGAAGCACTGCCTGTTTGTATCACGTGACTTCATGCGGAACCATAAGTTCAACATGGGGCTGCGCTGGAAGGATGTGTTTGAACGATGGCAGAAGTCTCGCCAGATCTTCCACCTGTGGGTGGAGCGCAATCATGTGTCTGTCAAGGTGAGTGGATGAAATTTTTACAGTGCAATTGAACTTTCCTACCATCATTGGAAAAAGAGCCTGAAAGCCTGTAAGATCCATGGCACTTAGGCTCAGTTGGTATAGTTCGCCCGTTAGGGGGTGCAAATGTATACCAGTCATGCGCAGGAGGGGCAAATAAACTTCGGTCGTCCACTAACGGGGGTGACTGTATCCCCGCAACGCTGGAGGGGGTGCAAATGTACTCCGGGGTCTGGTGAGGTGAAGTCACGTGGCCGCTGACTTCGTTCTACAGCTTTACTTTTTGCGAAATACTGACGGAATTGACTGTGTACGTTTGTGCCCTTCCCCCCCCCCCCCCCCCCCCCCAATGGGCGAACTATGCCTACTGAGCGGTACTTAAGTCCTTTTTCTAGATGACTAGTTTTCTTGGGCAACTGTCTTTGCTGCAGAATTCCAGCATCTGTAGAATGGTCATTCAGTTGTTTGTGTGATTTTGTTTACACACGTAGTGTAGGGCACATTGTTTTTTGTGATCACTTTTTAAGAACAGAAGAGGTATGCTTCATCAGCAGGTAACGTTTACAGTCGATGGCAGAGTTTTTTCTGGGCAAATATTACCAGTGCTGCAACATAAACCTCGCCGGTGCGTAGGAACGGTTTGTCAGTCCAATCATAATTTGATACGGCGCACATGCTGCTCAGTTGCTAGCACTTTACACATTTCAAACAGGGCTGAGATTTAGCAAGCCCGACTAAGGAGCCAGTCGGGCTCCCAACCAGGCAATTTTTCAAGGAGCCCGACTCTTTGATGAAAAATTTTGCTGTATCTGCGCTATTTTTAGACCAGTCTGCGCGATGGTGAAATGAGAGCTCTGAATGCTGAGGTGGTCAGCAGGTTCAGCGACGGCTTACGTGTGTATTGCCGTGTATTACCAGTCCAGTGCAGGTGTGTCAGTAAGCGGAATCTACCGATCGGGCCGGAAATATCAAGGCGCCAGCCGGGCGATTGAAACTGTGATCCGAGGGAGCCCGACGTGATTTTTAGGCGCCTCGGGTGCCCGGGCGCCTGCTAAAGCTCAGCCCTGTTCAAACCACAGCCCAGCAGGTAGAGGGTTTAAATAAGAAATTTGTTTGTAGGGATAAATGTATAGGAGGATTTTGGGGGTATTTACAGAAAATTGTATGATGTGGTAGTCTAGTCATGCAAAAAGCATTCTTTTGTGTCTTTTAACCCTTTCACAACTTCCATTGCTGACCGGCACCTGCCGGTAGACACCGACAGCTGCTGTTGCTGATTGGCTGCCCTTAGCAGACGACCAACGGTGCTGATCGGCAACATGAAGCAGTGGAGTTACCAAACTTGAGAAATATCTTCTGATAGGGGGCCTTGAAGGTTCAAAAAAGACCCCTACATCACGAGAGAAACCTCATACAATTTTGCATCGAGAAAAGTTTGACTGAAGATTGGTTGAGTAGTGTTTCAGCTATAGCTTTTCAAAGTTAGGTACTGCGGAACCGGCCTGCATTGCCTGGTATAGGCAGTGTAGGGAGGAATGCTGCTGCTGCAGGCTGAGTGTCAGGCACTTAGTGCTAGAAGCATGAGCAGTTGTGAAAGGATTAACTCATTGCCAACCTTGACCGCACACTGTACAATTCCTCCGTGACCCAGTTACTGTGTGCGTTCACAACCCTTGCCAACCGGGCGATTTTAACTATTTTTATTTTTAAGGTCTTCCTCAGATGTTTCCTAATCGTGTTTGGTATGGTTTGAAAGATAATTATAGGCACTTTTATGGGAAAATACTTTTGATTGGAAAAATTTGGCATAGCGGCCACAGTGAGAGCGGAGATCACACGGGTATGGGTGCTAGTAACAGCGTCCTCACGTGTCAGCGCCTGGGGTGTACGTGTATGGTTGGCAACTGTATGCAAGGGCTCTGTACAAAATAATGCTGGGTGCATGGTCATGAAAAGGTTAAAAGCAGTTGTCTTGTTGTAGATGCCAAGCCAGTACGATTGTGGACCAGTGAAGGATGAGAAAGGATGGCACATACCATACGACGACGGGAATCTAACCTTCACAACCTCCACCCAGCCTGTCCTTTGTCTCAGGTTCAAAGGTCAGCAGGTCCAGAGACCAAGACGGAAAAAGGATCAGAAAAACACATGAGCGACATACAACACGCCTTGTTTACATCACATGTAGTTGATCTACCTGACAGTTTGTGCAACAGTTTGGACATACATGTACTTGGTATAAATTAATGTGTGTGGTACCCTCTACAAGGCAGAAATAGTTCAGGCGAAACACGTTTCATATGGACCATTTGTGAATGTCCGTTGTCATTGATCATGGACTATGCATTACCGAGGCCAGATTTGTACAGGTGACATTCTTAGGTTGTGAACACTTGGTGAAATGCAAGTTGGTGAGGGTTGTTGTTATTTTATGGTTACTTTAGTGTTTGGAAGGTCTCCCATGTTTGTGTATATTAACCCTCATCTTGCTGAATTAATTTGTTGTCAGCAGTACTTGTGATTTAAAATTAAAATTAAAAAAGAAGACTGAATGTTGCCCCAAGCTTACAGTTTGGAAAAAAAAAAGAGAAAAAAAAAAGAGAAAAAAAAGAATAATTTGTCGCTGTAGGTGTGTGATGTACGTGTTTGTAAATTTCTTGTAGTGGATGCCTAGTTGTCTCAGCGTTGTATGACGAACAATAACGTGTGTGTATCTTTGAATGTGTGCATGTGTTGTGCATTTCTTCAGAAAATGACTCAAATAAACACTGAAAGCTTCTACATATCCTACACGGTTTATTCGTCCTTTTCGTAGCCTCAAATATTTTCCCACAAAGTGAACATACGTACATATATCCACTCGAGTAGCATCAGTCTATATAACAATATCACTGCATCTTAGAACACAGCCGTATCTAAAAATGGGATAAAATAAGACAAAAGAAAACCACCTTGATTTATGTACAAACCCCCAAATGTTGAAGCACTCATTGCACCTTTTTCATCAAGACACACACCATGCACACATCAATATGTCATACTGAAAAGGAGGAAACATTTGTTGGCACAAAGAACACAATCTTTGGGTCTTGTGCATATGGAGGTCATAACTTGACAAGGGTTTCGGGTTATCTTGAAGGGAACTGATTTGGTCAGCTGATGATCTTGCGTAGAAAAAGTAAGAGCACAGGTACACACGTACAAACAGGTTTTTCAGCTTCACTACCAAACATATGCGACGAATATCTTGTGCTGCCTTACTTCCACATGTAGTGAAAAACACGTGGTATTTTACAATGGTACAGTAAATTTATCACGCATTCTCCTCACAACGAAACTGCAAATTTTGTGCATAAGTTAGAAATCAAATTCACCACCCACTGACACTAAGAGAAAGACATACTCCAGCGCGTTGATAAAAATACCATTTACTGTAATGACACAGAAAGACATTTGTATACATAATTTAATGCCAGTGCACATGAGATGGGGCTGTACAATGAGTGTCTGTGAAGACAACCATACAAAGAAGCACAAAGGGCTCCATGCATTTTTCTTCCTTTAATTTACACATGCCCTTTTGCAGTTCACCTGTGTTCCCAGTGATTTGAAAATACAGGTGACCCTCTCTCCATATATTTTAGGGTACTTTTGTAAATTTTAAGGGGGCCATGGTCGTTTGGTATAGAAAGCCTGAAAGTCAAAACCATTTGATGTTGCTGTTAACAAAAGCATTCAAATAGGAGAGATGTATGTGAATTGTAGCGTGTCAGCCATAGCGAATCGGCAAGGCGAGGAACCCGCATGCTTACCAAATATGAGAGACCAAAAACATGCGTCCGTGTGACGTGCTGTTCTCAAATCTGTGCGTCAATTTAAGAGTCTTGTGCGTACAAATACACACACGTGCGTAATCGGGAACACCGGTTTAACTGTGATGGGGTCCATTTTGGAATCTGACAATGTTTTTAAAGGGAGGTTCTAAATTCGTAAAAGTTCTTTGTGAAAAGGTGATACGTGCAAATACAACTGTACAGGCAAGAAGACGCAATCATGCCACAAGAAGAAAAAGAACAAAAGCACAAAGTGAATTCAGGAAGGTAGCAAAAACAGCAGTAAAACCAAACAAACATTTGTGACAAGACCAACCTGTTGAGATTCATTTACGAGTACTGGAGAAGTCTCTCTCTCTCTCTCTTTCTTTCAAACTCAAATGCTAGAATCCACACACACACACACACACACACACAAAAGCTAGCATATCACACTCACACACATACACACTCACACTCTCACACACACACACAAACTCTTTCTCTGAAGGTGTGGCGTAATGTAAGACACCTCAGTATGAGCACATATTTTACAACTGTGCCTTGTACTGGTACGTGCATGTGTGAATAATTTTTTTTAGGCTTTCACAGCTGCATTTCATCATGCTGAAAATCTCAGTTCACACACAGTCAGTCATGACCACTCATAAATAATGTACGATTCACAAATGGAAAGCATTCTCTATGCAAAATCAGATCTTATCACGAAGATGTCATACACTCTGTAGTTTTAGATTCAAGATACACCAGTGCAAAAGCCTTTCAGCAACAGAGCTCAGCAGATAGACCTCAGATTATGCACATTACTTTTGTCCTTTTTTCTTTCGCCTCTTGTTTTTTGGGCGGTCAGTGATGTAATAACAGGTCCATGGGTGACACTTTTCAGATCGGGTGACTGAAATCTTTTTGGAAACCCACCCTGACTGAAATTCTGTTTGTTGTGCAAAACATGGGTCAGATACCCGTAGTAGCAACCCAGGGATAAGTACCACATTCATATTTACATTTACAGTGCCAGGCAAGGCCACCAAATGCTAAAATTTGTGTTTGACTGGTGTTTCACCCATATGGAACCCAGTACCTCTGCACCCCGACCTGAGTTTCAGACTTTTTGAAGTTTGCGAGTGTCACCCATACAGGTCACGGACAAGCCAAAAACATCTATTTCAGCCCAGAGGTTGCCTGTGTGCTGTCCCTAACTTGCGCTTTTGCACCTGAGAGCATGTGATTTTTCACTTCAGGCTGAACCCAATACTGATAATGGCAACTTCCACAAATAGTGCCAGTATCAACAAAAATAGCGATGAACATGCTCACACAAAAAAAACGCTCATCATACGCACCTGGCATTCACGAAACAGAAAAATATATTGTTACTCACACATCCTCACTTCCACACACAATAGGCACAAACACGAGACCATCTATAAAGACTGAATAACCAACAATATGGCAACAGTGTATCTGAACAAAACAGTGCCAGCATCACAGAAGCAAAGCATAAAATGAGACACAAGTACGGGCCCACACAATGCTAATTCCTACCCCACAAAGTCTATGTAGAGAAAAAGCACCAAGTATTTACATGAACTGTAAAGATCAAACAGCTCTGTGGATGGCTGGAATTAATGCAGTTCGGAGTTCAGTTGTAAGTCAAACACAGCAGACCCAAGCCATGAAGTCAGGGTCTAGCTTTACTTGTTGAGCTTGAGAGGTATCAAGCTGAACTGCACATGGCACAAAGTCAATGAACGGAGTACATGTACCACGCAACAGGGCTTCTTATCCGTGAGAAACAGAATGGGCAAACGTCCTGGGTGACCGTAAAAGTATACAACATTTGTATTGAATAAAATCAAGAAATTGTTCTGCACAAACGATAGGAAGTTTGTCCGTCTTGGTGAGAAAGTAATTACGTTCTGAAAATGACTGACGACATATGCGAATATGAAGCCCTGGTGCGGGTTTGGCATGCAAGATGAGAACAGCAGCAATGAATTTGTCAGCACCAACAACATTCAGATCAGCAGAATACAAGTACAACCTACACGACAGCCATTGTCTTTACTGCCCATGTAAAAAACAACAACAACAACAACCAAAAAAACCCAACCAAGACATGACCGAGTCGATGCCAGTGGCTCCACTTTATAGGGTGCAGATGGTTAGTAATGTGTACGTACAAAGTTTGTCACAACCAGTGATGAGCATACTTAAGGGCACTTTATACCAGCATAATCACATTCACAAAAACGACACATAAAATGTTTTTTTAATAACATTTTTCCATAACACAGTCTCCAAAACAGATACGCGTAAAGCGCGTTGTCAAACAATGTACACGAACTTACTTGTACACTACTAACATACACAAAAAACTCCCATACGCACCCATTCCTTCAATAACCACATACAGCAAACCCAGTTTCATCTTGACCAATTTCTGGTCTTCATATACAAACAAAACAGTTACACAACAATTTTAACACCCCCCCCCCCCTCTCCCTCCAAATCTGATTTATCAGTATTACGCATCACCCCCTTCGCTGAAGACCATGGTGTGGTTTGCCCATTGATGGAGGATGCCACTTTTAGGCCGCTTGAGTAATTACTAGTGAGATACTATAATGACAAAATGCCCCAAATTGTGGTGGAAGCAGGAATGATATACACGAATATCCTGACACTGCAATACTGGTTAAAGAGAGATATCACAAGGTCAGTTGATGGGGGTGGGGGTGGGGGGGGGGGGTGTTTGGGAGTTTAACGTCCTTTTCCACCACATAAGGTCAGTTGATTAAGTTTTACTGGACCATAGATATGGACAAACAATCAGACCTGAATTGCCCACTAAAAACATCAGAACCATGAACTTCTCACCCACAAAAAATATACTGTACGTGTTATGTAAGCTGTATATTTGAGCGGTCCTTGTCTGGAAACAATACATAGTCAAGGTCAGCACATGGCTGCTTAGTCAGCTGGGTGAAAGGCGCTTGTGTGCGTGTTGTGTGTGCCTTTGTTCCAGTTGTTTTCTTCTTAGAATGAGGATGAATGGGAAAAAGGTACCAGTCATCGTCACATTGTAACGCAACCAGTGTCAAACTCAAAGCACATTACACTATTGTACCAACATGTCAGGAAACATGTCTATGCGCAATTTAAAAGGAAAAAGAAAAAATTCACTCTTGCGAAGGTGCCACACCTGTAAAATCTATATGCGTATATGCAGAATGTTCCTCTAAACATACCCCATTCCTACATCACCACATAAGATCCTTCCTGAAGACATGCCTATACAGATGTCATCTAAACCCATTTCTGTCATGAGTACTGCCTAAGACTATGATACCGACTACGTCCTTGGGGCTGGAGTAGGCTTGGACTGCGCCGCGGCCTTCAAGGCTCGCTTTCTCTGAGCTGCATAGATGCGGATGAAAAGGGCAGCGAAAACGATCAAGATGCCTAGGACGCCGACAATAGTGACAGGATGGCCGTAGATGATGCAGGAGAGCAAAATGGCAAAGCCCTGCCTCATCGTCATGATGATAATGAACGAGACAGCACCAAACTGGGCAATGGTGTAAAAAATGAACAACTGCCCCGTGGCAGAACAGATGCTGAGAATGACGGCGTGCACGATGAAGTCTGGGTGCCGCAGCATGAACGCAGCGGACTCGAAGAAGCCGCCCTGCTCCACCAGCGAGACAGAGGTGAGGAGACAAGAGAAGAGATTAACGCCTGCCATCATCTGTATAGAGGACATCTTGTACTGGGAGAACAGCTCGCCCTGCCAGTTGGACGTGAAGCTGTCGAACAGCATGTACCCCACCAGCATGCACAGCCCAGACGTGGTGGTCACGCTGTCGCTGTGCCGTGTGGTGTCCTGGCTGGTCAGTAGGAACATGGAGACACCCATGGAGATCATGACGGCCGTCAGGTACTCGTAATTCTCGTATGTCTTTTTTGAGATGATCTTGCCCATAAGCATGACGGGTATCACCTTGGAGGCCTTAGCAAGCACCTGCACAAGCAAACAAAAAACAAAATTAAAATAAATAAACAAATAAAATCATTGTATGAAATACAAAGTGTGAGTTTCTTGCATTAGCTGCAAAAAAATTGGTACACTGTATCTGCCATAGTGTTGCAGTCAGTCACTGACAAGAAGAGCTTCCGGGCTGTCTCAAATTCTCATTTGCACCGACAGCAGACGTCAGTGTGCTGCATTCTGAGCTCTCCTTATGATCAAGACAGACTATTTAGAGCTGCCAACTCAAGCAGAACACACACAAGAGCGAGAGAGAGGGGTGTGTGTGGGGATCGAGGAGAGAGAGAAAGAGCAGAGCAAGTGAATGTGCAGAGTGAATGCCGGAATGAATGTATCAATGAGTGTTGAATGTGACAGGAAACTGTTGTCAGGAACCAGATTGTTGTATTTTAAATATTCATTATAATTTAAATCATAACAAGTACTACTGTCCGTCATATAGACAGGTTCCTTGGTTCCTGCCATAATAGTGAGTTGTGTTTTTACTTGGAATGATAGAATTCTGGGAGCGTAGATGATGACGTCAAACAGTCAGTATCACTGAAATTGCGTATGTTGCTTCCGTCAGAAACAAACTGTGACGTAAACGAAAACTGACGTCTGTTCCTGTTCGGAGATACGTAGCCTATGAGCGGAAAACCGTCAAGACCAGTGAGATTCAAATAGCCATTCTGACGCTGGTTGTCACTATTACCGAAGTAGTTGCCCTTTGTGTAGGGGTAAGCTTTTAACTGTTATATGTGAAATGATGTTCTGTTTTGCGGCTAGTATTATTTTACTGTTGATAACGTGGAAGTTACATTGCTTCTTGCAATTTTACTCGGCTCTGTACCATTGCTAGAAAAGAAACAGTTGTCTAACACGTAACTGCTGTAGTAGTTTAGTCTGGTGTGGCTCAACTATTGTAAGACAGAAGGGGTTTACTTTGAGTTTGAGTATACGATGTATGTGGACAATTGTACACGAGTATCAACTGTGTTCACAGCGGTCCAGTCCGGACAAGTTCAGGGTTCAGGTCCCTAATGGTTGTACGGAAGGTCGAACTGGGTTGCTGAAGGCCTCGGTGTAGCGCCGCAACGCCAGGAGGTTACCCTGGGAATCTCATATTAGCTACGACAGTATCTACATCAGGAAAAGTGTCGCCGACAGCCACGAAGAATTGACTACGTAAACTCTGTCTTCGTGGGACTGCTCGCCTTCTTGGGTTTTTTTTTATAATAAACTCACAAGTATACTCTGTCGTTAGAGCCACATTCTTAAACAATCAGGAACTAAAATAGTTAAATACTTTGTATACTTTTCTTGACTGAGAGCACTGACAAGGTGTTTTTCATTAGTCGGGTTTCAGTAGCCGTGATAGTCGGTTGGAAACCCCGCACCTCTCTCTCTTTGTTTTGTATGGGGTAATACATGTTTGTGTGATTGTATTTGTATAGGGTAATAAATGTTTGTGTGATTCTACCCCAGTATGCCCCTGTGTAACTGTGCACGATTGTGTGTGGTATGTACGTGATGTGATAGTGAGTGTGAATGTGTTTACACGGAACGCAGGACAGGATCGTGACAACTGTATGTATGTGATAGTGTGTTTTATTCTTGATTTTAAGTAATTTCACTGGTCAAGACTGTCTGTTTTACATATTTTTGTAGTCTCATTCATTAAAATGTTTTATCAGTTGTGTGTTTTACTAGTATGCGGGCCAGAACTGCAATTTCCCAATTTTGGGATCAATAAAGTATTCTGTAATTCAAGCGTAAGGAACTCCCAACAGCACACAACAAAAACTGTCTTCTGTCGTGTGAAAACGTCATGTCAAAAGAGAAACAGACTGTTCCACACTGACCATATCCTGCAGTTCTGTCCAACCTTCCAAACCCTTAGGACAGAGACCTGGCCAACTGGTTCTACCCTGCAGCAGAAACTCTGGGGCTCCTTACCTGACCTCCAGACGACTGCTGCCTTCATTGAAAAAACCAAACTCTTGGTCTGACGCAACCAACAAACACTGAACGCAGAAGAAGAAGTTCCACACTGACCTGGGTGGGGAAGCTGACGAACTTGAGGGCCTCGTACTGACACCAGCTGCTCATGATGTTGGAGAAGGAGCTGAAGGAGTACTTGTAAAGCGGCGCCGTGTGTTTGGGCTGGTGCTGAAAGACGATGACCAGCAGGGCGATGGCGAACGCCAGGATTCGGTTCACAAACACCAGGAACTGAGAGTTCCGGAAAAATTCACCTGCCTCGGTGTCCGTCCGGCCGTACTCGTGGGTCATGATGCGCTCCTGAAGGACACCCCATGTGAGGTAGGAGGCCTGCAGGCCAAAGAAGCAGAGGAGGAGGACGGTGGCGCGCTTGATGAATGGCTGCTCCTCCATCTTTTTTTGTGCACTGACAGCAGGGCCACCCTCCTCCACTGTACTGCTGGCGTCTTTCTCATGGCCGAACACACAGAGGACCAGCATGTTGGGCATACATCCTGGGCCTGCAAATTGAAAACTGTTGACAACGCATCAACTATACACTCAAATTTCACTCCATTAGACAGGACTACGTAAGGCCCAAGTTTTCAACTCTGCTAGGATTCAACATGTCTGCTAATGGGGCACTCTGTAACTCTGAATGCACTTACACTTACAGACCAATATTGCTTTGGAAATGTGCAGCCCATGAAGCCTGCCAATACGTGCAAATCTAAATACGTGTCCCAAAACTTTACCATGGTCTTGCCGAAATTGTCTTTTGCTGAAAAAGCCATAAAAGTTGCCCAGCATATTCTGGGCTCAGCACTGCCATGGTTAAATTGCTGAGCTGAACCTTCACACCACATGACTGTTACGTGCTTGAAAGATTGTCTGAAAGAATGCATGTGATTCATGTGAGCGTGCAAGTTGGATTCAGTTTGCGGTGTTTTGAGCCACTTCAACTTCAAGAAACTGGACAAAGCACCTACACTATACACAGTTAATTATAATATTATCACTATATACTTATGTGCAGATGTATGAGTTCTTTCTGGAAGTGTAAAATCTGGGGATGGGGGGGGGGGGGGGGGGGGGGGGGGGGGGGGGGGGGGGGGGGGGGGGGGGGGGGGGGGGGGGGGGGGGGGGGGGGGGGCGCGGCGCTACGCACCCTGCCTGTATACTGGCTATATACAATCACGGGGGAGCGATACTGCGGCTTAGCCTAGCACCAAAAAGGTTTTGTGGGTGTGAAACCTAAACGGGTCAACTTTGTGGAGCACTAATCCCCCCCCCCCCTCCAGTTTTCTATCATTAAAATCACCTTCATGGTGAGAGGAAAAAAAAATCATTAACTTGTCAAACCCCAAAACACCTAGCCCTCTCTGAAGACCTTTGATCAGCATGGTGCAAAGCAGAAATCCATAGCTGACATATAAATCTACATGTACAAACAACCTCAGCTACCACCTGTCGGGCTATCACAGCCTCCGATACGCAAAGGGGGGCGGCGGCCAGCTGTTGCTACACTGGGCTGTGCACATAGCCTGGCCAGGTGTCGACTTAATGGACTGGAAGAGGTGTGCCATATTCAGATACCGGTACTGCCTGCTACAAATGGCATTTATCTCAATAATCTGGTTGCTAGCAACCCACTCGCCCAGCCATAGGGGGAGTGTGTGACGCTCAGGACGAAACTTTTCAATTAAATGTGATGTTCATGGGATCCCACAAAAGGGGGAACTACGTGGCACAGCCACTTTTGCGAAAAGCTGCAGAAACTGATGTGGGATCAGTTTTAGTGATTTTTGCATTCACAGGTCATTGAACAACTAATGACTGGGGGGGGGGGGGGGGGGGGGGGCTAACCTGGACTCTCAATGCTTTGGTAGTGAATTTGAATCTCGGAGTCATGCTGTGTTGAAGAATGCATACCTCAACAAAAAATTTTTTAATACACATGTAACAGCTGTTTACAACACTCCCGTACGCCCTGTGGGTGTAAAGCGTAACATACGAATTGCTGTGTTGCCAGGTTAGTGCACGGTTCAGTGTGCCAAGCCCAGTGGAGCAAGCAAATCAACTGTTCAGGAATATTGCAGTTTACAAGTTACTGCACCGACCGAAGCCCCAAACCAGCCTATCACAAATCATAGGTACTAAGGTAGTGCTGGGATGGAGCAGCAAACTGAGACAAATCAATGCACACGTCGCTCAAGTCAGGTCCACGGCTATGGGTAACACACCAGATGGAGATCTGAGTAACCAGATGTGCCCTAACAAATATCAATGACATACTCTGCTACAAACACATATAAGTATGCACCAGCATGTCTCAGAGTTTTGCGTACAATACACTGCAAGAGCGATGTGTAACAGTACACGCTGTTAGTGTCACACCAACTGAAATATTGAGAGGGTGAAGACTGCCCGAGACAAATCTCCTGTAACGGCTCTATTAACTCCATGATATCTCATGAAGTGGACAAGCTTACAGGCTGGGGAATTGCTGAAGGAAAAAAAGACTGAAACCTAGGCCAGGGTGCAGCAGTAGCACGCTACTGTGGGACCATGGGGCCAACGCCCCACCTAAGAAAAACAAATTTTAGCATTTTTAAGGCATTTAGTAGCCTCTACTGGCACCCAGAAGTTAAATTTATATTGCCTTGGTACTGATAATTATGCAAGCCTTCAAAACTGAAGTCCCATATAGATATACTATTACATGATACATGACTGTGTATGCAAACCTTTTCCCCCCTTCCTATCTTCAGCTGAAACTTGGATTTTCTGGTTGAAAGGACAGGAAATTTGACTGAAAATTGCCAAACGACTGACAATTCCCCAGCCTGATGCTTATGACAGTGACCGAGATCAGAATAGTGGCTAAATGGTACTGGAAACACTGAGCAGAAAAAAAGAGAGATGGGTGTGAGGGACAACAGATGATGCATATATATCACAACTACAAGTAGTTAATCATTCAGCAAAGTACCCAAGAAGCGAAGATCACAGGTCTGGCTGAAACCTCACCATCTCTTTTACTACAATTTATTAAAATCTCATGGAGGCAGCACATGGAGGAAAGTATTTTTGGAAAGCAGATAATCTGGCTGATCAGGGTGATTCAAAACTCACCAGCAGTTTCATTGTATTTGATCTTGCGCAGGTAGTTTATGAGCAAAGCGCCGGGGACGAAGATTGTCGCGTAGCCGAGCAGATTCAGGGCGAGACGAACCATCCAGAAGTCGGTCCAGCTGTCTATCGCCCCCTCAGTGCTGTTGGCAGCCATGATGAGGAGGGGCATCAAGAGGACGTAGAACAGCACCGTCAAGCCCACGAGCACCATCCTGAAACTGCAAGGAGAGGGAAATTAAAAGCGTTCACCATCAACCAACCTTATCAATAGTATCAATCAACCAACCTTCATTAGCCTTAGTAAAAACAACAACAAAAGAAAGGAATTTGCCTTTACTTCGACTCCATACATAGTGACATACCCACCCATCCACCAGCAGTGTTCCTTACAGCTTTCAAAACTAAGGGTCACTTTGACCATCTCTGTCAAATTCAGAGGGTCATTTTGTAAAAAATCAGTAGGTCATAGCCTAAAAATCTCTGCGTCAGATTCTGAAATATTTGCGTAAATGATGCACATATGTGCGTAATAAGGAACACTGATCCACACACACACTCATTCACACCTCAGCTGTATGTAAATCACAGAATACAAAATAACTGCCTCCTCATAATATCAAAGCACAAAAAAAAAACAAAAGCACAGACATGTCTTCTAGCACACAATGCAAATTACGTATTCAGTAAACAATACACTGTAATTATATAAATGTCACAAGCAACCATCCTTACTGCCACCAAGAAGCTGTCACCTAAGACAGGTGGTCAGTCAAACAAAAAGTCACTTGTGGCATGTTTTATGGCACATTAATACAACTTCTACAAGTTTACTGTCTTGCCACACCCCAAAAATCAAATAAAATTTTTTCACAGCACACCGGCATGTGGATGAAGTCACATGCTTCAAGGGTCCACCCATTACTACACATATCACTAAGAGTAAGATCGAGTTGAAATTGATTTTTTTTAATGAGTAAGGTGCAAGCCAGGCACCTTTCTGTGTAATCTTCCACCTGAAATTATTCAATAAATTGTTCAGATGAGGTAGTCTGTAAATGTACTGAATGCATTTATTCCTCAACAAAAGTAAAAGGTTTTAGTAAATGATATAAAAGAACAATAATAAAATGTATTCCAGCAATAACAAACGCCAAGTGGAAGAGCAAGAACGATGCAGTAGTTAAGTAAAATGCAGCACTGAATCGCAAAGTCAGTCACACCAATAACACAAAGATCACAGTCTGATGGACTCATGGACAATGGAAAGAGGTGGGGGTTTTTTGTTTGTTTTTTTTAAACCCTCCTCAGTCAAGATACTTTAAACTCATTGCCAACCGTGACCACATGCCATGGAATTCCCTCATAACCCAGGCACTGTGTGCGTGCGCAATCCTTGCCAACAGGGTTATTTTAGCAATTTTTTTTTTTTAAAGCGGTCTTCCGCAGGTGTTTTGTAATCGTGTTTGGTATGGTTTGAAAGATAATTACATGCACATGCCGAAACACTTTCGAGGAAAAAATATTTTTGATTGGAAAATTTGGGCACAGTGGCCACAGTGAGAGTGGAGATAACATGGGTTGTTGCAGAAACGCTGGGTGCATGGTTGTGAAAAAGTTAATTCTACATACAGTCTGCAAACTGGCTTTTGCACAATATGGAAAAACAACAAATCTTTGATGTCCTTGACAGAGCTTGTAAGGGCAAGACATGTAATAATCATGCATGAACACTGTATACCAGGTCTGGCACGGACATCGACAAAAAATGTAACACAGATATAACAAACACATGAGCGCAGACATGAATGACACTCCAACTATCACTTGCATAAGTTCGACCACGAGGCATGCACTGTTTGTGCAGTGGAGATCGAGCTTGGTCCAAGGCTTGCTTAAAATTTTGACAGTATTTAACTGTCGAAATTGTAGTGTTTAAAATGTAAGCACATGGTAAATTTCCGCCGGCAGATCTGTTTGTCCATATCTCAAACTTTAACAATGGATAGGTATTGTTATAACTTCACTTAGCTTGCCCAAAAGCAAAAAAAATAATAATAAAAAATCGAATACAATTGAATTGCCGCAACAAAACCAAAAATCTGACCAGGGGCAGCCAAATGTTGGGAGACCTGGGGCCAGCTGGGTCCCTAACTATGCAAAGAAAAACAGTCTGAGAAGAAAAGAGGGCCTGAAAGTGAAAAATCATAGACACAAAGCATCAAGCTTTTAGTTCTAAGGGGTCTTTAAGATTATAACATCTGTATCTGACCATAACTCCCCCAAGAACTTTGCAGACCAGGTAAGTAACATCAGCCTGACAGTACATGTAATTATGTATGCTGGATGCTCTAAGTGAGAAATACACTATGACCAAAACAACAGCTGAGACCTTGGGATCCAGCCCAACGGAAACGCAGAGCCCAGCATTATTTTCAAGGACCACTGGTGACCTGGTGACTACATTTGCCCACCCCTGATCTGTCCAGTATCTTTACATTAGTTTCAGTGTTGTAAATGGTATTTCTTCATGCCGTTCCTCATCACGGAAAAGGCCGTGCTGCATTGTTTGTTCTGTTTGCCTGGTTGATTTGCACGCTCTTTTGAGCACCGTTGTCTTGGCAAAAACTGATATCCTCATTTACATATATACTTATCTGGTCTCTGGCATCCACTCTTACCAGCGTAAAAGAACAATGAAAATAATGTCCTGTATGAGAAGGAACAAAACAATTACATGACAATTACAAGGTTGTGTGGGGGAGGGTGGTTGTTTTATCTAGCTTCTCCCTTCCCTGCGATCCTCACTCATAAAACTTCCAATACAAACTTTTTCATGTCTTACCTCTGTGCATTGTTCCTCATTCCTAAAATGTGTTTAGTTAAAGACGGTTGTACCATCAACAATAATTGGTGGTAGAATCTTCGAAACAGGACGAACTTTGGCCGAGTCGTGTACTTCGGTAACATTTTGCTTAAATTGTTTCACTCTCCAGACTCCAATACACTGTTGGCCTATGCCGCAGCAGCCTTGTGTACATGTACAAGCAGCATCTCTTTAAGAAGGCGTGCTCATGGCGGCTTTGCATTATCTCATAAACACTTTCCCAAGTCATTTTTATTTTGCTGGCTACTTTAGTTTATGGATCCCACGGATCTGCATTTGCGCTTGCAAACTCTTCCTTCATCGCTCTCTGCTTTCCCACCGGCTTACTGAATTTTATCACGAGACAGTCCAGCTGACGGCTAGGAAACCACGCCGCACGTTGCCCAATAAACCCTAGGACACCCAACATAAAATCTAATGGGATGCAGAATACTCACCTCTAGGCGGAGACAGTACCTTCTCTCACCAGGGACTTTGTCGTCTGTCCAACTGCCGGAAGTGTACATGTGTCCAACACAACTTTCAGCCAATCAAAACCACGTTTACAAAGTGGCCTCCCTTGTGAAGATTTTCTTGAGTAACCTCCCCTCATCCGTTCCTCGGTAGAGTCGAAAGTCGTACCATTTGCAGGATGGATAACATTTCGGACGTTACCATACACCCATGCGATCAGTCCAGATACCTGAAGCCGATCAGAATTCACTACAATCAGGTATACAGCACATGTACATGGCGAGATCTCACTCTCAGATTCATGAGACGTGTTGTAACAAGCTATCTTTCTCGTATGATAGACACACCGAATTAGATCAAAATTAGATACATTTCGCAGCTTGTTTCAGCCCACAGATCGACCAAAGCTTATTATGATGACAAGAATAAAGTGTCATTTAGATGTGAGCAAAATCTGAGCCCATTTCAGGCCGTCGTTGCTAAGATATGAGTCAAAATGCACGTCTGTCGGTACGCGGTCATTGGTATCACATGACACCTAACTTGATTTACCCTACAACTGTAAACATTTACACGATGTGGGCTGGCATGGCTTTCTGGTTCAGTCCCGTGTAGTCACAGGTCAACGGCTGATGCAGTCAATCTGACCTACTTACGGCAGCGTGCCTCTCAACAATTTTGGGATTTTCTCACCTAGCATGCATGTGAAGTACTGGCACAGCTAAGGCTGAAGCAATACTAACTGACGACATGGTGAAATTCAGTGTTGACAGGCACATCCGGTTGACCGTCTAAAGGGGCGTCACCAGTTTGTGAGGAGCAGACGAATCATATTGGACACGATACGTGCTACGTGTAAATTTGAGCAGGGCGTACAGTTCAGGGGTTGATGGCAACATTATAAGTTTACTGAGCTCTAAGATAGCCTTTGGGAAGACCACTGGCCCAATAGTGGCGGCGTCTTTGTGAAACACTTTTTTGACACACAGAGTTGATGAAGCTGCGGCATGTAACTTTAAACTGTATACCGCCAACCCTCTAATTCACCACCGCTTCCCCTAACTGTCAATTTTAAGGCTGCACCGCATACGTATGTTGCATTTCCAGTAAATGTTTTCAGTATGCAGAACTTTTCATGCTATTTGCATGATTTCATTAAAAACGACAAAAAAATATATAATTTAATGTGGGAAAGGTTGATCTATGTCAATTTTTGTCTGCTCACAGAAAGGTGAACAGAAATCTTGGGATCTTATTACAGAATATGATGAGTAAGTTGATGTGTTTTTGTAATGTATTTTTTGCTTTGATAACTGCTATTGACTATTAGCATTATTGTCCGTCCACCCACCCACCCTCTTTTTTTTTTTACCATATCTGTTCCATGCCTTTCCCAAAACAATATTGCAACTAGCCCCATCCTGAATTTTCTCTTTGTGGTCATCCAGATGCCAAAACTTTATGGGTGATGCTGTGTGTTATATGTGAGTTTTGTACCATTACCACTGTACTACTATTACAGCTAGGTTATGGTTTAAAAATCCGTGATTCACCACGCATAGTTATTAGTATAACATTTGTATTCATAAAATTCACATGTTAATTACAGATGTACCTAAAAAGTGCACATGTACTATGCTTCGCAATGTCCCAGCAGCATGTTCTGGCTAAAGGATGTACCTTGTGACATGCTGAGAAAAGCAACAGAAGAATAATTTACGTCGTGACGCAGTGCAGTTTGACCATGTAGGGGAATGAGGACAAAGGATATTTGCCAGTTGCCGAATGTAAAATTGTAGATCTTACCAGCCCCCCGTAGTGTAGTGATTAGCACTTCGGACCATGAACCGGGAGACCCGGGTTCGAGTCCCAGCCGAGGCAAGCGGGATTTTTCCTACCTTGGTCGGCTCCTACCCAGAGCGGGTGTGCTGTGTGCCCAGTGGGGAGGCTGTTGCCACACAGCCAAGATTCACCCACTTCAGGGTGCGACTTTGTGGGGTGCTTCCCTTGGTATGACACGTCTTATGATGTGGATGATTACACAGCCAGCACTGCAGTTCCCGGGCCTGGTTAATGTCTGAATATTTAGACAGGAAGTGTGGAATGTGGCCCTGTCCCGCAGTCCCAAACCACACGGACCACCATAGCATCATCTTACCATCATCCTCGTCTCCATCATCGTGCATAATAAAAAATGCCCCAGCTTCCGAGACCTCTGTGGATTCCACCCATTACCTGGGAGGAACACCACTGGAACTGGAAAAGAGTTGGGGCAGCCGCCCCCCCCCCCCCCCCCCCCCCCCCCCCCCCCCCCCCCCCCCCAAAAAAAAAAAAAAAAAAAAACATTGTTGATCTTTTGCTGAGATTTATCCACAACTGGTCATGAGTTCACCAAGCTTATGGACAAGGCAAAGTAAAGAACCTCAGTCAGACTCAAAGATGCCACATGAAGCCTTTTGGATTGCCGAGACATGTCATTTTTTTAATCAAAGAAAAGCAGGTACGAACGTGGTGTAAATAATTTTTTCCAATCTGGTGGCTGCGATTGCGTAAAATACACCACACTCGTTTGTTGATTTTGGCCGAAAAACTGCTCGTTAAAACTCACTGTTTTTCAGCCGAAATCAACAAATTCGTGATCGGGGGCACCTCATCGTGAAAGCTGTATTTAACTTTTGTGAAGGTTATGTGTTTGTACAGTATTACTCACTTTCTGTTTTTATTCTGTGTAGAGTGGTATGCAAAAGACTTGGGATGCTATGAGAGTTCATGATAGGTGGGTGTTTGGTTACATTCAAACATTATTATGCAGTGTAACATAACATGCAAAACAGTTGGATACATGTATAGACTGCATGATTCTGCAGTCTCAGATGTGAAATGAATACATGAATACCCCGACTGTCTGGAACTCCTCGCCAGTCAAATTTCGCCTTCAGCCTACACTGCCCATGTTTAAATCCCATCTGAAAACTTTTCTCTACCGTCAAGCTTTTGGTGCTTAACTCCTGCTGAGTCGGCTTATGTGTACCTTTAGTCGTCTGATATCGCTGCACCTGCCAAAGTGTGTGTGTGTGTGTGTGTGTGTGTGTGTGTGTGTGTGTGTGTGTGTGTGTGTGTGTGTGTGTTTTAAGCGCAGCGAGTCCTTGGCATTTGGAGAGCAGCGTCTGTAAAAACGTTTTTTAAAAATTTAATTATGTACATTATACATATACAAGTATGTATTTCTTATTGTCAGTTTGCTCAACGCATACTTCAGTTTGTATAATTTGATCTCACAAATTTGAGGGGTAGCCAGGATAGCTGAATGGTAGAGCGTTGGACTTTCAATGCTCGGGTCATAAGTTTAAATCCCGGCTGGGGCCAAATATTGTGCCGGCCTGTTTCTTGTTGCCCGTCTTCGATAACACCCTTACATGGTGGAAAAGGACGTTAAACTCCCAAACCCACTCCCTCATGGCATACAGAAACCTGCTTCCTGCATACATTACAAGTTGTTGTTGTTGTTTTTAACCTCAGTTGCATACATGTGGATCGCATCAGGCCAAAAAATAAATGTAAAAAAAACACAAAAAAACCCTGCTTGAACTTTTTTTTTTTTTTACATTACAAGTAGTGAAGTACCATGCATGACTTTCACAGAATGTACACTTGTAATCAATTGATCTGTATCCTGATAAGACATCTGCTGATATAAATTTGCGTACACTACACTGTTATGTTCCAGCGTGGCCATTCTTGTGTTCAACACGTCTCGGCAGGTGTTTGTGTTTGTCAAGCAGTTCAGACCAGGTGAGCAGGACAGGTACAGTGTATCCATGTGAATATGATCAGTATCTTCCATTTTCTTCATCTTCATTTATGGAAACATCTGTGCAGCCCATGTGAATGTGGTGTAATAAACAGGTGAAAACTAAGCCTGGTTTCTGACTGTTCAAAGGGCTTTCAGTTTCACTTTGCCACTTAACTCTCTCTACACTAAGGTCCCATTTTGGTCCCGCTCGTTCACAACACTTGGCTGCAGAGGTCCGATTTATAGGATCACCAACTTTCTATTTTTACTCTCAGTCATGATGCCATAAAGTGCGGAATTAAATACAGCGCGAGCAAAACGGGTTTCCACTAGTCAAAGGGAAGCAACCATCTGTTCATATGCTGTCTCTCAGCTTAGAGAGGGTTAAATGCAGCTATTCCAAGACTACTACTACTAGGCTTTAAGGAGACGTCTGATGACTTTGTTTCCTTTGTTTATTTGTTGGAACATTCATGCGTATGAGTGCGCCTGTACACTCAAAATAGCATGCAGGACACTAATGTCTGCTGGCTGTGCGAACAAAATTTTAAACAGCCTGAAGTTCTAGTCAGCGAGTGACTGCAAACTATTTAACATCAAGACACCTCACTTTTTGCTTCACATTTAGCCCTATGCTGGCTCAGTGCCAGCTTTTTAGAGGGGAGTCGGGGTGGCCGAATGGTAGAGCGTTGGACTTCCAATGCTCGGGTCGTGAGTTCGAATCCCAGCTGAGGCCAAATATTTGTGCTGGCTTTTTCATCGTTGTTCCGTCTTTGATATCACCCGTATGTGGTGGAAAAAGACGTTAAACTCCCATGCACCCACCCACCCGCCAGCTTTTTAGAGGCTGTATCTGTGCGTGCATCCAAATGATATAATGTTAAACACTTCAAGAACAGAATGATTTGTGAGCTTAGCGATGTCAGGAGATGGGTTAACTCAATTCCTACCAAGTAAGTTTGGGTTGTGCACCAGTGGCTTCACTAAAAACATCATAATTAATCCATTGTCTCCATGGATTTGAATTTGGCTTAGTGGGTGTGTTGCAGTTTGATTACAGGGTTCGCGTTAACTGGCAATTACCAGTAAATTACTGGTTATAAAGAGGAAATACTGGAAATTTTTTAGCTGTCAGTCCCAGGGACTGGTTTTATTTTGCTGGGACTGGTTACAGATTTATGGGAGAAAAAATAAAAATGAACAGGCTGATCGTAGAAAGAAAAAAATGTTGATCGTTCATACAAATTTTGTGGCCCAGGCTTGACCAGCGGCACTTGCCTTATCTCTCTGAATTGTGCTTGCAAAAATTTACATCATTATTTGCAGTGCTACAGGAATTTTTTAACAGGGACTGGTTTTGCTCAGAGTCGCTGAAAAACGGTCGGGGTAGGAGGCGGGGGGACTGGTTTTGAAAAATCCTAGCACGAACCCTGGATTATACTCGTGTTTGCTGCAGTAAGAGCCATGAAGGAACAGTTAATCTTGTCTGATTTTTGCATACAGGGTCCAAAAAAAAAGAAAAAAAGTAAACAACATGGGATACTCATGCATGGTATGAAATGTGTTAGAAAGTAAGTTTGAATCCAACTCACCCCATAACACCCTGTTTTCTATATCAGTATATCCAACATATCCCATATATATACATTTTTTACTTTGCAGCCATTTACGTCAACAGTGTAGAGACCCATGAGGACGAGAGCGGGCAGACTCGGGTGGACACATCCAAATACCCAGGGTCGCTGGGCCTCACCTTGGAGCTGTGCGCCGGGATTCTTGACAAGGACCACACTCCGCAGCAGACGGCACAGATGGAGTTGATGGAAGAGTGTGGGTACAAGGTGCCGCTGGACTCTATACGCAAGATCACTGCGTTCAGGTGAGCCCAGATTGTGGTTAGGTCTACCATCAAATGGTAAACAGGTGTAAATGTGTATATTGAATCCTTGAGGTCGATGCAAATTAAATTTCGGCCCTGAGGTTTTAAAAGCTTTCGGTGGCTGAACTGTTTTAAGTTTATGTATGCATTATTAGTTGATATGCATGTGTCACAGGGTGTTTTTTTATGGAACACTATTACAAATTATTTCAAATAGTGTGTGTAACAGTTTTTCATTAAAAAAAAAAAAAAAACACTGAGAGAGAGAGAATAATCTGGTCAGATATATATATATATACATGTACATGATATCATATTCCAGTGTGGACTATTTATGGATCTCTATGGATGTAATGTTATTTATGTGTTTCAGGAATGGTGTAGGGACCACAGGCTCAAAGCAGACTCTTTTCTACGCTGAGGTCACAGACGCCATGCGAGTGGGCAAGGGCGGAGGGCTGCCCGAAGAAGGGGAGCTAATCGATGTTGTGGAAACTAGTGTAGACAGGGGCAGGGAAATCATTCTGGACGAGACTGTGAACAGACCAGTCGGTGTGCTGTTTGCCCTCCAGTGGTTCTTTGCCACAGTCTGGCCAAAAAAGACTAAGTTGTAATGCATTTTTGTTTTTGTTGTTTTCTGTACAAACTTCCATTACATTTTGCACCCCACATTTGGAGTTTGCCCATTCTTCTGATTCTCTTCTCACCAGCCAGCTTTTTTAATTTATCGTTATATGCAAAAATCAGCGAAAATAATGGTTAAATCTTAAAAGCCCGTGCAAAAATCACAAGTTTACTTGAAATCTTCAGATCACTAGAGGCTACTTCAAATCCCTGTTACGCAGTCTGCAGCGATCTCAGGCCTTGCATAATAGTGACTTGAAGTGGCTCCTATCTGGTGTGCAGTGGCTTGTTCTTTTTAACCAGTGTTATCATATTCATATAGTGGGCAGGGGTGGTCGGGCTTGGGCTTTTGAGAGTTGACAGTTGTTTTGCAAGGGCGGACACTCGGGCTGCATGCACCAATGGCTTGAACTGGAAATTTTCATGTTTCTGTGTTGGAGAGATGACAAATATTAATGATTGCTGGGAGGTAGGAAAAAAACAAAAAAAAATACGTTGTACAAATTGTTAAGTGTGTTTAGAACTGAGAGCAGTTGCAATTTCCAAATATGCCAGTCGAGTGGATAGACTATCAAGAGTAATGTTCATAAAGTGATAAAGGTACCGGTAATCCGTGTGCTGTGGAGTGGAGACTACCACTGGAGAACAGCCCTGACAGGATTTGTTCCTTGGAGCTGGAATGTCACGGAGTGTGAGCCATCTTTGGTGCTGCATGATCATTGATGTGGTGGTGACCCACAGATGTAAGGTGTGCCTAAAAGCCGGTCTAAATCCACACGTCAATGACTATCTCACTTCTGGATTTTTCCAGGCAGGGATAACTGGAAGAGTGCTTGATGAATACAGGATAGCTTGCATTCAATGACCTGTAGCAGTTTGCGTAACAATCAACTTGGCTTCTTAGGTGTGTGAGTGTGTGTGTCTGTGTGTGTGATCGCTGTGTAATTTTAGTATTTGGTTAGATCTCATGCTGTCTCAAAATACTTTTTTAGAGTATGTTAGAATTGACAGATTTTGTAAAGGAAGAAGAATTCATGGTAGCAGTAAACATGTTTGGGGTTTTTTTTGTATGTTTGTTTTTTTGTAATGTCTTACATTACATCAATCAACTAAATAACTTTATCATCCCCGAGGGGAAATTCAAATAATATATTTTATGTGTGAGAAGTAATGAAGAGAATACTTAAATACCATTCTCCCGCATCATTTTTCTTTGGCTGTGTGTGTGTGTGTGTGTGTGTGAGAGAGAGAGAGAGAGAATGATTGTGAGAGATACTACATGTAGTACTTCTTTTGCTGTTTTGTAAGTGGCACAGTGTACACACACACACACACACACACACACACACACACACACATATACATACATGTATAAACGTTTGAACTTAAAGAATCCATTATAACGGCTTTACATAGGGAGAATTCTGTTCAGGAAGAGTTGTGCTTGTGACTTCGCCTGTCCGCCTGAAATAATCTATCTTAGAGATGAGTTGGAACACACTGACGGCTGATAACCGTGCAGATGTCCGCCATGTTTGTTTATTGTCATGTATACGACAGTACCACTGTCCACTGCGTTCTGGCTCCAATCAGCAGAATGGAAGCCATTTTGTGCATGTGTCGCTTTGTGGTGTGATGCTTGACACACCAAAACAGTTCATAACGATGTTTGAGCATAAAAGGATAGCGGCAATGGTTTCTTTACATTGAGTCTTGTCGGCATCCCAGCAAAATGGGAGATACACATGAACACTTGTATTTCCAACAACACCAAGGTAAGGTGCTGTCATGTCCTGGCTAGGTGTTCTCTTGGGTAGTTGAGGGGAGCCGGGGTGGCCGAATGGTAGAGCGTTGGACTCTCATTGAATGCTCGGGTTATGAGTTCGTATCCCGGCTGGGGCCAAATATTTATGCTGGCTTTTTCATCGTTGCCCCGTCTTTGATTTCACCCTATGTGGTGGAAAAGGACGTTAACCCCCACCCCCAAAAAAAACCCCACCCTTGGGTAGTTGAAATGGAAAGCAATGCCTCAGTCCTTGCACACAGCATCACTTTGCTGGTGCCACGTGTCGTCTGAATGGTCAGCCACCTCGAGTTCACGCCACATTCACCGCCTTCGTCCAAACAACCGTAGCCGCAATTAAAGGCCTCATACGGTACCCACCCTCCCGTTTAACTAAACATTACCCCTCCCCTCCCCCCCCCCCCTCCTTCCTACCCCCCCCCCTCCCCACTGAACCCGTCGCTTCAGTGAGACCGGCTCTCCCACCAGCAGCCGCCTCAACACCTGAGTCCCTCTAATTAGGGTGTTAATTAGAGCAGTGGATAATGGTTTCCTCTCACCATCACAGCTAGGGGAGAGAGCTGAACGTACAATTTCCTTATGACTTCCCCTTTCCTCTGAATCTGGAGGTGGGGGGTAGAAGAGGGGGGCATTTTCTGGAGGTGGCGGTGTAAATGATAGTCCACTCCGAAATACAGTAAATGGTAGGTGTGGCGCATGCTCGTTATTCCTAATCCGGTTTTCCTGTGATGAAAGTTGAGCGGACTCGGCTCGTAATGGGAACGGTAAACACACACTCCGAGACCGGACCGTCTCTAACTTCCCGTGGAAACTGACGACCTGTCATTTCTTTGTGTCATCAAGTGTCGTCTGCTTCGGCGTAACAAAAGATTTTACGGGTGCACGTTCTTCTCGTAACGTGATTTGGTGCAGGTGAGCAACGCCGGAAAGGAAACATCTGAACGATTTTTGTTTGTACAAAATATAAACAGCTTTGTTTTTAATCAGAGAAGGATGGGTGGGTGTTTTAGGAGTTAACGTCCTTTTCCACCACGTGCGGGAGATATTGAAGATGGGGCAACGAGAAAAATGCCAGCACAAATATTTGGCCCCAGCCGGGATTCGAACTCATGACCCAGAATTGAATCGAAAGTTCAACACTCTACCATTCGGCTATCCCGGCTGTCCCTCAACGGAGAAGGAAAATATACTGTTCAAATATTTTTATCAAAATTTGCTCTCAGTAGATTCTATTTTATCAGGTCACCACTGATAATGAAATCAATAAATGGATGACGACTGGGATTTTTGTAAGTTATATGTTCAAGCAAGCCCGCATTTATGTGAAAGGCTGTTCTTGTCTTGATAGTATTACACTTTTCTAGCCGAGAAATGTAACAAATTTATAGCGACTTGTGTTCATTTTAAATCTTTCTTCTTCTTTTTTTTTTTCCTTCTTATTTTCCTTTTTGTTCTTCTTCTTTGATAGTTTTCTTTTGTTTAGCCCTTTTTTTCATCTTTTTTTTTTTTTTTTTTTCTTTTTTGTTGCTTCTATGCTTCACAAATCTTCTTGCCCATGGTGTACGTGATGATGAAGCATCCGAATTCATGCAGACAGTCACTTAAGTTTACAACAACAACAACAAAAAGAGAACGGAAAATTCTCAGTGCTTCCTCTCTTTCTTCTCTTCTCTCAAGACAGCGATGCAACGGTAAAGATTCTCGGTTTCTCGATGAAGGAGGGGGGGGGGGGGACGAAAATTGAAGGTTTCTCCCCCCGTCCCCCGCCCGGCCAATTAGAGTTTCTCAGATTTCCAGGCGACCATTTTGCGCGTGTCTCGCTGGCAGGAAGGCCATTGTTTAACGGTCTAAACAGCTGAGACACCTTGCCCGCCGGGCTCTCTTCTCCCTAATTTCGCGCGGATGCGCACGTGCGTGTTTACGTACGCACGAGCAAAACCCAAAACATTTTTAGGGGAGAAAATACGGAGGGGTGGGGGTGGGGGGTTCAAGTGTGGAGGGAGGGGCGTGAGTGAAAGAAATCGGCCAGATTAAATATCAGTTAGATTAACGAAACACACGCACACACACACACACACACCGTCACACACACACACACACACACACACACACACACACACACACACACACACACACACACACACACACGCACGCACGCACGCACGCGCGCGCGCGCCGGCGAACAGTTTTATCTTTTTAAATGAAAACCCCCTCAAATTTCAAAAAGCTTCAGTTTCCGGATTAACAGCGAGAAAGGAAATTTCTGTCTGTGTCACGCACTACGTTTCACATGTCTCCCAAATCACAAAACATTGAAATTTGCACACATTTCACGAGTAAACTCTGATGAAAATCTATAACGGGCACAAAACTTGAGCATCGCAAACTGACTAGTCCATGAAAGGTTAATTAGCAGACGAACCTTTATTGATGCATTTTTGGCCTACGTCAAACTTCTACGGGCGTTTGAGGGCTAACTACTGTGCACACAGATTTCACACAGATTCCTGTTGTTGTTTGTTTGGTTGTTTTTTTGTTTGTTTGTTTTTTTACAAATACAGAATTGTTTTTAGTTTTTCCGGGTGGAGGAGAAGGGGGAGGGGGGGGGGCTGTTGGAGTGGTTACCATGAAAGTAGTCAACCATTCGATTTATCCCGTCTCGTCAGTGTCGAAGGTTTACAAAGAGATTTCCTTATTACTGAATCTCGTCTGCGACATATCGGTCACTCATTCAGGTCCAGATGTGAAAACTCGCCTAAACACCCTACTGCCCACTAAATGCCCGTGAATGTAGTATACATTAACACTTTTGTCACAGTCAGTTGTTCAGTGATTTTGCTTGTTTCAGTTTGTGTTCCACGAGCTAAACATCAAAACTTTGATGCATCTGCACTACAAGAACCAAGCGAAGACAATGTTAGGGTGGACAAGACAGCTTTTACCAAAGCGTAAAAAAAAAAAAACGGAATGGTTAATAAAACACAACTTTCATACAGCGCACAAAATAAATGTGGATGCGAGCTAGCCTCCTTGCAGGAAATCTTGGAATGAGAGGGAAGCTAGTGCGCATGTCCACCCACAGCAACAAGCGGGATTCTGATTGGCCGGTATGTGCTGATAGTCTGCCAGGACTGCTGGCCAGACCAAGCGTGCAGACGCGAGACCAAGCGTGCAGAGGCGTAAAATAAATTATTTGTTTGAGTTTTTATATAAGAGCTACATCCATTTGTCCGCAATGATACACGGATCAACCTCCTGGTATGAAAAGTCGTGTAAAGATATCCTCCTGCCCAGAACGCGGAGCAGAGCTGCATGTGCATATAATGTACAAATATGTCCAAAGCAAGGTTGTCACTTGCGTTTCGGCCAAAGTGACAAATATCCTAATGTAATAATGACAGCACTGAAAAGCAAGTGGTAGACTGATGTCAGTATTAGGACGTTAAACTCTCGTGCATACCGACCGAGCAAGTGGAGCAGTAAGTACCTACATGTACAAATTTGTCCGAGGTGGGTGGGGTGGGTGCGTGTTTGGGAGTTTAACGTCCTTTTCCAACACGTATGCCAGGTGATATCAAAGACGGGGCAACGAGAAAAAGGCCAGAACAAATAGACCCCAGTCGTTTGTCCGAGGCAAGGTTGTCCGTTTCGGCCGAGGCGACTGACAAAACGATAATAATAACGAAGCAAATGGTAGGCTCTGCCCAGTTTGGCGGATCCTTGTAGGTAGGCTAAGTGATCTTTTCAGTCAAGTCAGCCGAGTGGAAATCCTGAAGAACTGGTGGTCTGCGGCGCCCATTGTACGGAACAGAGACATCCTTCCCTCTAGGACACCCCTTATCCCCCCACCCCCAACTCCCCCCACCCCTCTCAACTCTCCCAGCCATTCAGCGCTGCCCCGCCCCTCCCACTGGCTGTGGTCACACCAAAACCCGACCTCTGTCACCTCAGCTGACCTCAAACTACAGGGCGCCACCTGCTGGTGAGAGTTGTCTTCCTTCTCGGTTTGATGGATCCGGCCGGACATGGGCGATGTGCACCAAGGCCTGGGCCCGTATGTAAAACTCGACGTTAATTTAACCCACGGCTACTGGCCTAACCCAGACTAGGACAAAAGAAACCCCCAAAACAAAATTAAATATAAAAAAAAGGAAGCGAAGAAAGAACGACAGAAATCCTTCTATAACGGCATAGGCACCTTGGTGGAATGGACCCGCTTCCTGATTTAAAACAAACAACAACAAAACAAAAAAACAGAAAATGTAACCCTAGAGCTAGTTTAGTTCGAGGTTAGACTCTATCCCGGGGCTAAACTCCCTAACCCCGCCTTTTACATGCGGGCCCAGGCCTTGACCGGCAGAAAGCTGAGTAGCGTCTGCAGTCCTTCGTGGCGTTTCAAAAGTTTTGTCCTCTAGGCCGGTTTTGGAGAGGTAGTGTATACCCATCATTTATAAAGGATGTTCTAAACCGTTATGGGATTAGCCATCGAAGCCCGGCCGGCAGCTCTTTCCGGACTAGTGGCCGGATATCCTAGTATACAAGGCTTCAAGTTGTTGCCACCGGAAGTGACTCTACCCGGCAGTTACTCAGTGATCCGGAAAAAGAGCCGCTGAAGCCAGCTGCGCCATGGACTTGGTAAACGCTTACGCTCTTTTTTTTCCCCCAGACCGTCACCGGCAGAAGAGTCAGTGCCTGAAAATCTCAGTTTGGCGCTATGATATTAGGCACTGACTTCCGGCGATCATGTGTTGGCGGGTGGTTCCGAGTCACAGTGTTTGGGAGTTCCTCGGTTTCCCCAACATATGGGTGACACCAAAGACTGGTGGGGCAACGAGATAAAGGCCAGCACAAATATTGGGCGACGGCCGGCCAGGATTCAAACTCACGACCCGAGCATTGAAAGTCCAACACTCTACCATTCGGCTATCCCGGCTCCCCCGGTGATCAATGACGGCGGAGGTGACACTCAGAACGTGTAAACTGATCTCAGCTTTTCCCCTGCGCGTATGTTATGGGTCGAGATGGAGACACAATCTTTGTCGAGATCTAAAAAAAATGTCAAGGGATGATTGACACATGTTGCAAACCACTGAGTTGCAGAAATTGCACAGTTCTGAAGTTCTGATGCTAACCGGCCTCAGTGACTGACCAGTGTTCTTACCGAACACAATGTGGAGTTCATGTACCCACTCAATACACGGCATGATTTTCGCACACGTCACTGGCAGGACGATATAAACTATTTCATCCTTTTTGGGGGACACTTTGTTGTAGCCAAGGGGGAAAGCTGATCAAGTTCGGACCGATATCGGGTGGGGTGGGTGTTTGGGAATTTAACGTCCTTTTCCACCACGTATCGGTGATATCAAAGACAATGCAATTAGGAAAAGGCCAGCACAAATATTTGGCCCCAGCTGGGATTCGAACTCACGACCCGAGCATTGAGTGTCCAACGCTCTAGTATTCGGCTCTCCCGGCTCCCCAACCGGCATCGGACCGTGTAATGTCTGCAAGGGCAGTGCTAAAGTGACCACTGACAAAGTCTGTTGTCATCCGTAACAGCTGCAAAACCGTCCAGACTGAACGGTTCAATCACCGAATAATACTATTCAGAATGGCCCGGACCTAACATGCCAGGTTCATCACATTAATTTTTTGTAATAGATAGTGAGAGTCCTAGACAGTCAGCCACATAATCTATTTCTGCTTGACCTATTTTCATCAAAACGACTGACTGATAAAGTTCGCTGAGTAGGTCAGGTTCAGTCAAAGTTATGATACCTCTACTAGTGGCGTATAGTCAGTATGAGTGCGTCGGCTTACCGGAATTTACGGCCAATTTCCGATCGTCAAAGCTTCCATGCTGAGTCTCATGTTTTCTGGGCGTATTTACTACCCGGCTATAAACCCTGCGCCCATGAAACGGTCTATTCGGAGTCTGTCACTTCTACAGGCGCTTGATGTGCTCGACCAGGCGTGTCATCAGTGTCTATCACACATGATTGACGACGATTTGTTGACATTTGACAGGCGGGCTTTTTCACCTCCCCTTGCAGTCTATTTCGCTTCGTTATTTCCATCGAGCTTTTTTCGAGGGCTGTTGATCCATATGTTATTCTTTCTCCAAATGGCAATCTTTCGGCTGAGCGGCAATTAATAATTTTCAAACTTGATGAGATTCAACCGGCTTTTGAATGAAGGAGGAGGACAAAAGACCCGAGATTGTAGATGAAAATTTTGTCGCCTGAACAATTTCTTTTTCTCTGCGACAAGTTGTTTTCCTACGGTATCGCGGCGTTTTTGACGAGCGGCGGGGGTCGCCTCGAGACGCATTCAGTGTGTTTTGAGGCTGTTCACCGCTCCTAACCGGGCCGCTGCAGCTTCATTTGAATTCCCTAATTGAAAACTAGGATCGGAACGACGGTGAGAACAAAACTGTCCCCGGCAGAGCTAGCGAAGCGAAACAGCTCGGATATCGCGGCTGGCTTGACCTCCGCTCCCAAGCCCGACCCCCCGGGGCTGCGACACAAGTCAGCTTGGCGGGCGACGACGTTTGCCTTGTTACTCCAGCTATTCGGGGTGGTGGTGGTCGACGTTGGATGGAAGGGAGGAGGGGAGGCGGGGGGGGGGGGGAGGGGTTGATCAGCGGTCGGATGGAGGAGGCCGGATCCACCCCACACTAACGGCAGATGCCGCGAAACCACGGTGACGCCGCTTGTCATCCTGACCTGATGTAGAATAGGATTAATATTTGATCATGTAAAAGCCTGCGTGCGTTTCCAAGAACGAGCGCGTCGGATCAGAGACAGGTGATTATGCAGCTGCGTTTTTGTGCACAGGAGTGGGCTGTTATCACCTGAATTCAATGAATATAAAATCATGGCCCTTGTGATGTGCATTCGATCGTCAAAAAAATGGTGTTTCGTTTGTTTTGTTGGTTGGTTGGTGCCTTTGAGAAGTTCCGCAGCAACTGCAGGATTCAGAAGCCCTGACACTGACGATAGAGGGATGATGGTTATGCTCATATTTTCAGAAACGACCGTAGACAGAAGGCGATAACTTTGCAAGTGTCTTAACGGTACAAGTATCATGCCTTTGTCGTCGGTAACAGTCCTGGGTGGATCTGCCAGCTTGGAAAAACTGAATCGTGTCCGTTTAAATTTGTAGAGTAATTTTGTGAGTGACTGAGGTTGGGGATTCCTAATTCTGAGAGATGGCCGGATCATAGAAAGTGTGTGGGCTTTTCAGGGCGCAGACATCTTGAACTGAACTGAACCAAAGAATGGAATCCAACGGTCAAAAATGGACATCTGGTATCACGTCTTCTACCGTCACGGTCTTTACATAATTATGGTGTGACCTTATGCATAAACTGCTTGACGAAAACTGTTTTCTTTTCGTCCCTCACCACTCCCCAAAACCAACAGAACCATACTGCCGTCAGTCTTCAGACGGCCCTTTTCCATTCAAACAAGTACCCCTCTCACTGTCCCGGCAAACATTTTCCTGGGTGGTGCAGGGGGGTGTCTGGTTACGCCGCCAAAACGGAACGTGGGTGATCCGACACCCAGAACTCTGATCTCACTCAGGTTCACCACCTCGCCGAGGATCAGCAAGAGGCGGACGGTTTGAAATCTGACGTCCTCGTTTGCCTCCCCTGCCGTCTGATTAATTCCCGCTCTCGCCTCGTGCGGGCCGCGTGCATGCGAGTTGACGGAATGTATCACCTTCACCAGCGGTGCCCAGCGCGAGGAGGCGTGAGCACAAATCAAGATGGCGGCTCGCTCGCGTCGCACGCCGCACCTGACATTCGATCTTCCGGCAGGTTTTCTCCCTCCTGCCACCCGAGATGACAACCTCCACCTCCACACACACGACGACGGCTGGCCAAGAGAACCTGACGCTTGGGGAGCGGGCAATGAGTGATTTGCGAAACCCATACAACCGTTACGGCAGAGGCTGACATAATTATGTAGCTTTTCTGAGTCTCGCCGGATCCGCTGTCAGTCACTAGGCCGGTTCTGAATATGAATCAACGCAGCGAGTGGCTTTGCTCACTGATTGTGCGTAATTTGTTGGTTTAAACATTTTTTTTTTTTTTATTCATTGAAGGATCACACCGTCAAACAGTAAATAGCATTGCATTGTAAGACAACACAACAAGTAAAAACTTATGTACGTGCTCATCTGAACCAGTTTACATAAAAACATGGCCGAGAAACTGGCGTGAAAAAAAAATGGATAGAAATGTAAAGACATAAAAAAGAAAGACAGGAGCAGGAAGAAGAAAGGAAAGGAGAAAAGAACATATCAAACTTTACCGTAGTAAACATGCGTGATTTGTTCGCATATATATCTTCTTCTTTTTTTTTTCTTCTTTTTTTTCCCGCATATATATCTATATGTGTTTGCTCGTTTACAAGAAGCAGGGGGGGGGGGGGGGAGGGGGGGTTAGTTCGTGTTGTGACTTATTTCCTCCAGGAATTGCAGGGAGCGCGTTGACACCACGTTGATGCCGACATGTGTTCTTGTGTGTGTTGGGGGGGGGGGGGGGAGTAATGCTGGAAGACCCGGAGAGAAACACTCGGCAGGCAACCCGATAACCAGGAAAATCTGTACCGTAGTTCGACCCCACACTGACTTCACTGCCGGTATGATCACAGTTGAAGTAAGATACTGTAGCAAGTGTGTCACGGTGTGTTGGGAATGGTATCCTTTTCATGATAAAGCGAATAACTCTCCAAAAGTTCTGACCGCAAACCTTTAACGAGCAGTGCTTCTGCATCGTAATTAATCTTTATTGAAATTAATCACCTTCCGAGATTTGGCATTTACCTGCATGTGGAGCTTTATTTAATATAAAAAAAAACTCGGAAAAGAAAAAAAAAAAACTTACGGAAACAATGTTTAAAGCTGAGGTTTCAACCCCCCTACTCATCATTGAAGATAATAGTCGCAAGTCCACCGTCCGGCGTTTTAACGGCTTTTAATTCTGAGAGCTGTTTGGGAATCGCTACTTCGCCCGCGCTCACACCCGAATCCTTTCTCTTTTTTCCTGTGTGTGAGAAGAGGGAAAACAAGGGAGGTTACTGTAACCTAATGATGCCCATCTCATGATGATGGCTGAATGCGGGGGGCAAACGTAACGCGATCTAACGCGAGGCCTGTCTCTGCCCGCACATTAGCACAACCACTCCAAATAGCTGTTTGTTCTCGCTTCCGACGCCAATTTCGCCTGTTTTAATACTTTTATGGTGTTGAGGAACGCGTGTCGCACAGCTCTGTAGCGCCATCAACGATCTGAGTAAATGTTCTGAATATTGTTTTATTTGCAAAGATGTCGCCTGTTTCTTCTTGTTGTTGTTTTATAATTGTTGTTGTTGTTATTGTTGTTGTTTTAAAATAAAGTGTGCAAAATTAAAGTGCCACTGAGGACATACGAATTTTTGTTCTCTGTCACTGCGTGTGCGTGTGTGTGTGTGTGTGTGTGTGTGTGTGTGTGTGTGTGTGTTTCCTTTTTTTTTTTAATCTTCTTTTTTGCATTTCATACAAGACATATTTACATACAATACACAGACAAATGGCACACAGAGACACTAAAGGTTATACTATATTCAAACGTTACATATATTGACGATTACACCACACACATACACATAAAACACACACACACCCCTAAATTCATTCACTCACACATACCCCACTCACGCCATGATACAGTTTTGCTGGCTAGCAAGTGTATCAACAAACGGATACAGTGTGTGTGTTTCCTTGTTGTTGCTTTCTTGTTTTTGTGTGTTGGTGGTAATGTTTTGTTGTTGTTGTTGTTGTTTTGCCGTTGTAGTTTTGTGATGAGCAAAAATCTTCTGTAGGTCATTTCAAAACAGAAAAAAAACTTGCGTAGGTCTTTTTAACTGTTACCATTGTGTCTGGTAAATGTTTGATATTTGCTACTTTTTAAAATTTCACAGTTTCTGAGAAACCACACACACACACACACACACACACACACAGAGTCAGGTTTATCATCTGGACACACAATCTGACAGTATTCTCGCAAGAAGAATGCCACCGAGGTTTTAAGCAACTTGTTTTTTTTAATTCATTTCAAGGGTGGATCTTTTGAGGGGGGAATGAGGGCATACAATGGCACTGACAAGACATTTACACGATTCTCCCACAATGCATCAACAACAAACATTGAAAACTTAATACAAATGAACAAATTCATTGAGTTATGAGACTTTGCTCTCATAGATGTTTCGCTCATGTGCGCACCACATCAATGTCCCGCGGAAAATGACCGTACACGAAAAAAAAAAAAAAAAAAAAAGCGATGTACAAAACCGGTTAATGATTAAGACGCTTCGTTATTCGCATAATTAAACGCACTTTGCTCCCGCCAGCAAGATGTAGAATAAACCCATGTAAAATAAACCCATAGAATAAACCATTTTTTCATTCATTAAATCAGGCCGTTCTGGTCTTTATAAAAGCGCGTTGTTTACAATAAATTTCACATAAAAACGCACGTGTTTATTACATTAAGTTGCAGCAGTGAAAAATACAGCCTGACTCTGAATCTGTTTTTTAAAAAAAGTATACAATATTTGTTGACTGATATCTTGTTAATAAACAAAACCAGGAGATATGCACGGTATGTGGATTTGCGGAGTGCAATGCAGTATCACCTTACAAGAACAAGATCAGTGCAAGTTTGACCATGCCAGAAATCAGAAATGTTTACAAAATCAGCATTTTCACTAGTGTACGCTGAACGGGTATTGTCTTGCATTTATTGAAAATACTTCAGTAGTTTGTTTTTTTTAATCAGTTTTATAAACGTAATCGTCTGCGTAGGCCTGATGTATGAAGCGAGATTTGGATGTACGTCCGAGACTAGGCAGCATTGAAGTACATACTATGCTAGTCTCGGACTGATATCCTAGTCTTTCTCGATGAATCAGGCCCCAGTAGCACTATCTGGTACACCTTGGGGAAAACATATATATATATATATATATAATTAGGAAATTACTTCAATAAAATTTGAATTATTTTAAATACACAGTCTCTCTGAGAAATTATGATGACAATTGAACAAAACAAAAAAATCGATGGTCATGTACGATATCATCGGTATAAAGATTTCGCCTTCAAGATTCATACATGCGTGTCCACAAAAATGTAAATAACAATCAAACGAAACTATAAATAACGATGGATAAAGATGAGAACTTATGCAGCGTGTAAAATTCCCGCTTTGTTGTTTCGTCGACGTTCACATAATTATCAGTTTAAAGCGACTGCATCCAGCCCTTTTTTTGTTGTTGTTGTTCTCCTCTCTTTTATTTTTAAAGTGTGATTGTTACAGAAAGCAATGAAACTTACATGACGTCACGTGTCCGTGTAGAAAATAGATTCTGATGTCTTGCTAGTGGCACAAAGGTCTCTTGTTGAAGAGTGAGAAGTGAGTCGTAAAACAAATACATGCCACATACTAAAGTCTCCTGCGTTGAAGATACGTCATGATGTACGAAAATGTTTTTGTTTGAGTAATCCGATTTCAAAATCGGCTGGCGGTAGCCGTTAGCAAAGGAGTGATGATCAAGGGACGGAACTCCTGTTTTCGGTCACACTTGTGGTTAGTTAGTTAGTTAGTTATTTAGGGCTTTACGTGGCGCAAGCAACAAAGACTAATTCGCGGCTAAGCAAAGTCTTCCTCTGCCGCCAGATCGTCAAAAAAAGAGTACTAGGCTATTCCGTAAAACAAGATGTAAATATATGTGAAAAACATGTCTGGTTTAACTTGAATGAGACAAGCATGCATTTGCACATCAAAGTCTGTGAAACTAAACAAGTCAGTCCAGGAAAGTCCATATGTCACATTTGTGGCCGTTTATCAATCCATAAACTTCTTCCTTTTAATGGACATGATTATATTCCATAACTGACATAATTATGGAACCTTGGTAAAATTATCATAGCACTTCTGATCTGGATGCAACCGCCGCTTTTCACGTAGTATGCACACGTAGAACCATGTGCTAGTCTCGGCGACTCAGAAACTGGCACTCATGAGACCCACGGCAGTCCCAAACACAAAACTGACGGTACACATTCTTTGGTATAGCTGACAAACGATAATCGTGTAAAAAAGAAAAGAAAAAGAAAAGGATCTGACCAAGGGTTTGAAGGACACAAAAATACGCCAAAATTACCGCACTTGCACTGACCAACAACCACGAACCACACAAACGTACAAATAACAGAGAAAAAAATATAGACAGTGATACATCCGGGCAGCTGTATGTACATAGCAAAAAACAAATAGCTCGTATACAGTGTGACTGAATATGAACGTACGTTGAGGTTCATACATATAGTCCATATCATTCACAAAAAATGTCAAAGTCTAAGCATTTTTATTGGTACGTGTATATAAATTATGGTAAAGGTATTTTGAGGCTTTTTTTTGCGGAGCGGTTTGTGACTATGGGATAAATTTCCTTCTGAAGTCACCAGCATTCTGAGCGACTCACACACACACACAATGGCACACACACACACACACACACACACACACACACACACACACACACACACACACACACACACACACACACCACTCCCTCCATCTCCCTCACTCAAAATGTACAACACTTAATGCTGACAAGCAAAATACAACAAACATCACCGTGTCAAGAAATGTTCTTTTGTTGTTCAAGTTTCAACACTGTTGTGCATTTGTTTGTTTGTTTGTAGTTTGTTGTTGTTTTGTTGTTGTTTTTTGGTTTTTTGTTTGTTTGTTTGTTTGTGTTTTTTTGTTGTTGTCGTTGTTTTGTTTTGTGGTTTTTTTGTTTGTTTGTTTGTTTTTGTTTGTTTTTTTTTTTTTGGGGGGGGGGTAACGCGTCTGTCATTCAGACGAGTATTCGTTCGTTCTTTTGTCCGCCCATCCGTTCGTTCGTACGTGCGTTCGTTCGTTTATTAAACCTGTTTGTTTGTTTGTTCGTTTGTTGACACCGTAGATATGTACTCCTTCTCAAAGGCTGAACAAAACTATACTGCATCGCCCTTCCCGACGCCGGCTCTATTAGGCTTATGTCTTGTACAAGTTACAGGGAGAAAGAAGAACTACGGCTTTCTCACATGACCCAGAAATGGCCCAAGGCAAGTAGCGTCCTTGCAAACACATCCGTGTCATTTGAATCGATTTTCTTCCATAATGTCACATCGGCCTTGCCCTTGGTTTGCAAGTATCATGTGTCGACCCTCAATGATTTCTATAACCATTGAACATAGATCTGGAGTCAGTCAGTGTTGAATGGCATGTTGAATGCTAGCAGCACCGTACATGCAAAATAATGTATACTCTGCCTAGTACCAGCAGGTCATGGTTGATAAAAGTCCGCAATGCGCCACCGTAGTATTAAGGCAATTTTTACGACGCGCATGCTCCAAGCACATGCGCAAATACAGGCCAGGCCGCTTCAGGACACAGATGCAAATTTCAAGAAAATTCGTCTTAAACGTAACGTTGCATATGACACCCTAGAAATGCTTTAAAATCCCCCCCCCCCAAAAAAAAAAAAAAAAAAAATCACACAAATCCGGCAGCCAAAGACTCATTCCAATATTCCGGGGGAGGTTTTTGGCAATGTTAGCACCGACCACATCCCCCCCCCCTATCCCCCATTCCTCTGTCGTCTGCTGGCTGCTGTGCCAGCCGCGCATGAATACAAATAGTCCACAAACCAGGCTCATGTTTCCCTAATTTTACTATTACATGGCATGAAATTTGAACAAAAAGTCTCATATTGCCATTTTTTACTCTGCATACAAATTTACAAAGGGGCAAAACTTTTGTACTATATTTAGCGTAGTTGTTACTACATGCCTCGGAAGCTGTTGGTGTCCTGTAGCCAAAGAGAAGTAAACCGCCTCAGTCAGAGATGCCGCGTGCAGCATTTCAAGTCAAATGCTGATGTACGCTTTCCAATCAAGAAAATCCAGGCAAGGGCAGTTAATCTTCACGATGCGGGGCACCCGAGTACGCAAAATAAGCGTACACCACTCAAGTTGATTGACAGCGGGCGAAAAACTGCTCAGCAAAATCCGGTCTAAATCAACAAACTTGTGGGGTGTATTTGACATAATTAGGGGTACCTCACTGATTGAGAAAACTCTGTTTAACCCATTAGACCCCATTTTTTTTTCAAACGAAATTGAAACGAAATTCCTAGGATAGTTTGCTTTTAGTCTGAAATGAACATATCTAACAGTAATTCTAACAGTAATTGGTGTTGCCATGGCTCAGGCAAAAAAAAAAAAAACAAACCCAAAAAACAACAACAACAACAAATGTAGTGCTGCAAATGGCCGCCTCATTAAAGAATCTTTTAAAGGGAGACAAGTCTCAGAGGACTCTGTTTCAGCATCCTCTGTTGTCTCCCTAGAATTGATCATGAGGATTTGCAGTCGCTTCGAAGGAATGGATATGGGTGAGGTTTAATTGTACGATCCCATATATGGGATCGTGATGGCGAACGGGGTAAGGAACGAACAATCAGACACGTGGCGTGTGGAATGGGAGTCGACTAAAAAGCCTCAGGAACTCGAGCCAACTGGAACAACTGGAAAATACCGGTGTAGATATTCTTAAAGGTATTTCAGTTCCTTGAATAATGGAACTGATTTCGTCTTTCTTCAGTATTTATGTGCGTGCGGGTTCACCCAGGTCGGGTTAAAGCAGCTTGACAAAAAAACTGTTTCACGTTCATCTTTTAGTGCGCATGCGCAATGGGCGGTTCCGGCGGCACAGCAGAATTGAATGGGATAAAAACTGATCCTTTTACATCCGCAGAAAAACAAATGTACATAATAGTTATAGGAGCCCAAACATTTGCAAAATTACCGAAAACCATGCATTGAGTGGAAAGATGTGTCCGCAGTTTCACTTTTTCGGAAACACGTGTCCATGCAGGTCGGGATAGTCACGTAGTTTACCACTCGGAACATACGAGATTCACAGATACACTTTTTTTTTTTTACTGTGATTTGACGTCACTGATTTCGTCATTTAACTTCGTCCATGAATGTAGTCATACATCATATAAATTCAAGAACACAAACATTTCCAAAATGAAAGCCTCTTGTTGTGGAACGCAGAGACAGAGTCTCCGCCTCTCCAAAATCGTCACCCCAACTCTTCAGGCAACAACATGAATAGTCAGTCACTCGGTAAAGAGTGTACGTCCGTCTCTGCGGTGGAGTTTCCTGCTTCCCATTCTCCCGTTGCCCAGGAAGCGTCACTTCACAGTACAACCACTTCACTACACCGAACAAAACAAAAAAAAAAAATCTACAGAAGACGAGAATGGTTGCTACGCGCCTCTCAGTCGTCAGACGGGCAACATGGACTGGTGGTTGTGCATGTGATGATGGTGATGGTGGTGGTGGTGGAGGGGGTTGGTGGAGGGGGGCGGAGAGCACAGGTAGTGTGGCGGAAGCTGTTCGGTCTTCACGATCGGCATGCTGAGGTTCTGGCGCATGTCCTCCAACACCTTGGCCGACGCCATGCCGGCCTGCGGGTGGTGGTGGGTCGGGTGGGGGTGCCCGTAATCGCGGGCGTAGTCGGTCATCATGGGCTGCCCCATCCCCATCCCCATCCCCATGCCACACATCCCGTGTCCCGCAGCCATCTGTTTCAACGTCTCCTCGCTCATCTCCCGGCAGAAGGGATCCCTGGAAAACACACACACAAACAGGAAGAGTTTTTAACGAAAAAGAAAAGATTATTGTTGTTACTACACTCAGCGATACCGGGCCAATGGCGAGAAATATCAGCTGGTACCGGAGGTGAATCATCATCATCATCATCATCAATATCGTTGTTGTTGTTGTTGTAGCAGAAAGCTGAAAGCCTTTCTCTGATAAAAGAGTTCTCATTTTAACGGAGAAGTATGGCCCTTTCGGGAAGTTTTGAGAAGTTACATTAAAACTTGCATACACTACACTACACTACACTACACTACACTACACTACACTACACTAATTTGTTCCGAGGACCACAAGGCCAATCAGTCCACTGAACCCTGTCCAGAAATGATTCTTTTGAAAACTTCTCTGTAACCAGAAACTGCACCAAAACAAAACACAAAAACAGAAAGAAAGAAATAAAATAAAATAAAATAAAATAAAATAAAATAAATGTTCTCAGTGTCACACGGTTAAACAGAACATGAAAGTCATTCATCCGGATGATGTATCGATCTCATACACACACAGTTATATATATTTTCAGAATATTCAGACCAAGAACATTTTCGCATGTGTACGACCGTGACAGAAATACGCTAATGATCACTCGACAAAATAACATTTAATTTGACAGACAGACAGACAGACAGGCAGACAGACGGACAGACAGTCAGGCAGACAGACAGAAGCGAAGAAAGAGAAAAACCTAAATGTGAACTTCCTGATGCATCGGCTTACGACTAAAAAATTTTTAAAAGCAGTTACGCAAAATTAGTATTTAAAAACAACAACAACAACAACAAAACCCAGCAACAACAATAAAGCATTGAAAACGATACACCATTATCTGTCAGTCATAAATATGTCCGAATTTTTTTACCGCCATAATTATTAAGAAAACCACACCCAGCTCATCCCACCTCCATTCCCTGCACGCAAATACACCCGCCCACCACCACGCGTTCTCGTCTCTCTCCTCACAGCGGGTGACTGTTTGCCGTAAACCGCAAAACCATCAGAGGCGACGTAACGGAAAAGATCTCAATACAAAAACTCACAGATGTTTTTTTTTTTTCAGAGTAATGGGGGGAAACAAGTCTTTGTGGTTGCAGCTCTGGAACTGCGGGACGATTAAGAAACGCGCCGATATCGTTTACAACTCTCCAGACAATTAGCAAGCAGTAATCAACGAAGAGCACTCCCGCTTTGTCTGGTAATGTTTCGATCGTTTCTGCATGCAGGCCCCCCCCCCCCCCTTACACACACACACCTCGTCCCCCCCCCCCCCCAATCCCCTCTTTCTTTTTTGAGGAATATGTTATCAAGTAACCGAGCTTAAGCAAGAAAAGCGAAACTTAGTAATATCGTAGTACAAAAACAAACAAGTATAGCGCTTTTGCTAATCCAGTCACCAGATCAATTTGAATTTACATTTAGTTTAGTGGGAGTGTTGCACTTTGATTATACTCGTGTTTGCTGCAGTAAGAGCCGTTAAAGAACCATTATTATCATCCATGGCGGCATCGTTTTCTTTGATCTCTCCTGTGTAATAAGTGTCCGTATTGTACTAGTACTTGAGAAATCATGTGACACAGAGCACGACATCACATGACAATCAGGCATGCTTACCTGCAAAAAGGTTCTTTCTTTCAGAAAGAAAGAACAGAGATACAACCTTTTTGGCAAAAAAACCCGTCGGCATCGATGAGCAAGTACATGTATTACTACTCCTCAGGGAGAACTCGCTCCCCATGTCAACACCATCGACGATGAAACATTTTGACTCGGCATATCGGTGTTTCCAACTTCATAAACTCGTTGTACAAGTTCAAAACAACAGTAGCCTGTACCTAGCAAGCAATCCTTACTCAAATTTCGGACAGTTTTAACCAACACTTATCAAAATTCGTTCTCAAAAAGTTCAATCGAGGCTGGCGTCTCGCCGGCATGTATGCTGTTTACTGATTTGGCCGTGTGCTATCGGCGCAGAGAATGGCAGCGGATTTGTGATCTAGATAGATCTCCGATTGAACAGAAGCTTCTTGAATCGTTTGAGTCATGCATGCAGTTATAAAATGTAGCTGCTGGGGGGAAGGTCACTTTAATCGGTGTATATGTACTACAAATATTAGAATAAACACTCACAAAGATTCAGATTTCGTGAAAATCGCAACAGGAAGAACCCCGCTTGAACGCGCCCTAATCGTGCAAAGCGTGAACAGAGCTGTTCAGTTTTGATCGGTTTCGCATTCACCTCCCAAATTTACATTTCCTTGAAAGCGTCAGCATGTTAGTGGAAGTTTAAAACTTGGGGTTTTGTTTGGATTTGAGTTCATGAGTGAATTGACACCGTCTTGACAGCATAAAAAGGCGCACTTTATTCTGTCGGCGTAGTGCTCTGCCGACGCACAAACTCGTTCGTCTGCTATGTGCAGCCGCTGTCGACTGTCAGTTTTTACTAGGATAAACGTTCAAAATATACCATAAATTGGCCCAAAAAAGGATGATAAAGCATTTACACCTTTAAAAAGGATGATAAAGCATCTTACCATCATCCTCATCTCCATCATCAATGCACAATGAAAATTGCCCCTCGGTGAACTACACCCATTACCAGGGAGGAACACCACTGGAGCCGGCAAAGAGTTGTGGCAGCAAAAAAAACCAAACAAAAACAAAAACAAAAAAAGAGTCAAGAACGTGGGATACTCATGCGCGGTACGGAATGTGCTATAATGTCAAATAAGTTTACTAGCCAGTTGGGCCGTAGCCGCGGTAATGTTCGTCAGTGGTGCAAAGTCCCGTCGGCTTGTTTGTTTGTCTGGTTGATGCTGGTTGGTTCTTTGGTTGCCTGCGAATGGCCGGTTCGGTGGTAATGTTTAAATTACCCTTGGAATGAATTATGGCTGGGATTCAAAGTTTTCTCAAGGGAATTAAGAACACTTGATGCGCCTTGGTTTGAACAAAGTTTATGTAACTGATATAATAACTGAACTATTAATGAGCATAAAGAAGCAAAGGTTATAGTAATGCTCAGGATGGAAGAGTGTGACAGTACTACAACGGCTGACTAAATTAATCCTAAACTCTGATAAATTAACACTGTATGGAGAGAGAGAGAGAGAGAGAGAGAGAGAGAGAGAGAGACAGACAGACAGAGACAGAGACAGAGATGAACTGTGACTTTCCCAGGCCACATGACGAAAGCGAATGTTTCTCCTCATGTCTACCATGTAAATAAAACCATAAAATCTGCATGCGTGTGTACCTCCACTATTTGTATTGTAACAAGACCTCAGATGTTCCAGCTCGAACTATCTCGCAGGGATAGGAGAGTGACAGGAATATATGCCGGACTCTTCAGAACAACAATGGGACATTCTCCCCACCGTACTCCACCCACCCTGGAAGCGGAGCCCTCTCTTGACCCGGGTCCCATAAATCCAAGCGGTCTTATCTGGACCTGCAGGCCTGTGTTGGCTCCGCGAAGACCTCGGGGTCATCCAGCTCAAAGAGATGGGTATGTAGGTCCTGCTCCGCCCGTCTTTTGCTTTTACATCAGGGGGTTTGTTTGGGGTCGTCGGGTAAAAGATGTAGATGAAAGTGAGAGTGTCAAGTGCGTGCGTGCGTGCGTGTGCGCGCGCACGCCTTGTTCTGTGTGTGTGTGTGTGTGTGTGTGTGTGTGTGTGTGTGTGTGTGTGTGTGTGTGTGTTGGCACTGGTAATGTCTGTTTCTGACTTAGGTAGAGCTTTGGACTCTCAATGCTCAGGTCGTGGGTTCGAATCCCGGCTGGGACCAAACATTTGTGTTGGCCTTTTTCTCATTGCCCCGTGTTTGATGTCACCCTTACGTGGTGGAAAAGGACGTTAAAATCCCAAACACCAACCCGCCCTCCCTGTTTCTGACTTTCTGCCGGATTGGCTGGACGCTTTATGTTCATGAAATAATAATAATAACGAGTACATATGTGACGCTCATCCTTAGTCCCGGCTGGGGCCAAATATTTGTGCTGGCCTTTTTCTCGTTGCCCCGTCTTTGATATCACCTTTACGTGGTGGAGAAGGACGTTAAACTCCCATCCACCCTCCCGCTTATCCTTAGACAAGCTCTAAGCAAAGCCGTACATAACACAGATTCTCTCAAACAAACGGATACAAGTGCAGTACAATAACTGGTGCATTCGTGGTCGCTTTTCCTGATTCAAGAAGGTTTTTACGGCTGATCTGAATGTGCCGATTGACTGCAAATGCCCAATCTCAAACTGAAGCGAGTTCCAGATCACAGGGGCAAGACTGGTGTGCGGCAAAGGAACGGTCACCTCTGGTTTTTGCAATCTACACACTGGAATTCTCCGGACGGGCGTGTGTCACATCCACACTGCACGCGCCGTCGTCGGTTTGAGCTTTACGTCCTGTGGCTTGTCACCCCTAAGGACAAGTTTTTTTTTTCTGGCGTGTGTCATCGACTGCTTGGCTTTGCGAGTGACTTGTTGGGTGGACATGGGCTGTTTTGCTTTGCTTTGAGCATCGTCAGAGGCCGTTCTCTGCTACGGGCTCAAGTGCCTGTCTGGGTTGTTTCTCGATGCCTTGGTCGTTTAACAATAGTATGCGCCGATTTCGCCTCCCATTTTTGTAGAGGAGGGTGACGTCACAATCGGAGCGAGCTGTGTCAGTGTGTCACACCTAGAGCGAAGAGAACGAGTCGGGAAGAGGGGGGGGGGGTAACACTAGGTAAAGAAGTTCACCGAGATAGGCAGGAGTGTGTGTGTGTGTTTGGGGGGGGGGGGGCTGCTTTAACCCTTTCTACACTGAAGCTACCATCATGCGTCTGGCACCAGCTGCCTGAATCCCGTGGCGACATAATAATAATATACTACACTTGTAGAGCGCGGAGTTCTGCTTAGAAAAGCACTCAATGCGCTTTTTGTTCACGCCTACACACAACATTCACATGCACACATTTATACAGGCGGTGGACTTTAAACTTTAAAGATTAAAAGCTAGTTTGAAAAGATGTGTTTTGAGTTGTGCTGTAAACTGTAGGAGAGAAGGGGTGTTTCTCAGAGAAGATGGCAAGGAGTTCCAAGGAGATACGAAGGTGGGTGGGTGTTTGGGGGCTTAACGTCCTTTTCCACCACATACGGGTGATATCAAAGACTGGGGCAACGATGAAAAAGCCAGCACAAATATTCGGCCCCAGCCGGGATACGAACTCACGACCCGAGCATTAGAAGTCCAACGCTCTACCATTCGGCCACCCCGGCTCCCTCAAACGAGATACGAGACGCGGCACTTGATACCAAGCGTGCATGAGAAAGTGTACCTGTGAACCATGCTCCGGAAGCCTGTTTGAACATGATTTATCTGTATCAAAGGGCAACAGACAAACATAAGCAAGAGATATGCAGGATGATATTTCATTAAAAATAATTCAGAGGTATACGACTTACCAACTAAAAAAAATCGGTATAGTCTTTCTGTCTAGAAAACTTCAATTTGATTGAATGCTATCGCCTTACGTTCCATTTTTTTTTTTTTAATGTATGAAAATTGAACTTGACTGAAGTACTGATGCCGAGAGCAAAAAAAAAAAAATTGCATGCGCGTTGGGTTTCCACATGCACAGTGGAACGTGATGGAACCAGGGACAGGGACAGGGGCAGCCTTCCCGTATCAAGTTCCCATCCCAAATCCCTTGGACAATGTGTGCAAAAGTGTCCGCAAGACACGGTCCCCCAAAATTACAGTAATTCTGAAATTTGTGAATGGGGCCTAATAAATGCACTGGAGGAATGCCAGGCAGCATAGAGAGGGGTTTGAAAAAAAAAGAAGTCCAGATCTTGTCACAGCTCAAGGTCTAAACCGCCAAGATGGCTATCGCCGTAAATGGGAAGTCACGTGGCCTAATGGGTGGCCGGAAAGAGGCTGTCGGGGAGTGAATGAGCCGCCAAGTGCTTCGCGGAGTGGCCCAGAGGGCGTCCTAAGGTCGCGTGAAGTGCACACGGCCAGTTCGACCATGAAGGGGACGAAGAGAGAGAGGGAGAGAGCTGAGCAGGGGGTGGTCAGCACGACAGGCTGGAGGGAAGGAGAGGGAGGGGGGGGGAGCGGGAACTGGTTTGTTACTGTTAGGGTTAAACGTCGTTTTCCAGCAAGTAAAGGTGATATCAAAGACGGGGCAATGCAAAAAAAAAGCCAGCATAAACTTCGGCTTCCAGCCTGAACTCGAGCTCACAACCATCCTGGCTCTCTCGAAGGTGGTGGGGCGGAAGGTGGTGGGGCGGGAAGGTGGTGGGGCGGGGGGGGGGGGAGCACGACAGAGGCTGGGAGAGGGATGCCGGGTGACGGGAGAAGGGGACTGAGAGGGTGATGATAATGACAACAACGAAGAGACGGATCTGCAATCGTACGGAAGAAGTTCTGAGCACAGAGTTATTAAAACAGCAACAACAAAAAATGAAAAATCTAGTTCTGTCAGTGGTGGCAGGGCCAAAGAAAGTGGGGATGGGTGGGCAGCACGGCAGAGGCGGGGGGGGGGGGGGGGGGACGTGGGGGGGATCGGGCTGATGGTAATGACGACAGCCAAGAGACGGACCTCACACCGGAGGGAAGAAGTTGTTGTGAGTCGCCAGCGTGGCTCGTGCGCCAGCCAACAACTTCCGACTTCCGACGGTGTAATGGCAGACGGGGGCCCCTTGTTGAAATTCTTGCTGCCTACATAAGGCTGTTTCTATTTAAGTGTTGAGACGTAGGTGCATTACTGGCCACAAGAATTTAGGGCCATTTCATCGGTATAAGACATACACTGCTGGCTGACAGAAATGAAGAATGAATGTCTTTTTCCTTAGTCAGAACCAGACACCTGCTGTCGTACGTTACACAAAGGGGACTTGGCAACTTTAAGTGTTGGGAAAGTTCTAACAGAGAAATGTTCGAAAACTTCTAATAGATGAAATTCCCACCCAGAGGGAAGAGAGTATAATTTCGAAAGGAGACAGAAAAGCTGTTTCCTCTGTTCGAAAGGACACTGTAGGCGTCTTCTTTTTTTTTCTCTCTCTCTCTTTCTTTCTTTTTTTCCTTCTTTCTAATACCAAACATAATTTTGGTAGGTTCTAAAACCGCATCACATTGAATAAGGACAGAAAAGGAGACACTGGATTCGATTTCGCACTGATCTGAACTTTACGAGTTTTATTTAACCAACGGTCCATTCCTGAACAAACTGGGACTCGAAAGATCTTCTTAAAAAAACCAACAACAACAACAACAAAAAACAACAGTCGGCGCCGTTTGGCTTGTCCCGGGCTCACTGCGCAACCAACTCAGTACGCGAAACACTTTTTGTTTGTATTTTTGGGGGCGGTCGGTGGTCTAATGGTTAAGAGACTTGTCACCAATGCGAGAGGTCAGGGGTTCGAGTCCCACTCGGGGCAAAGAATTTTTCCTTCTCGTATGTGGCACCGTTCATTCGGGCCGATCGTCGGGGGTTCTCTCCGGGTACTCCGGCTTCCTCCCCCTCTGCTTTGGAAATGTTCAGCCCACCAAATTTGAAAAATACATGCAATTCTGAATTCCGAAATTTAAATAGCTGAGCTGACCCTTCGCACCACGTGATTGTAATGTGTTTATGTCCAGTGTGTGAGAGAATGCGTGTGATTCACGTGAGCGTGCGTGTTGGGTTCAGTTCGCGGCGCTTTGAGCCGATTCATGAAATTGGGTAAAGCGCCTATACAATACTCATCATCATCATCATTATCATCATTTTGTTTTTAACATATATATATCCATACACAAAACTAGGTACACTGACAGGTACACATGTATACACCACAATACAGTGAGCGTATCCGTTCTCAGGTACAAATATACATACAGTCTTCACAAAAAGTTAAGGACCAGTCAACATAATGGGTGACAGTTTCAATAAATCAGAAAAAAATAAACGAATAAGATTTTTCCCGTAAAATTCGGTAGCAAGGTTAAGGGGTAATTAGTGAACATGGCGACCACTGTGTGTATGGCACGTGCGCGTCACACAGCATGCTTGGCGCGTTTGAAAATCTGCAATTTCGGCAAAACTAGACCGAGTTTCAGTGTTCAGTGAGCGATACCTGGGGCTTTCTGCACGGCAAAACTGAGATGCAGGTCAAAGAATGCATCCCTGGTTATGAACTGTGCTCATTTGTTTGCCTACATAAGCCGCCGTTTCAGTGATGTTCAGCACCACACCAGCATGCCACCACGACAAAAGTTGAATGATATTTGCAAGTGGTCCTTAACTTTTTGTGAAGGCTGTATATACGCGAAACGCTTCTAGAACAACATCTACTAACATATACGCTGGCCACAGTCATTACAATCGTCTCAGACGCTCTATCGTGACTCTAGTTACTGATTTTGATGAAGCACGTTCTATGATAAGTTTTTCACACGCTATTGTATGCCTGAAGCGGTCGGTGGTCTAGTGGTTAAGAGACTTGTCACCAATGCGAGAGGTCAGGGGTTCGAGACCCACTCAGGGCAACGAATTTTTCCTTCTCGTATGTGGCACCGTTTATTCGGACCGATCGTTGGGGGTTCTCTCCGGGTACTCCGGCTTCCTTCCCCTCTGCTTTGAAATTTGAAAAATAAATGCAATTCCAAATTCCGAAATTTAAATAGCTGAGCTGACCCTTCGCACCACGTGACTGTAATATGTTTATGTCCTGTGTGTGAGAGAATGCGTGTGATTTCCGTGAGCGTGCGTGTTGGGTTCAATTCGCGGCGCTTTGAGCCGATTCATGAAAAGCGCCTATACAATACTCATTATTACTATATTATTACAAACTTGACGTATTGCGACTTTCACCAATAGCATGTTTAGTTTTAAACAGGAAACGTAACACATTGTCATGTCCATGTCACGCTACATCTGTAGGCGAGAGGAAAACGTATTGTCATGTCCATGTAACGCTACATCTGTAGGCGAGAGAAAAACGTATTGTCATGTCCATGTAACGCTACATCTGTAGGCGAGAGGAAAACGTATTGTCATGTCCATGTCACGCTACATCTGTAGGCGAGAGGAAAACGTCTATACTCGAGAAACGATCAGCAACTGAACAATCAGAAAGTCCTTTACTCTAAAAGCGTAACGCTAGTTTCCTGTTTACTACCGTCACCATCTCAGTGTTTCTCACGGCGAAAACCTCTTCCCTCCCCCGAAAGAATAACATTATTCACAAGGCAGATCAGAAATCGAGATATTTGACCGCGTTATTCTTGGTGTCTTAATCTGGCAGCCACACAAGCTGTCAAGTTTTCAGGGAGGGTCCCATTTCACACGCGCACCGGACATACGCTCTTCAGACTGGCGCCAAAAATTTACAAAAATACATGGGACTCTCGCGGCGTGCACTTAGGTTGCCTAAAAATGCGGCATGCGCTTTTTTTGTGAAGCGTGCGCACTGGTGAAGACAGAGGCGTGGGTGTGGGGAGAGAGGGGGCAGGGGAGGGGGGGGGGGGGCAGGGGTTGATGTTCAACAACGTAGTACACGAAGTGACTTTGTAGAACAACGTGGTACTAAAGACGGCTTCAAGTTCAGTGTACGTGACTTTTTCTTCTCTTTGTAATTACGGTATCGCAGACTGAACCTAGAGAGAGAGAGAGAACGAACGAACGAAACTTTATTTTACAAGGATAAAAGATTAGGTGCGCAGACCTTTTTTACATCTTGTCCTTGTTAAACTACAAATACTGAGAGAGAGAGAGAGAGAGATTCAATGTGCCCAATTAACGTCGTCTTGCTTGCGTGTAAGCTTTAGGTTTAGCATTCCCTGACGACCATCAGCATTGACTGACAACCTGTCAGACATCACACCTGCATCTAGGCATGCCATAAACCTTCAGTTCCACTCTACCCACCTCCCTAATGTCCACCTCAGTCGCCTCCCATTCACCGCCCCCCCCCCCCCCAACGTCAGTACGACTTCAGCTCATGAAAAATAGCTCGGAGTTTCATTATTCACAGTTCCCTCATCCTTCTACAGTGCCTCCTAGCGCTTGTGTCAATAGGCACTATTACAGACTTACACAGACTTCGGTCGAAGTTGAAGTTCCTATGTCAAATCTTGACAACCTGTGCCGGAAACATTACGATCACTGACGCAGCATCTCAGCAGCTGTTCCTCTGAGTTCCCGTTAGAAGAAATTATTACCTGCACGGCTGAAGACAGTCGGACACTGGCCTCTCACCAAACGATTACCGGGACTTCTCGTGCACGTGACGGTGTCATCGTACCTGTCATCGTCTGCTGCGTGTCAGACGAGCGCGCCTCACGCGAACTGCGTGACGGGGGTTACTAAATATGGCGAAGTGTTTCGTGTGCTACTGCGATTCAATTCAGTGCCTGACGAGTGACGACGACTGGCCGCTCTCAGGTCTATTCCTGAACAACCTGGGACTCGACAAATCTTCTAAATATAGCCACCAATCAGCGCCTTCTAGTTGGTCCTCAGTGCGCAACCAAATAACGTCGTCTGCTCAGTATACTGGGGGAATCGGTGGCTCAACGGTTTAAGCGCTGGACTCGAGATCGAAAGGCACTGGGTTCGAATCCCGACAGGGCCAAAATTTGTACAGGCCTTTTTCACGTTGCCGCCCCGCTTCCACTGACTGTGAACTGGATCTGTTTGTGTAACTTGTCCATTACAGTCAAGGATACATAAAATGTGGCCGACCTGGCAGTCTGAGTGGATTGAATAAGTATTCAGCTGCACTGTACAGTTAGGGTAGCTATCCCCATCCCCATAACCTTCCTTAGGGCCGTCTGCAATCACCTCGTTGTGGCGTGGACGATAAACCCCAGCTAACCAAGCTACGCTGTACACTTCTAGATCAACTTACACGCGGGCCAGAGTTATCACAAGGGCCTCAGATGCTATGCTGTGACCCAAGTGACTGGTTCTGAAGCACAGTTTCAGCGCAATTGATGGACAGTGTTCCGCACGCTGTTGTATGCCTGTTGTATGTATCGAGACTTTAGTAATGGTGACCGGAGTATCGCTTACACAAATAGTCTTTGCTACCACACTGTGACGAAGACGTGCGCGTGCTTATATTTAAAACAGGCCTACTTCTACATTCGGAGGGAGGGTGCGTGGGTTTTAGGAGCAGTTTAACGTCCTTTTTAGTGCGCATTATGTAGGCATGTGTATGTATGAACGTATGAACGAATGAACGTATGTACGAATGAACGTATGTATGTATGTATGTATGTATGTATGTATGTATGTATGTGTAGAAGATGCACTGCACATGTTGTATCGTTTGTATTTCTTTTTCTATTCTATCCCCCTAGAGGGTAGAATAAAACTATTTGAACTTGAACTTTTTTTCCACCATGTATGGGTGATATCAAGTTCGGCGGAGAAGCACAACTGACATACACAGAACTTTGCGAAGCGCCCTGGCGGGAGAGCAGTCGTCATGGTGAAAACTTCTCGGTCGTTGTAGCACCGGGCAAACACCCGCCGTTCGACTACACCCCCGTCGTCGTCGTGCGTTCGTTTCTCTAAAGAAACTCGAATCTTTCCAGCGGGTGGTAATTTGGGAAAATTGTGCTCTCTATGATGTTAATCAGATCACCCGGTCTTTCTTCTCGCACGGCAAAGTCGCTCCTGGGCTTAGCCTTAATTGTAGTGTGGTGTAAACATTCATTGCTAGAAACTCGCCGTTGTGAGGGCAGATTGAAAATGGCAGATTGTGCTAGTCCGGCTGTGCAGGTGATGGTTACTATCGGGTGATATATCACGCCCGGCTGTGTGCTCGGGTTTCTCCGTGTTCGTTCGAAGCGGTACCGTGATTCCATTGGCCGGACTGCCGGGTAATATGAACACTTGAAACACTCTCACTGTTATCATTGTATCAATGACAGAAACTCATACAATTTTACCGCCTGTACCTTTTGTCTCGGTTGATGTCGAAGTCGACGGGAGTCAAAGAGATGGTACCCGCTGTGATCCAGATCTTTTTTCTTTAAATTGGAGTTCTTGTGTTCTAATGGAAAAGACCATGAGCTTAAAGATCTAAGCTCCCAACAAAAAGCTTTCCGAAGTGTGAAAATTTTTTACAGAGTCCACCGTGCAACCACAGTCAACTCTGTCACAGTTGCAGAGTTTTCAGCGTCCCTGAAGCCCCACTAAAAGCCAAGGGCAGCCTGATTTCACAGCTCAGTTTGCGTTTTGACACTGAGCGAGAAAGATCGTGCAGCACTCAACATCCGCTAGACACCGTAGCGATGTGTCTCGCTCGGCACTGACCGAAAGCCAAATAATGTCACGGCAAACTCGTGCTCTGGTTTTACAAGGGCCCCCGAAGCGCTGAAAACTCTGCAACTGTGACAGAGTTGCCTGGATTACGCGGGGTGGGTGGGTGTTTGGGAGTTTAACGTCCTTTTCCACCACATCAGGGTGATATCAAAGACGGGGCAACGAGAAAAAAGGCCAGCACACATATTTGGCCCCAGCCGGCGGGATTCGAGCTCACGACCCGAGCTCTACCATTCGGCGGAGAAGCACAACCTGCCTGGATTACTGCGCGGCGTTAAGCCCCAAATAACTAACTAACTAACTAACTGCCTGGATTACCCACAGTCGAAGGAGTCGCAATTTAAAAAACAAAAAACAAAAAAACCCCAACAAACAAAAAAACCCAACCAAAAAAACAAACAAAAACAAACAAACAAACAAACAAAAACCGCAGTGTTTGCGGCTTTTTGCTGAGATTGCAGACCTTTAAAGCCTCTATTTACGCCACTGAGATGGAAAACTGCCACTTTAGAAGCAGGCTGTTTGCCAGAGAGAGCCTGAGGGATGTTTCATTTGGAGTTGGAGAAGGAGAAGCAGTCCGAATCAAGTTTCACTTACAATAATGATGAAACAAAAAGATACCAGTAACAATCTCACTAGTAGATGTATACTTTTCAATTCAATTCAATTCAATATAACTTTATTGTCTGTCGATGGCAGAAAATTTTCTTCTGGCTCACACACACACACACACACACATACACACACACACACACACACACACACACACACACACACACACACACACACACACACACACACACACACATTAATTTATCTAGACATATAAATCCATACATATTAAACACAGATCCTAAAGTAATGTGTGATGTCCAAGTCTAATACTATGCAACTAAACTAAGAAATCTAAACTAAAAGATGGCAAGGGCATAGCGGACATGACACAGCTGAGTAGTAAGCACAGTTTTGAAAATCTCAACAAATAAAATCTATACATACTGGGGACGGGCAGTAAACACAGTCATGAGTTTAAAATAGATACTGCTGAGGGAATGAAAGATTTCTTAAACAATTTTTTCCTCGCTCGCGGTACTCTGTAGCGGCGCCCAGACGGGAGTTCTTGGAACTGATCATGGAGGGGGTTTGATTTTATTTGTTATCGTTATTTTTGTTATTATCATTTTTTGCGACTTTATACATGTAGTTGTTTGTTTGTTTGTTTTTTTTGTTTTGTTTTTTTTTGGGGGGGGGTTGTTGTTGTTTTTTGCTCTCTTTTTTTTGGGGGGGGGGGGGGCAACCTTACGGTGTGCTAGGCAAACACTCTGCCATGCTACCCCGACTGCCAAAGCCTCCCACTCGGCCGGCGTTCTACGTTAAATGAGTTGTTTCACGACATCCGTCAGCAACCACCCATGGCGGGCTACCTGGGTAAAAATGGCACCACGCGGGAGAACTCTATTGACACCCGAGTAGCGTCCCTTTGTCCCATTGTCGTCTGCCATACCTTATCACCTGTGCAGAGGAGATGAGATGCGCACGCCACAAATTGACAATTAGCAGCATGAGAGTTCTGCTTCCGACTTGCGGAATGAAGGAGCTGGTCTGAAACTATGGGGAGACCATTGTATGCTTCGTACGGGGATGGAGGACATGTTCGTCCGTATTTCTGTAACGCTACCCATGCCATCCTGTTGAGAAACGAAGGCGTCGGTTTAGCAGTTACCGGTGGCAGGAAATTGTGGCGAAAATTCCTTAGAAACTCTTCAAATCTTCATTGTTTTCGTGTTTAACGAGAGGAGTGAACGTAATCCTTTCGAGATTTTTTTTTTTTTTTTTTTTTTGAGCGGAAGCGACGCAACCTTCTGTGTATGACTTGGTTTGTGCGGTAACTAAGTCAACAGTATTAGTATTGGCGTATCTATTGTTGCTGTCCTGTTGTAAGGGAAATTAAGTCCGTTGTCCGACAGGGAAGCCTTTTTTTTTGTGTGTCTTTTTTATTTTTAGTTCTTTTTCTTCTTCTTGTTCTTCCGTTTTGTAAACGAGGTTCCTTGATTCTTCGGGTCTTCAACATACGCAAGAAAATCGATAATCAGGTGTTACATGTCTAGTGTGGACGGATGCATGAATGATACTTTCTGGCACACACACACACACACACACACACACACACACACACACACACACACACACACACACACACAATATATATATATATATATATAGAGAGAGAGAGAGAGAAAGACAGACAGAGAGACAGACAGACAGACAGACTGATAAGATGCCAGTGCATACAAAAGAGAACTCCATTCTATACAAGATGAAACCCCTTTTAATTTATGATCTCGATCTCTCTCTCTCTCTCTCTCTCTGTGTGTGTGTGTGTGTGTGTGTGTGTGTGTGTGTGGGTGTGGGTGTGGGTGTGTGTGTGTGTTGCCTAGAGCACTGACCTAATGAGTCTGGATGTCAGACACTGTTTCCTTTTTCAAATCCTTTGAGTTTCTGTTTTCTGCATTTTATTATTAATATTTTTTGTGTCGTTTTTGTTTTGACGCCCGGACTTTAAACGCGCTATTTCCATCTTTGCTAAGCCAACTTATGTGTTGGAACAGTGTCACTCGTCAGTGCGCCTGTGCGCTGGTAAAATTCTGACTTGATGATTAGTACAGCTCTTAATGCGAAACAGTGTTGTTTACACATTGCGCGAGCGGTCAAACATTCAAACTATACCTCTGGTTTCACACTACTGGAGCGCTCAGTGTGGTCACCGCGTAATCGAGTACGCTTCTGTTGGCTCAGTGCCACTATTCAGTGCAGACGCTGTCACTGTCCAGGTATGTAAGTGACGTAAAGATGGAAGTAAAAGCAAGGTAAATATCGTCAAAATGTTAAGCACAGGTCAGTGCATACATACACCCATCGTGATACTCTCCTGTGAAGCCTTGTTAATTATTTCTTTTAAAAGAAAATTAATAGTAACTGATAATAAAAAGGATTGGAGAACTATTCCCGTACTTTAATATTTCCACAGACTCAATTGCGTTTTGATTGTTTCGTGAATGAGAAGGGAGTACAACTGAATCCAGCATTTTAATATTTCCACATATTCAATTTCGTTTTGATTGTTTCGTGATGATGAGCCAGCCTTCGCTTTTAACGCCCGAGTGAGTCTCAACAGCAGAAGAAAAAAAAAATGATGTATCCATCTTTCCACGAGACAAGCTCGAGCAAACAGGTCACAGAATTTATTTCCGGGTGAAGCCACGGCGTGTGCGACTGTAACCTGATCGTCAACGCTGCCTCGCGCGCATGCGCTCAGCCGGTTTACGAGCTGATTGGCTGTTACAGAGGCCAGGAAATTACATGTCTCACGCGGGTTTTGTGCACGGTAATAGATTCATTTCTCCTGCTAAACAGTCTACTCTGTCATTTTGCTCCACCTTGTCATACACTGTTCCGTGAGCTTGGGGAAGACTTTTTTTTTAATACGTCAGCGAATGACTGGCTAAGAGTGATTGATGGTTTTGTCTGTGGAAAGCGGCGGTGGTGAACTGAGTCGGGCGCCTGCGTCAGTTGGTTCCAGAGGATCTAGACTCAGGGTGGGTGGGTGGGTGGGTGTTTGGGGGTTTAACGTCCTTTTCCACCACATACGAGTGATATCAAAGACGGGGCAACGATGAAAAAGCCAGCACAAATATTTGGCCCCAGCTGGGATCGAACTCACAACCCGAGCATTAGTAGTCCAACGCTCTACCATTCGACCACCCCGGCTCCCCGATCTAGACTCAGCCGCCGGGGGTGGGTGAAAGTAAGGTGTGGAGTGGTTGGGTGCATGGGTGTATGGGTGTTTGAGGAAAGGTGAGATGGGTGGGAGGGTGGGTGTTTGGGTGTTTAACGTTCTTTTCCACCACATACGGGTGATATCAAAGACGGGGCAACGATGAAAAAGCCAGCACAAATATTTGGCCCCAGCCGGGATACGAACTCACGACCCGAGCAAAGTGAGATGGGTGAAGAGAAAGGGGGTAGCAATTCAAAATCATGAAAATTCAAAGTTTTGAAATCGGGATGGGTAGTGATAATAGATATAAAATGACTCGCTGAAAGTGAGGTAAAAAAACAAAACAACCTAGGTAACGTAGACAAATTTTCATTATTTTCAAGTTGCCGTTTTTACATAAGGTTTAGGGGAGCCGGGGTAGCCAAAATTAATGGTAGAGCGTTGGTTTTTCAATGCTGGGGCCGTGACTTCCAATCACGGCTGGGGCCAAATATTTGTGCTGGGTTTTGTCTCCTTGCTCCGGGCGTCTTTGATATCACCTGTACGTGGTGGAAAATACGTTAAACCGACCCCAGACATCCGCCCACCCTTACATCAGGTTTTAAATGCATAAAAGGTATTAAGATTAAATGGGAGAGCGAGACAGACAGACAGACAGACAGACAGAGCAACTGAAATGTATGGTTCATTCCGTCTTTCAAACTGCATTTTACATCAAGCCGCGCCATCATACTGGCGATCACTGTGCAGACATTCGATCCGTCCCGCAGCCACAAGTCGCGACTTTGCTGCAACCCTAAAATAATCTCGGTAATTACCACAATCTCCGCCGCAGAACTGACAACAGGTTTCAAGGACTGTTGAAAGGTGCGATATGACTGATTGTTACGACGAAGAGAGGAGCGGTGGTGTTATATTGTGGGATATTTTGGTGGTGTTTTATGTGTGTTTGTTTGGTTGTTTGTTTTTTTCTCTCGGTATGTGACCAAAGTTTAGTAATAATTACATACTATGCTTAATGGCTGATCAGTTTCAGGTTGACAAGATGTTTACCACGCTACACCAAGACTATTTTCTTACAGGGATAAGAGATGTCCCGAAATGCACCACGACATGCGCAAAGCCGGACTGATATCAGGATGGCAAGATGGCTGCCATACTATACCAAGACTACTGATTTTCTTGAAAAGACGACAAGGCAAGCAGCCTAGGTGCACACGCAAAGCTGGGTCTGGGTGTTTCACACTACTAGTAGTACAAGAGATGTCCCGACATGCACTACTCGTAAAGACTGATTTCCGGATGACAAGGTGGCTGCCAGATTATTTTCACAGAGCTGTATTGTCACTAGTCCTGTGGCCGTTTCCTTGCACGTCGAGGTAAGGGGGCCTGTAGCTAACTGACGCATCTCCTCGGCGGAGAGTAGTAATTAACACAGACGTCTGTTCACCCTGTCTTGACGGTAAAAGCGCCTCTGTCATTTGGGACCACCTCGCCGACGCCATCTTGTAGAGAGCGATGCGGCTGATTATCATAGGCCGTTCTAATCCGCTTACGGATTTCTGTGGGCAGGGTTTGAACACAAGCCCTTTGGGACTCGTTTGCAAGATGCACAACAGGCGTGCACCCTCGGCTGTTCCATTAATTATGCATGGGTGGCAGGGAAAATTCCTAGCGCGCACGCGCACACCGTTGTTTGATGTCTATAAGGGTGGCGTGTCTGCCTGCCATTTGCATAAAAAACCTGTATGGTTTTAAGGTGAAGGGAGGGTATCTAACAAATAGGGGATTTATGGAGTGGAGTTTTACCGAGGTGCTTCAGAACATCAGTCGCGGAGAAAGATCTGTTTTGGTGACAAGGGTCTCCACTGACCGCTGATGGAAGCATTAGTACGCACAATGCGTGGCTGTGATCTGCTTAGGGGCGAGTGGAATGGTAAAATGTATATGGAGTGTGGCCGATTCAGTGTAGGTTTGGTCTGGGCACGTGAACGTCGACAACATTCTCACATACACAAGTTAGCGGTATGTCACGGGGATTCATTTCCTCACATACAACGTGGCACCCATCCACCCGGGCCACCCCCTCCCCTCCCCTCCCCTCGCGCACACACACACACACACACACACACACACACACACACACACACACGCATATGCAAACACCGTAGCACTGACACGCGTGCACACACACACACGCACACACACACACACTACTGATGTGGCACCCATCCACCCACGCCTCACACACACACACACACACACACATCCGCGGCGACACACACACACACACACACACACACACACACACACAAACCTGGCCCCCACCCCGCACTTCAAGTACCCACCCACACTTGATTTCTCTGTTTGGTAGCGGGTGGTCATGCTTCACGTGTCCTTACATCCAACAGCCTTTCGCCCCAACCCGCCTCCCGGCCTCACATAAAAAAAGTCAAAGTCCAACAGCGGAAGTTCAGCAGCAAAACATACAGCGCTTTAGCTGCACGTGCAGTGCATGCTCACCCCACGTGCATCAGTGCACTCCCTGCTAATGGCCAAGGCGAGGACAGCGGTGCGACTAATCCGGTGCCGGCTCAGGAACAACCAGGCAGTCCACTGGGACTCATCCTGAAAACGAATTTTGATCAATGGGTCCCTTGACTCACGCACAGAGTGGAGCACAGGCACTGACGGCCAGACAACAAACTGTTGGTAAACAAAGACCAGTAACCTTGAACGCAGGGTGGGTGGGTGAGTGGGTGTTTGGGAGTTTAACGTCCTTTTCCAACACGTACAGGTGAGATCAAAGACGGGGCAACGAGAAAAAAAGGCCAGCACAAATGTCTGGCCACAGCCGGGATTCGAACTCACGACCCGAGCGTTGAAAGTTCAACGCTCTACCATTCAGCCACCCCGGCTCCCCTGCCTGTTTTTGAACGGAGGGTGGGAAGGTGGTTGGGTGTTTGGGAGTTTAACGTCCTTTTCCACCACGTACGGGTGAGATCAAAGACGGGGCAACGAGAAAAAAAGGCCAGCACAAGTATCTGGACCCAGCCGGGATTCGAACTCACGACCCGAGCATTGAAAGTCCAACGCTCTATCATTCGGCTGTCCTGGCTCCGTCTCTTTGCACGGACTGAATGTGTTCCGTGGCGACTGACTTCCGATCCTACACGTAGATGAGTCATGGAAGCCTAAACACTCCGGATCGGACGGGCGCGAGGAATCCTAAATAAACTATTAAGCATTTGGCATGACTGGCAAAGACTAGAAACGCTCGTCTGTCATTCCTCATTTTAAAGCTGTTATTTTAAGTGACGTTAAGCCACAGTCTCATAAATTCAGTCTTCACAATGACTCATGATGTCAGGGCACTTAGGATTCAGAGAATACACATCATCAAAAATGAAATTCCAGGTTGTATCTGGTTGTTTGCGGGCCTGCATCGTCCTTTCCCACCATATTCTGATGGGGGCAACGAGGAAAAGAAAGATCCAGCGAAAAGTTCTGCTTCAAGCAGGGATTCGCCGGAACTCATGGCCCACGCACGTAAGGGCCCAGCGATCTACCAGCTATTCCTGCTTCCAGTCAAGTTGTGGAATGGGTCTTGGTTGCCAAAGTATACTTTGCTGACATTGTAAATTTACAGTACAAGTAGAAGGAGAACCCCCCCCCCCCCCCCACAACCTCCCCCCCCCCAAAAAACAACAGCCACAACAACAACAACAAACAAACAAAAAACCACCACCACCACACAAAACAACAACAAACAAACAAACAAACAAGAAAAAAAGAAGAAAAAATGCAAGGGGAATATGATGAAGGAAGGCCACACAAAAAAGAAAGACGAAAAACATCAACAACAAAAAAACAAACAACCAAAAAACGTAGGCCTCCCGAAACTGTTTCTGTCTACGGCACAGTAAACCCATTTCGGACCCCCCCCCCACCCCATCCCCAGCCCCCCACATACACATACACACACACACACACACACACACACACACACACACATAGAGGGTGGGTGGGTGTTCGGGCGTTTAACGCGCACACACACATAGAGAAAAAAAAGAAAGAATGATTACATCTAATAAAGATCGCTAGTTATATCAAAATCAAGCACAACGCGTGATTCAGACAGAGCGCGTCTGTAACACGAGCATGAGGAAACACAGGAACTACCCAGGTCTGTGTGCACGAGGCATCTGCACCTTTGAAGCACTCTGGCTATAAATGAAATACCCTGCTGACTTCATTGACTCGAGTGAAGGGGCTCATTCTGTGAAATGGTCGGAGAGAGTCGGATTTCCCCCGTGTTATTCTTTCATAACGTTTCACAATGCTTTGCGTCGTGGACACAATGCTCACCTAACGACGGCAGATCGCGAGGTGTCTGAAGTGGATCTCAACGCAGCCGCAAATGGGAGGACCGTCGAAGGGTGAGTGAATACTCCCCCCCAAATCAAGCACCTCGACTTAAAAACTCGGCGACAAAGTGGCGCTGTTTTGCCCAAAGTGGCGTTGTTCGGCCGAAATGGAGGGGTATAGCCAGCACGCCAGCCAAGCCTATGCCTCGCGACAAGACGTCTCTCTCTCTCTCAGTTCTTTCTCCTCTCATCTGTACAGGCATCCTCTCTCTCTATAAAAAGGCAGCTAAACGTTTGTTGGGGGACCTCGAGCAGAAAAGCCTTGGCAAGCTTTTTCCTCGGCTGCCGGCTTGCTCGCTCGCACTCCGCTTGCGCTCTGTCTGTTGCAAGGTTTTGGGAGCCTTTTTTCCTCAATTCTCTCTGGTTCTTTGACAGACTCTTCAGTCCCTAATCCACATCCAAGGTAGCTTTGGGAGGATGAAGGGGCTGTGGGGGGGGGGGGGGGTAGTGTACAAGTGGAAATTGTGTCGCCGCGCTCGGGAGGAGCTTCCGCTCAACACAATCTTTCACGCAGAGGGTGGGGGAGTCTGCAGCCTCGAGGCAAGATCCTCGGCCTCGTCCCGCTCCGAAACAGCTCGGCTTTTCACACAATCAGGTCATTAATCTCGCTATTCTGTGTCGCCATAAACCATAATTGGACTTCTCGCAGAGCCTTTGTGCCATTGGCTCCCTCTCGCTGTCGTCGGGGGAGATAACTCGGCATAAAGGGTGACAACTGCACATAAAGGGCGACGGAGTGAAAAATCTCGCCATAATTTTTAGATTGGGGGCCCGACCGGGTCTGTTCAGCGTGCCTGTGCGCGCTCAGCAGGGACACCCTCACGCACTACTGCGGGCGTTTGGGGGAACGGCACAATGCGCGCTCTGTATCCTCACTGCAAGACTGAGTAGGGAATTCCGGGCTTGGGTCATCCAGACGTTTGGGGTTGTTCTCTAAAGTTGGTTTTTATTCATTTTAATTTGTGTTGTTGCTGCTTTGGAAATGTTCAGCCCACCAAATTTGAAAAAAAAAAAGCAATTCTAAATTCCGAAATTTAAATAGCTGAGCTGACCCTTCGCACCACGTGATTGTAATGTGTGTATGTCCAGTGTGTGAGAGAATGCGTGTGATTCACGTGAGCGTGCGTGTTGGGTTCAGTTCGCGGCGCTTTGAGCCGATTCATGAAATTGGGTAAAGCGCCTATACAATACTCATTGTTATTATGATTATTATTATTATTATTATTTGTTGTTGTTTGTTTTGTAGCTGTGCAGGGGAGCCGGGATAGCCGAATGGTAGAGCGTTGGACTCTCAGTCAGTGCTCGGGTCGTGAGTTCCAATCCCGGCTGGGGCCAAATATTTGTGCTGGCCTTTCTTTTCGTTGCCCCGTCTTTGATATTATCCATACGTAGTGGAAAAGGACGAGGAACTCCCAAACACCCACCCGCCCCTTTGTAGCTGTGTAAACTTCGAATATTAACCGTCCTGGGCGAAGAAATTTGTCATTGTTGACTGACCAGAAGAGTGAGGCTACAGCATCATGTTGTTATTGCTATCATATTATGTGGGGACTATCTTCAACCATGGTAAGCTTCTACTGAGTACAACTGTGGTAGCCGAATGGTAGAGCGATATGGACTTTCAACACTCGGGTCGTGAGTTCGATTCCGATTCCCGGCTGAAGCCAAACTGACATATGTTCTGGCCTTTTACTCGTTGTCCCGTCTTTGATCTCACCGTTATGTGGTGGAAAAAGGACGTTAAACCCCCAAACATCTATCCACCCGCCTAGCATAACTATTAGTCTCTGGCACTGAACAGGAAAGGAGTCTTTCAAAGACGGAGTGTGGTTGCCCATGTGGCGGGGTACTTGAAAACGATCACACACACAATCCTCTCATCCAAAGGGATGACCTGGGTGGGTAGATATGGGTGGGTGTTTTGGAGTTTAACGCCCTTTTCCACCACGTGTGACAGATGCAAATTTGGAGGAAAACGCTATATATTTCTCTTATACATAACGTTGCAGGTAACATCCTAAAAATGCTTTAAAATTTTTAAAAAATTCACAAAAATCAGACAGCCATAGACTCAGGTGGTAGAGTAAATTTCAACAAATTCCAATGCTCCGTTTTTTGGCAGCGACCACATACCCCCTCATTCCACGGTCGTCTGCTGGCTCCTGTGCCAGCCGCGCATGAATACAAATAGTCCACAAGCCAGCCTCATTTTTCCCTCATTTTACTATTACCTGGCATAAACTTGTTTACAAAGCCAACAAAAGCCACCAGATTGTCATTTTTTTTTTACTCTGCACACAAATTTTAAAAGGGCCAGGATTTTCTACTATATTTAGCGTAGTCCTTACCACATGACCCGGAAGCTATTAAATACCGGTCTGTAACCAAACTGACGTATCCGCAGCGTGGTCGCATAATGAGCCGGGTTGCACGGGGACGTGCACATAGCGTGGACGGACCCCGACAGGAAGTGGGGGGCAGTTTTTCTGCACGGTTTTGTCGCGGTTTCTGGACAATGTGTGAACTCTACAACTGTGACAGAGTTGCCTGTGCTTGCACGATCGACTCTGTAAAATTTTTTCACACTTCGGAAAGCTTTTTGTTGGGAGCTTAGATCTGTAAAACCCATCTGTTTCAACTTGCCTCCTACTGATTTATGTACCCGTGATGCCTGCTGTGTTAGGATGTGTTCTCTGTGCGTGTGAGTGTTGTGTGAACGCGCAATGAGTTCATGTATTTTCTAGACTTGCGCTGTATAAATGTGATTCATCATTTTTTTTCTTCTTACATTCACTACTTACTTTTCAACGATTACAAACGTCACCGAACTGACCCTAGCAGTCATTGCAAGAGGATGTCTCAAACTTTTCATGGGCACAAGTTCGTGCAGTTCGATATCGATCGGCTGAAAGTGAAACTGAGGAGTGATCCAGGGAAATATAACTCCGTAATAACATTGCAAATTATAAGTGGTTTTTTTCTGTCCAGGAAAGCACCTGACATTTCAAAACTCTGAAATGATCATTGTGTCGAGACAAAGCGTACAGTAGGCTAGTTGCTCATCTTACTCGTGTCCATCCACAAGAAAAGGATTTCACTAGAAGGTTGGAGCCTGCCTCTCTCTCTCTCTCTCTCTCTCTCCCTCAAAATAAATGTCACTTGATCTTTCCTGCACTCGTCAACAAGATATATCCTCAAAGAGGTTGTGTTGCTTGTTCCTTAGTTTGAGAAAAATAAAGTTTATTCAGTTCAACCGTGTCTGTCTGTCTGTCTGTCTCGGCTCTCTCTCTCTCTCTCTCTGGCAAGTTGTAATACTGGTTTGCGGACCAACAATTTCCACCTTTGGAAAATAAAGGTTCATTTTATTTTATTTCATCTCTCTCTCTCTCTCTCTCTCTCTCTCTCTCTCTCGCAACGGCAAGTTGTAATACTGGTTTGCGGACCAAAAACTTCCACCGTTGGAAAATCTCTCTCTCTCTCTCTCTCTCTGATTTCCTGCACAGGCTACAACAAAACCAACAGGTGGCTACGCCTCAAGAAGATACCCCCCCACCCCCCACCCCCCCTACGCTCACACCCCCAGCATTTTTTTTTTAAAGTTACAACTCAGAATAACTCAGAATAAGGGCCGCAATCATGAAAAACAGAAATTCTCCAGCACCGGTCGGCAAAGCATAAAATCATCCCTCAGTTGTGTTGCTGTCTGCTGCCTTTTAGAAAACTAAACACCGCTGTGATCAATGTGCAGGATTAGAAAGTTCACGCGTGAACACCGAAGGACAAAGGCGTGAATGGCAATTAAAAGCCGCCTTGCTTCGCAGGCAAACAGATTCTATGCGGCCCCTCCGTCTTTAGGTGGGGGGATCTTCGGCCGTTGTGAGCCGTAGCGGCGCAGGGGGTCCTTTCAAGGGTAATTGCTGAGCCTGCTTTTGGTAGTCGTTTGGACGTGACATTAGAAACGACGTGTGTTGAATTTTTTTACTCTCGGGGGCAATACGACCGATTTATTTATTTTCATGCATTTTTTTGTATTTATTTATTTAAATTTATTTTTTGTTTGATTGTTTATTTTTTCTGTGTCCTTTTTTTTTTTTTTTTTTTTTGGGGGGGGGGGGGGGTGAAAGGAATGGGGATGGAGTGGAGAAGGGACATTATCTGCGAGTTAACTCCAGATTTAAGTCAGACAAAAACCGCTATTTATTTATTTATTATTTATTTATTTATTTATTTATTTAACACACACACACACACACACACACACACACACACAACACACACACACACACACACACACACACACACACACACACACACGGGCCACTTGTGCTATGATGAGTCTGTATGATCGCACGCTCAAGTGCTTGCGCATGTAACGCCAACCGTCCGAAAAATCGGGTGGGAATCCGACATCACTACACAATAGCCACCAGTGTGTCGTCTCTCTCTCTGTCCCATGTTGACACAGGCGGAAGCTTCTCAATGGATTGACTGGCCTCAAAAGAGTGTTCTCCCCCTTTTTCTGAGTGTGTGATCCTCCTACCTTTTTTTTTTTTTTTTTGAGGGGAGGGGGGTGGGGGGGAAGGAGGGGGGGGGGGTAGTGTGGGTAGGGGGTCCGAAGGGTGACAAGGTATGCAAAGCTTTAATGCGGAATTAATGTTCGACCTCAATAATAACTTGTTCGGCAGATCGAGCAGTCCACATTG
>JACVVK020000005.1:802500-812500 GCA_018292915.2 Batillaria attramentaria
TGTACGGCGCTTAGAGCCTGTTTCATTTCATGTATAGGGGCGTTATAAGTCGTCCGTATTATTATTATTATTATTATTATTTTATAAGGAACGTTTGGGTACCGCATGCTTTTTCTTTTAAGGAAAAGAAAAAAAATATTCTGCAAACAAAAGCCGCGTGTTGTCTGTAGTCAAAGTATTTCATTAGCAGTGGTAATAACACGGATTTATGAGTAAAACCATTAGATAAAGTACTAATTCAAATGTATATCATTATGAAAAATATTAATGAAATAAATCAACGCGTTTAAATATTGTCTTGTTCCATCACCACTGTGAAAATCGTAATCGTTTTGCTATTTGCACTGGCCACAGCTTTGGCGTATCTCCAACGCAGCAAACTTATCAAATACTAACTGAGGTATTCTACAGTAGTAGCGCTAGTTTGTTACATATTCTTCTAATCACTAAAACAGGAAAATATTATGTGGTGATGATTTATTTATATATTACATTAAATGAAATGGTTATCTTTACTGGAACAAACACAGCGGAAATTATTGTTACAGGGGAGATGTGTGGTTATGAATGGGGGAGCCTTTACGGTTTGCAACGTCATTGAAAATGATTCTCACACACACACACACACACACACACACACACACACACACACACACACACACACACACACACACACAGAGAGAGAGGGTGGGTGTTTGGGAGTTTAACGTCCTTTCCACCACATACGGGTGATATATATCACTTGAAAGACAGGGCAATGATGAAAAAGCCAGCACAAATATATGGCCCCAGCCGGAATTCGAACTCACGACCCGAGCAATGGAAGTCCAACGCTCTACCATTCGGCCATCCCGGAACCCCAGAGAGAGAGAGAGAGAAAAATTGAAATTGAAATAACTTTATTTGAAAACGGTGGAAGTTTTGGTCTTGCGACCAATTTTCAAACTTGCCGTTTTGAAGAACAAACAAATAAACAAAAAAGCCAAATGATCGAACATACTTAAACCTGGAACATGAAACTTCAAACACACACACACACACACACACACACACACACACACACACACACACACACACACACACACACACACACACACACACACAGAGAGAGAGAGAGAGAGAGAGAGTCCGAACTCGCGACCTGAGCATTGAGAGTTTAACCAAAGACCGTCCGAATACCTTGGTGTTTGGTTCAACACTCTACCTGCTCGGCCATCCTGGTTCACACAATGAAAGAAAATCACACACGATGGCGTATGAACTAAAGTTCAGCGGCGTCACATTCTGTAACTGACTTCCGTATCTGGAGGCATCCCCCCCCCCCGCCCCCCTCTCTTTTACCTTCTCTTCTCCTCTTCCTGTCTGTTGTCTCCACGCTCCTCTCCGGCTTCACATCTCTCTTCGTTCGCTACTTTTTTTTTCTTTTTTTTTTTGATTGCCTGTTTCCCCGCTTCATTTCACAACATGAACAACTTGGACCGTGTCCTTGTTTGACCTCTCAGAAGGGGCGCTACTCTACCCAATGAAAATGCAGAGTTGTCGCCCACACCTGTCCACTCCGTGTGGCGGCCCAAGCGGTCATTCACATGGACACAACCCGTTATCTCAAGGGGGAAGCCGAGAGGTGAAAGACAGCGGGAAGTCCGGATACCACCAGACACTAATGAACCACGGTTCTGTAATTACCGAGAGAAACTTGAGAACATTTGGCGTTCATTTAATGAAGTTTTTCAATGCCGGGATGATTCTCTTAGCCGGGCCGGCCGTTCGACAAACTGTGTAAGTGTGCGCGCGGTTCGTAGCAAAAGACAGGAGTGTGTGTGTGTGTGTGTGTGTGTGTGTGTGTGTGTGTGTGTGTGTGTGTTTGTGTGTGTGTGTTGTGTGTGTGTGCGTGTGTGTGTGTGTGTGTGTGTGTGTGTGTGTGTGTGTGTTGTGTGTGTGTGTGTGTGTGTGTGTGTAGGATTTGAGGAGGTTGTGTGTGTGAGAGAGAGAGAGAGAGAGGTGAACAGGTATTGCCTACTGTACCCGGTGCTTTTGTCAGTCGCTCACATCAGTTAACCAACAATGCATTGTTCTTCTCTCTTATGCTGGCACTGTTAGAGCTGTGTACGCCCTCCCCTTTTTCATTCCCCGGATGTCGAGTATGAGGACAGAAAAGCACAAAACTATTTGCTACAGCGACAGTGTACGCGAAAATTGTGATGAAAATCAGTGCCCTGGACTTGACAGTTTTTCAGTAACTGTGATTTTAGGCTATGCTGTAGAGCAGGTTTAAGCAGGTATCACTATCAGCCAGGGAGAGCGCTAGCACTGACAGCGATAAGGTTATCCCTTTATTCCCAGAAGTTCGTTTAATTTCTGTTATTTCATGTCTTGTGTCGTTGCGTGTTTAGTGTGTGTTGTGTTGGTGTCTACCGCCGTCCTGACAAACAGCATTCAGGCATCAGCATAGCGGACATAGCACACTGCAACGTAATTCATGGAACTCTAGCAGGCGGCACCACAAAATCAGGCAAGATTAACGGTTCCTTCACGACTTTTACTGCAACAATCACGAGTATAATCAAAGTGCAACACTCCCACTAAGCCAAAAGTAAATCCATGAGGAGATAAATTAATTATGATTTTTTTCTGCCCCAACTCTTTTTGCAAGCTTCAGTGGTGTTCCTCCCAGGTCATGGGTGGAATCCACGGAGTACTCGAAAGCTGGGGCAATTTTTTTTATTATGCATGATGATGGAGATGAGGATGATGGTAAGATGATGCCATGGAGGTCCGTGTGGTTTTGGGACTGCGGGACAGGGCCGCATTCCACGCTTCCTGCCATAAATATCCCGGCGTTGACCAGGCCCGTGTAATCATCCACATCATAAGACGTGCCATACCAAGGGAAGCACCCCAAAAGTCGCACCCGTGAAGTGGGTGAATCTTAGCTGTGTGGCAACAGCCTCCCCACTGGGCCCATAGCACACCCGCTCTGGGTAGGAGCCGACCCAGGTAGGAAAAATCCCGCTTGCCTCGGCTGGGATTCGAACCCGGGTCTCCCGGTCCATAGTCCGAAGTGCTAACCACTACACTACGGGGGCCGGTATCAATGATGATTTTATTCGTGAAGCCACTAGTGCACAAGCCCGCTACGCGACGGTATTAGCTTCCGGGGCATGTAGTAACTCGGCTAAATATAGTATAAAATCTTTGCCCCTTTTAAAATTTGTGTGCATAGTAAAATATGGCAATCTGGTGCTTTTTGTTGGCTTTGTAAACAAGTTTCATGCCAGGTAATAGTAAAATTAGGGAAAAATGAGGCTGGCTTGTGGACTATTTGTATTCATGCGCGGCTGGCACAGGAGCCAGCAGACGACCGTGGAATGAGGGGGTATGTGGTCGCTGCCAACATTGCCAAAAAACGGAACATTGGAATTTGTTTAAATTTCCTCTACGCATGAGTCTATGGCTGCCTGATGTTTGTGAATTTTTTTTTGGTGAATTTTAAAGCATTTCTAGGGTGTCATCTGCAGCGGTATGTGTAAGAGGAATATATAGCGTTTTCCTCCAGATTTGCATCTCTGGTATGTAGCCTGTTTGTCCAGTGCGTTATACACCAGTGATGGCGGACCGTGCACCTATCACGCGTAAACAGACACGCTATGGGAAGATATTTTGTCCCCCAAGGTTGAGGTAATTCCACGTAATGATCTCCTGCGTGTTATCCAAACAAAGTACCGCACAGCTTAATTCTGTCGGATGTTTGGTTAAATTTGGCCCTAATCTCTGTGGCTAGGGCTTCACACTGAACTGACCACGCCACAACAAGGCTGGCTTTTGTCAATGCGGGTCTTTGAACAATTACTGGGGGTGGACGTGGGGGGGTGGGCAGGTAATGATTTACCTGCCATCAGAAAAATCACTACCCAGTCGGAATATGAACACACACACACACACACACACACACACACACACACACACACACACACACACACACACACACACACGCACGCACACACGCACGCACGCACGCACACACGCACGCACGCACGCACGCGCGCACACTTCTCCTCTCGTCCTAAAACCCAGCCAATGGACCGTGGCGACCTCTGAAATCAGAGTTGTGTGCGCATCTGTCTTTCTTTGCGTCTGTCTGTGCGTCTTTCTGTCTATGTGTGTGTGTCCGTCCGTGCCATCCGTGTGTCGTCTGTCCGCCTCTGTGTGTGTGTGTGTGTGTGTGTGTGTGTGTGTGTGTGTGTGTGTGTGTGTGTGTGTGTGTGTGTGTGTGTGTGTGTGTGTCTGTCTGTCTGTCTGTCTGTCTTGGCGTCTGTCTGTGTGTCTTTCTGTCTGAATGTCCACTGTTCCTTGTTTCTAATGTGCCAAACCGGCTTAACCTACCAAGCTGGAATTGATTTTGAAAGACTGAGAGAAACTATGCCTTACAATGACAGTTCTAGAAATGATTTCAGTCTTTTTGACATGTTTTTTGGAAGGCGCTTCATGAATTCCGTTACAATGGCGGCTCTTGACAAGGAATATGAGTGAATCAAATATTTACGTTCCAAACAATCTGTACCTTTGTCTATACATATTTTACGAAGGACTCGATTGGATTCCGCACAGGTTCAGTTTCAGTTTCGCCGCGTAAAGCAGAAGTTGCGTAAGTGGAGACCGGCTAAAAAGCACGCGTAACTGACCGTCGATTTTCGAACAAATATTTTGGAGTTGTCCAAAAACAAAACTTTTTCTGCCTGTATCCAGCACGCGCAACATCTGGCCGTACGACCCGGCGCTTTCCATTGGCCACACTGACGATCTAATACCCCACTTCAGTTCCCCATCCCTCTCCCCCTCAGTGATAAGATATCCAATCTTCCCGTGGAAGGCCATTCCGTCCGGGCACGCGCTGAAGCCTCGTGGCGGAAGGGTATCGGAAGAAGCTGAAAATCCCCCCCACCATAGTTCGCTTTCTGCCTGGGATTGAGGGTTTCCTGTGTCAAAGGTTAACTTTGTTTACCGACAACAGATTGTGCGATTCTCTCCAGATTCTGGCGTCTCGGGTGTGATGAGAGGTTGGGTATTCGGCTAATATGACACCCAGTCGATGCTGAATGGCCAGTGAGGGGCTAGGGTTCGTGTTTTGTTTGTTCGGGACGTTTTTTTTTCTCTATATTTTATGATCTTCTCGGACTGAAGGCTCTAGCCTTTGTTGTGGAGGCTATTATGCTCTCTCTCTCTCTCTCTCTCTCTCTCTCACACACACACACACACACACACACACACACACACACACTCTCTCTCTCCCTCTCAAAGCTTTACTTACTTACTATTAAGCCAGATTTTTTCGAGCATACACGGGCACTCGATAACACAACTGTTCCGAAACATGACATTATTGCTAGTCTCCTGAGCACCCTGGTAACTTGATCCCCCCTGGGATAACCGCGTCTGAATGAGCGCACAGTCAACACTTTTTCTTTTTTTCTCATGTAAACAAACATGGCTTCTCTCCACATCGTCAAATCGGTCTTCGGGCTTGTACAGTGTTGCACCAGTTCGCGAACCTGAAAGGCTTAATCGCCCCTGACAGCTACAAACTAGACGTCATCGACAATATGCCTCCTATTTCACGTCACATCCCCCCCCCCCCAGCCTGTCAGTCGGCGATGATTGATGGTTTCAACACAACTAATTACAACATCTCATCGGCGGCGCGTGCAGAAACTGACGCTGAACTGCGCGCGCAGCTCGTCGCGTGCCACTCATCGAGTCACGTGGCATATTAAAACAGTGGTATCGATTAAAACCAAGAGGCACTTCACGGGGGCGGGTGGACACTTGTTTGGTGACAATGTGTTGCAGGGGACTCTAGCTGGGGGGCGTTCGGCCCCCCCCCCCTTCCAGTCGACGCCTCTCTCTCTCTCTCTCTCGGGGCAGTCTCTCTCGCTTCTGCGTTTCTTACTTGATAGTTCGTTTGACTGGTTTTCCCCCTTTCTCTTTATTTCCACTTTGTTCTAGTATCTGAGTAGAAAATAGTACAGCAGAGCAATCCGAATAACATTTTTCATCATTATCTGTGTGTGTGTGTGTGTGTGTGTGTGTGTGTGTGTGTGTGTGTGTGTGTGAGAGAGAGAGAGAGAGAGAGAGAGAGAGAGAGAGAGACAGACAGAGAGGGGGTGGTGGTGGTGGTGTTAGTTTCAGTTTCATTTTGATCTAAGTAGTTCTAACAACAAGCATAACATTCGACTATTGGAAACTGAAGAGTCGCCCCCGCCCCGCCGCCCCCCCCCCCCCCACCCCCCCCTCCCCCTCCCTCTCCCGCTGTATGTGTGAGTAGGCGTTGGGGGAGAGGAGGGGGGGGGGATGAGTGGGTGTGGAATAAAATCCAACCAACCAGCTGTTTCATTACAAATTATTCAAATTCACCTGATCGCAGTTATAATAACCATTTATTCCTGCAGTTTAAGCTAATTGCTGTCAGTTGTTAAATCGATTTTTATGACACCCTAGAAACAGAAACAATGAGGACGCGCAGATCTGAGTCTGCAGGAAAAAAAAATAGACTGCATCACTTGACAGGTTGGTTTGTTGATTGTTGGGGGGGGGGGGGGGGTTAATGCATTTGCGTTTAGGAGTTTAACATCCTTTTCCACCACTTACGGGTGATACCAAAGACGGGGCAACGATGAAATAGCCAGCACAGATATTTGGCCCCAGGCGGGATTCGAACTCGGGGGGTTGGGGGGGGGGTAATGTCCTTTTTCACCCCGAAAGGGTGATATGAAAGGCGGGACAACGAGGAAAAAAACAGCTCAAGCTTTTGGCTTCAAGCCAGGATTCGAACCCAAGACCTGACAATTGACAGTCCGAGGCTCTACCAGCTCGCCTGTTCCTGCTCTTCAACACGTGAGAGTAACTCATGCTGAGATATCTGACCTCTCGCATTGGAGACAAGTCTCTTAACCACTAGACCACCGACCGCCCCAATATCTGTGCTGGCTTTGTTCTCGATGCCCTGACTTTGATATCACCCATACGTTGTGGAAAAAGGACGTTTTTAGGTTTATGTTGTTGTTGTTGTTTTTGTTGTTGTTGTGGTTGTTGTTGTTGTTAGTTTCTAGTTACATGTTACTTCCTTGACAGAGTCTAGCGCAGCCCGGTGGATTTTCTTTTTCGTTGTTGTCAGTACACATAGACCCCCCCCCCCTCTCCCTCTCTCTCTCCCCCCTGTAGTTTTAATTTATCATAATTACTGACCAGTTTAGCCTGCCATTGCAATACTGTCAATATGTACTTGTTCCACCCCTGAGCATTATCATAAGCGATGCTTGTTCATGGCGTGTTTTACTTGTACGACTTGTATTGCAATAAACCTGTGCAAACCAAAAAGGACGTTAAGCTCCCAAACACTCACCCACTTGCCATTGTCTGTGATAGGAACTCGGTAGTGGAAAGTCCAGTTATCCTCCTCCAGAAAAACAACTTTATAGTAACCTCGCGAATTTGGCAAAGACTACATTTTTAAATTTGCCTAGTAAGGTGACACGCACTTTCACCAAAACTCCCGAAAAACGACTGACTAGTAACCTCACGAATTTGGCAAAGACTACATTTTAAAATTTGCCTAGTAATTAATTGACACTGACGCACTTTCACCAAGCACTCACAGAATTCTTTCGTTTTAATGAAGAAGCTCCCAGCTTCTGGAAGCAAATTTAAACAAACTGCACAATGACGCGCAAGTCATGCAATGATGTTTATTAGGCGAAGCGGGACACAGGAAGGAAATTAAAGTTTGGCAACAAAAAATCTGTCATTATCCGGAAATCGTGGACGCCAACACAAACAGAAATGCAACAGCCCAATAAAGATATTTTTCGTAAACGCAAAGTTTGAATAAAACATAAAAACAAATGCAAATAATTATACACAAACAAAAAATCGATAACAAATTGAAGAACTCATATCCACAAAAACAGCAAAAGGGCTGGACTGTTCTAATAAACGCCAATTTTGCGCGGTTCCAGAGGCGCTTATTTCATTTCTCAGCACAAGAACAATGTGGTATTAAACTGGAGAAACGACCACTGAAACAATAGTGGCGGCATTCTTTCTTTGTCTCGTGTAGATTAAAAGGTCAAATGACGGCCACAAAATCCTTTCGGAACACAAAACGCAGACTTCTCTCTCTCTGATAAACTGTACAACTAAACCGGCGGCGACCTTCTAGCAGAGAAAGGAGGACTCTCTCTCTCTCTCTCTCTCTCTCTCTCTTGTGCATTATGATTGGTTGTTACGTATGTACTCGTTTCCTGATTTTTAATGTTTCTTTGCTGATGGAGCCACGGAAAGTTGTAAGGCTGTCTGCTGGCCGAACTCTCCTACCATTGAAAAATATAGGTTCGTTCCATTGCATCAGTCAGTCAGTCAGTCTGTCTGTCTGTCTGTCTGTCTGTCTGTCTATCTCTCTCTCTCTCTCTCACACACACACACACACACACACACACACACACACACACACACACACACACACACACACAATTCTTTAACCCTCTTCTAGCCCCCAATCTTGCATCCTCCCTCTTCTTCCCTCCCGCTCCCTCATCCCACCCACCCCCCGCCCCTCATCCCTTGTCTTTAGCGTCCCTCGGTGTTTTTCCGCTGACTCAAATTTCGCCTGGTCTTTCCTCCGATTTCGTTTGATTGTCCCTCGGCTTGTAATTTCAGCAGCTTCTGATCGCCGGTTACCCGACCCAGAAAAAGATTTCTTCCAAGAGTTGTTTTTCCTGTTTTTCTTGTCTCAAAAATGTAAGGCCAACTTTTTAGTTTACTCGGAGATATGTTCGAGGTCAAGCCTGCAACGCTGTTGCAGGTTTTAGAAGTTTATGACGAAAGACAATGACGTCACGAACTGGAAGATGGCACTAGACAATGACGTCCGAACTGGAGGATGGCACTGAATAATTTCTCATTTCATTGAGCAAATAAAAGCGACATAAAAGGGACAGAAACCACTTAACTTTCACACTTGACGGCACAGGTCAACGTTTCGGCTTTCGCCTTCCTCAGGACACAAACAAATGGGACATAACTTCAACAAACAAACAAAAGGTAACTCTGCGGACGTACTGACATACACGGCGCGGGAAAAACACCAAACAAAACAAACAAACAAACAAACAAAAACGCTGGGTGAGAAAAGGACCAGAAAACAATAGTAAAAATATCACAACACCCATCCTTTGGTGACAGAAGACCATGGACTGTGTGTGAAAAAAAAAAGAGAGTGGGGCAGAAAAGAACAGAAAAGAGTAGTAAAAATTAGCAGATAGCAGACATCACAACACCCATCCTTTGGTGACAAAAGACCATGGACTGTGCGTGAAAAAAAGTTCACAGAGAGTTATGTTACGGCTTTTCGTTCAAACCACGGCAAAGCCGGATTACCCGGAGAGAAACCCGCGATGAGCAGCCCGGCAGCCAGGAAAAACCGGTATCACATAATTTATCACAAGCTCGACCTGGGCTCGAACCCACGCTTCATCACCATGACATTGGTGACGGCCGTTCAGTAACGCAGCGGCTAAATCCGACGCGCTACCTATCAGACCACCGCTCATTATTTATTTATTTATTTTTGAGTGAGGCCACTGGTGCTCAACGCAAATTTACTTGGTATGAATTAGGGGTGTTCGGTTTTACCGGTTTTCCGGTTAAAATCGGTCCCACTTTCTCACGGTTCGGTAAACCGGTTCGGCCTTAAAAACCCGGAAAACCGCGGTTTTTCTAAGGGACATCACTCGTCGTTTTTCAGCCCGTTACAAGACACCCTCCTCCTCCCCCTCCTCCTTATCATCGTCATCATTATGTTGTTGTTGTTGTTGTTGTTGTTGGCTGAACAGGGAAACCGGGGTGGACGAATGGTAGAGCGTTGGACTTCCAACTTTCGGGTCGTGAGTTCAAATCTCGGCTAGGGCCAAATATTTGTGCTGGCTTTTTCATCGTAGCCTCGTCT
>JACVVK020000005.1:817500-842500 GCA_018292915.2 Batillaria attramentaria
AAAAATTAAAACAAAGAAGAAAACTTTAAATAATTAACGAGTAATCAGCAAAAGATACATGCCCTGGACACCAACATGTGAATCCATACACGCCCTTCGGTTTGTAAGATAAACTAAGATCGAGTTACCACTGATTCCAGGCGATGCCAAACTAAACAACAGCACCTTCATGGAACTTTAATAGGCCGTGCAGGCCCTACCAGTTACGGCTCAATGCCTCAATACAAAGTGCCGCCACCCCCGGGGTCCGGCATGATTTATTTTCCCGCTACATTTCTGTCCACTGCATTGGCCGCGCCCACAGTACTGCCATCGGAGTGGGTGTTTGGGTGTTTGGGAGTTTAACGTCCTTTTCCGCCACGTATGGGTGATATCAAACACGGGGCAACAAGAATAAGGTCAGTACAAATATTTGGCCCCAGCCAGGATTCGAACTCACGACCCGAGAATTACAAATACGCACTGGTGAAATCAGTCAACGTTCTCAAGACGGAAAGAAGGGATTTTATCAGATGATAAAGTTATACTGAACTGAACTGAGAAAAAAAAAAATGAATTGAATTGAATTGAATCGGATTGGACTGGATTGAAATTGGAATATGAATGGAATGGATTGGATTGGGTTGGATTGGATTGAAATTGAATTGAATTGAAATGGAACTGAATTGAATTGAATATCGAACTTTGAATTGAATATCGCGTCTGTGTTTTCAGACACAGAGGCAGGTAATACTACTCGTAGGCACCTTACATATTCTTCGCTTTGCTTGAATTGACATGTAGACAGTTCCTGACTGAGATGTCATGCTAGCCACCCAAATGGAGCGAATACTCCGACAAGCTAACCCACACCTGTTGCTAAAAGCGTGTCGGAGTATGTGTCTGACAGAGAGATCGGAAGGTACAAAGGCGTGCGCTGCGTGCGGTTGCCATGGAGGATTCGTTTCAGTCAGTGGGCGCGACTCCAGGCGTCTGGGCTACACTTTTTTAAAAGTTTTTTTTTTAATCTGCACAAATACACACACACACACACACACACACACACACACACACACACACACACACACACGCACGCACGCACGCACGCACGCACGCACGCACGCACGCACACACACACACACACACACTCGCCGAGATTCGAGATAAGTATTACTCTGTTGATTCACTGAAGGTGTTGTTCAGGGATTGGTTCCCCCCCCCCCCCCCCCCCCCCCCACCCTCCACCCCTGACATCATCTTCAATTTCTTGAAAGAGGTCAATTTAATTTTTTTTATATACAAAATATACATGTACTAATAGACTTCTCAAATATATGGACTTTCACTGACCTCTTCAATTTTGGTTCTAGAGTTTTGTATGTTATACCTCATTTAAACCAGACAGAGTTTTAATATACATTTACGTCTTGTTTTACGGAATAGCCTTTTATCTTTTGACGACCTGGCAGGGGAAGACTTTTCTTAGCCGCTAATTAGTCTTTGTTACTTGCGCGGCGTTAAGCCCTAACTAACTAACTAACTAACTAACTAACTAACTAACTAACTAACTTGTAGGAGTGATTCACCACGATACGATCCTCTGCGTGAATCTTCATGAGTTCGTCATGAGTTCGTCATGAGTTCGTCATGAGTTCGTCATGAGTTCGTCATGAGTTCGTCATGAGTTCGTCATGAGTTCGTCATAAGTTCGTCATGAGTTCGTCATGAGTTCGTCATGAGTTCGAATCTCGGCTGGGGCCAAATATTTGTACTGGCCTTTTTCTCGTTTCCCCGTCTTTGATATCACCCCTGACGTGAAGGAAAAGGACGTTAGATCCCAAACACCCACCAACCCTCATAATCACGTCAGCCATAGAATCAGAATTGCTTATTGACATGCGTTAGGCCCATTCAAAGTTGAGAGTGACATCCAGACATTCTTATACACATCAATACATGTACAAAATATAACCAAAGTGCAAAATAAAGTATATCAACTCAGCTGAGTAAACTGTTGTCTTTTTCTTAAAGCTAGAAAAATATATAATGCCAGGTTCTTGCCTGTATAATAGTTACTTGAGGCCATTAACAAAGTGAGCCGAAAGCTGCTTGGATGGTTCCAGTATTTTCTAGGAATAAACCGTATGTCAGAAAGACTGGGACGGTATAAAAGAAAATGTAGCTCCTCCTCAGTACCAATCTGACATAGTGGACACAATTTGCACACACGTCATCCATAGAGCGTCAGACAAAATTCAAGCGGGAAAAGAGATCCTGCTTGCCGCTACCCCGGGTGGTGGTGCAAAAGGACGATCCATCAGAGATCATTGTATACCCGTATTTATTCGACACGACAGCGGGTCCTGTGGGGTCAGCGTCACCGACGAGAAAAAGAAAATGCATCGGCAGGCGCGGGAGAAGGAAACGGGATTATTGTTGGTGGTGGCTGGTTGGTGGTGGTGTAGGGATGGGGCAGAGACAGGGCGGGGGAGGGGGAGGTGGGGGTGGGGGGGGGGGGGCGTATTTTAACGAGACGCATGGGTCAAAATATTAGAGGTCTCTCATCGCCATCTTGATTATTTTACGTTTTAGTAACTGTAACTTCGTATCTTTTTACTGATGTTTATGAGGATGGGGGGGGGGTGTTTGGGGTTTAACGTCCTTTTCCATCACATAGGGTGATATCAAAGACGGGGCAACGATGAAAAAGCCAGCACAAATATTTGGCCCCAGCCGGGATCGAACTCACGACCCGAGCATTAGAAGTCCAACGCTCTACCATTCGACCACCCCGGCTCCCCACTGATGTTTATGAGGGTGGGGTGGGATGTGGGTTACAGTGGTGGTGGTGGTGGTGGTGGGGGGGGGGGTATTTTAGCGAGACGCATGGGTCAAAATATGTTAGGGGTCTCTCATCGTCATCTTGGTTATTTTAAGTTTTAGTAACTGTAACTTCGTATCTTTTTACTGTTTCTTTATAATTGTGTGGGAGCGAGCGGGGCAAGAACCAGTGGCCAAGCAGATCCTGCGGAGGAAGTGGGGCTGGATTGGACACACCCTCAGGAAGCCAGCATCCAGCACCACACGCCAAGCCCTGACATGGAACCCGCAGGGGAAAAGGAAGAGAGGCCGGCCTAGCAACAGCTGGAGGCGGGACACTGAGGCAGAGCTATATAAGCAGGGGACCAACTGGACTGGAGTGGCAAGAATAGCCCAGAACAGAGTGCGATGGCGAAGGGTTGTCGATGGCCTATGCTCCACTTGGAGCCAAGGGCCTAAGTAAGTAAGTAAGTTATAACTGTGCATGTATGTGTAGTTCTTTGCAGATCTTTCTGCATTTCATGTTGTGTGAGTGACTGTACACGTGAGGACCCGACACAACACAACATTTCCATATGTTACTGTTTTACCTCAGTGTCACGAACCTAAACCGTGTGATTTATATGTGACAAACCGACTTTAAGAAACAACCGAATACTTCTCCATTACATACTGGCTTCAGCAGAACTAGCAGTGTCTAAGAATTGCTGATTTTTTTTTTAAGGATGGGGGATACGTTTAAAGAACATAATAAGGATCTCAGTCTTAAAATTAGGTTTATGGAAAGAACATGTACTGTACACCATACACATGCTCAATATAACGAAACTTGTGGATGGTCCCATGCATTTATTTTTTGGTTAATTATGGCCGAATCATTCATATCGGGCTGTGAAACTTAGCACCAAAACTAGCGTTTCAGTTGCCAAAGCTTCCCCTTCAGTTTGCACACGTATTCCCCACCTTTAAGGCAAAGCGCAAGTCATTTCATAGCGTGAATCATAGCGTCCAACTTTTCATCCAATCGGCTCTCGGGAAAGGAAAGAGGAAACCTGTGTTTCATAAACCAGGAAAATTATCATGGAAGCAGAGTGTTCTCGTGTTCTGCATTCCCATCCCAAGATAATAAATGAAATTTCACAATAGGGTGGTTGCAAAAAAAAAAAAAAAATGGTGCAGTATTGTCTTCACTGAAGTTTGGGCTCACATGAAAGATGTATGTCACAGGCAATATACGATAGCTTGATGTACTGTGGAAAAAACAAACAAACAATATACATATTTATAAAAATTATTGTAAAATAAAAATCAGAATACAACACACGTGCATACGGGTTAATTTGGACCGGGTGGGCGGGGGTGGGGGCGTGGGGGTTTACCATCCTTTTCCACCACATCAGTACGGGTGATATCAAAGACGGGGCAACGATGAAAAAGCCAGCACAAATATTTGGCCCCAGCCAGGATTCGAACTCACGACCCGAGCATTGAGAGTCCAACGCTCTAATATTCGGCTATCCCGGCTCCCCTTGGACCTGGGTGGAAGGGGGGGGGGGTGTTCGAGGGTTTAACGTCCTTTTCCACCACATACGGGTGGGTCAAATACGGGGCAACGATGAAAAAGCCAGCACAAATATTTGGCCCCAGCCAGGATTCGAACTCACGACCCGAGCATTGGAAGTCCAACGCTCGGGGGGGGGGGGGGGGGGGGGGGGGGACCGGTTCCAGAGCTCATTCGGTTCAGCCACACGATTACCTACCTCCCCTACCCCAACACCCCGTTGCTCTTTTTCTTATGTTGTTTCTTTGGTTGTTGTTGTTGTTGTTGTTGATGATGATGATGATGAAGAAAAATATTAATAAAGTAAGGTTTGCGTTTCTCTTGTTCATCGATATAAAGTACGTCAAAAATTCGAGATTCTCAGATACCCTGGACTTAAACACAGGAAGAATCGTATGAAGAACAAGATGACAAATGAAAAATAAGTTTCATGTTTCTTAAGTTAATCGGTACAGAAAAAACAATGATATCCTGGCTGGGATATCATTCTGGGCTTAAACACAGGTAAAACTGTCGGAAGAACGGTATTAAAAATGAAAATAAAGTTTCGGGGTTTGTTTTACTGATCGATGAAGTACATGGGAAAAAAAACTGATATATTGCGATATTCCGGAATTAAACACGAGAAGAATCGTAGAACGCGCAGTATCAAACGTAAAGATAAGATTCACGTTTCTTTTGTCAGTCAGTCCGGCGGTAAAATGGGGGGGGGGGGGGGATATGACATCCTGAGATATCCCAGACTTAAACACAGGAAGAATCGTATGAAGAGCTGTATGAAAAATGAAAGTGAGTTTCACGTTTCTTTTGTCAGTCAGGAGAAGAAAAACGATCGATAGCCGTACATTCCCTGGACTTTCAACAGGAAGACCCCATGCAACAGAATGCCAAACAACGTATAGTTTCTTTCCTGGAGCCAGCTTTTTCACCCTAAACTACCTCTGGTTTCATACGCACTGATACTCCCTTTTTTTTTTTTCTTTTTTTTTTTCTCCCCAGTTCCACATTGTCATCGAGTAATATGTAATCTCATCAGGGTAATTAAAACACGACACCGTAACATTCTACACGAGCGATCAATAGCACCTGTAAGCTGCCTGGGCCCCCTTGACTTCCGAACCAAGGATAGCGAGTAGCTTTCACTTCGGAAGGAGTTATCTTTCCCTGCAGAGCGAATTGTCTTTCTTGACAGCGTTTTTATCGCCGAAATTGACTTGAAAGGCAAGCGCCGGACGCTGAGGCACTGAGTCGATTTCCACGCTCCCTGTGACCGGCGACAGACGGTGTTGATTTGAAGTGGACCGTGTAATTAAATACCAACACCTTTCGAAATTAATGATAGTTTGACATTTTTGTAACCTGCGTGATTTATAACATGAGCCTGAGGGAGGCAAAAGAAAATACTGTCTCTGCCGGTGACGCCGATACGCACACGCGCGCACACACACACACACACACACACACACACACACACACACACACTGGCTGGCACACACACACACTGACACACACACACACACACACACACTCGCGCGGGCATAATGATGATAGTAATACTAACAATGGTGATAATATCAAAATGCCTAGAAAATATGAAAACATTACTTCTGCATCGGATATTTTTCACGCGTAACTGATTAATTTTCATGGAAATGTGGATATCTGACACGCTTTGATTTCATGAAAAAGAAAAAAGAAGAACATAAAGAACAAACGACAAAAATAGAATTTAATGACAACGAGATTTCTTTAAAACTGCCTCCAACCCCTCGCCGCTCGTACGATTTGTAGCAACGCCATTAAACATCTAAGGCTGTCGTAGAGATTACAGATCAAAGCTGGGAATCGAGACCACGTCTGTTCCGAAAGTCACGTGCGGTGACAGACAGTGTGTTAACACATCCCGCGGATCGGTCACGGCCTCCACCCACCCGGACACACAATGGCGGTTGGGCGGTGTTTTCGGGGTGGTCCTCGGTCAAATTTTGAAGAAAACGTGTGCTGAAGATGGCGCGGCTGTGCTTGCTGGTGAGCTTAACTAAGTTTTAAGGGGTATACTGATGCTGTCTGTCTGTGGAGCACCTATCTTAAAGCTGAATTGTTTCTCCAACAGTCTCTGAGGCTCAAGTATTCGACGTTGTTGACTCTTTTTTCGGTTTTGGACCTCAGTGGATGCGAAAATCAGGCAAGATTAACGGTTCCTTGACGGCTCGTTGCGGCAAATACGAGTACGATAAAATTCCGACACTGCCACAAAGTCAAATTCAAATCAGTCCATACAGATTTTTTTTTTTTTTGGGGGGGGGGGGGGGCGGGGGGGGGACGAAAGGGGGGGGGGGAGGGAGGCCACTCGTGCGCAACCCCAAAAGTACCTGATATCAATTGAGTTAAACGATTCCCCTCTCTCTCTCTCTCTCTCTCTCTCAGTCTCTGTGTGCGGTGAGAGAGAGAGAGAGAGACAGACAGAGAAAACAAAAAATGAAACTCTGTCGGCTAAATTATGGAATGTCAAGTGCTTGCATGGTGTCAAGTATTTTCTCTTATTTATTTAGTAATTGTAACTACCACCACTGCAACTGATGCTATCGCTGAAAACCTTCCCCGCCCCTCCTTCCCCTCCACCCAACCGCTTCAGAAGCTAAGGTAAAAAGCCCCACTCCCCTCCTTATGTTCCTCCGTAGACCTCAGTTTTCTTTTTTGTCACTGAAATGGTCTGCCGGAACACGTTAGCAAACCATCGCCGCGTCAGACAAGCCCCACTGTACCGACCCCGGCAAAGTAAGCATATCGCACGTGCTCATGGAGCCTGGTGGCCGCATTTTGCGGTAGGTAGCGGCCCCTCAAGGAAAAAAGAAGGGGCCAAACCGCTAAGTCTTTTATCCCGGTCTAATCACCCGGAGACTGACGGAGCTGCGCGCTACCTTCCCGCTCTCCCACCCTCCTAACCAGCCTCGCGTGATGCTATCAAACGGCATGGTCGGCCCTCGATACAAGGCCATGTTTACCTTGTGAAAATTCAATACTGACGGTGAACAGAGACGGGACGTGATTTCCCTCGTCGTCAGTTTCCAGCGCCGGCTAAAGCTCGGGTTGGTCCTTCCTTCTGCCGCCGCGCAGAGCGGCAGCATGGTTTCTTTTCCCGCTCGTCTTCTCGGTCCAAGAGCCCGAAGCCGTAATGTTTAGTCCGGCCGTTTAGGGTGGGTGGGTGTTTGGGGGTTTAACGTCCTTTTCCACCACATAGGGCCGTTTGGGGGGTTTTAACATTTTACTAGTTCATGCACAGATCGCCGTCAAACAGCAACAGCATTGCAACAGAGCACAACAAGGAAAAAAAAAACCCAAAAAAACTTATAGGCGTGTTCGTCTGAGCCAAGTTACTTACATGCATGACGGAGAAATTCAGTGGAGCCGTGAAAAATTAAATGAAATGAAAACACGTAGGAAAAAAAAAGGTCCGTTTTGTGGGACAAATGCACACTTTCTTTGTCGATTACATACAAACGACGGACTCAGTGTTCTTAGACACTGGCAAAAGAAAAACAAAGGTACCTGAGTAAGAGACCCCATCAGTCCTAATTTCACTTGACGTGTCTGCCAACCGGATAAGCCCCCATCCTCGACGTGTGCAGTGAATCACTGATGACGCAAACTGACTGAATACGAAATTTAGCCCTCAAAACGCCTTAATGACGTTTCCAGGTATATCATTTTACCATTCATAATTGCGGGCACCAGTCAAATATTGAGCCTTGGGCAGAGGTCAAGCGGGAAAGAAGTGAAGCTGCCGTTGGGTCTGCGGGACGTCGTGAGGACGAATATTCTACAGGCGATGAGCTGTGCGGGACAGGTTGAATTTTTCACTCAGTGTCTTCGATGGAGTAACTAAGGGCCGGTCGTCGTCCGAGAGGCTTCTCAAAATCCCCAAGCGCAACCTGAAATCTGTTGGCGAGCCGCGCTCTTTCAGTTTTGTCGCGCAAGCCTTTAAGAACTCTGTGCCTGCAGATCTGAGAAATGCGCCCACACTGTCTGTTTTCAAGAGCAGTCTGAAAACTTCTTTTTTTTTTTCTTTTTTTTTTTTTGCAAAGCCTTCCGGTAATTCCCTCAGTCGCGTGCTGGTCTTTGTTGCTTGAGCCGCGAATGACTTCATCGCTCAAAGAAAAACACTTTAGTGTGAATTTACAACTTTGGTGGGACCCTTTGCTCGTCCATGCCTGTACGTGGTTGTTGTTGATGATTTTTTTTTTTTTTTAGGATAGTTTTTTTTTAATTTTTAAAGAAGAACATTTTTTATTTTTATCAGACAATAAAGTTAATATTGAATTGAACTGAATTGGATTCCTCTTTATTTCTCGTAGAATATACTGCCCCCCCCCCCCCCAAAAAAAAAAAAAAAAAAATCTCAACAGATACTGCCGTACCCACAGCAGTGGGCGTGACAACGGTAGAAAAGGAAAGCTACGCGGCTGAGCCGGCCGCTCGTAGCCTAGCCTGCCGAGAGCGCAAAATCAACACGGGACACAATAGTCGAGCCGTGCCGATGATCGCATCCTCTTCAAACACACCACACTCTGTCCAAACATGCGCAACAGGTTCCCCAGCGGAACCCACGGCCCCAGGGGCAAGGGGGCAGCGTATTCGGGGTGGGGACAGGGACTTGGGGGAAGGGGTGTTGTAGGGGTAGGGGTAGGGGATGTTGTCGTTCAGGGGTGGGTGGGGTGGGAACCGGGGATCAAGGAAGGGTTGAGGGTTGAGAGACTAGCGATGCCTACGCAAGAGATCTTGACTGAAGAGGCTAATGCTAGCATTTTTTAATGCTCAAAAATCGTGCTGAGTTTTCGTGGTATCTATCATCACATCACTTAGACACTTGGACAGTGACAGCGTTGTTTTTTTTTTTTTTTTTTTGCTGCCACAACTCTTTGCCGGCTCCAGTGGTGTTCCTCCCTGGTAATGGGTGGAATCCACGAAGGGCTCGGAAGTTGGGGCAATTTTTATTATGCATGATGAGGGAGATGAGGATGATGGTAAGATGATGCTATGGAGGTCAGTGTGGTGTGGGACTGCGGGACAGGGCCGCATTCCACGCTTCCTGTCATAAAGATCCCGGCATTAGCCAGGCCCGGGAACTACGGCACCTGCGGTGCCGGCCATGTAATCATCCACATCACTGATAAGACGTGTCATACCAAGGGAAGCATCCCCAAAGTCGCACCCGTGAAGTGGGTGAATCTCGCTTTGCAAAGATGGAACTATCCCGTTTAAGCCAATTGGTTTGATGGCAGTTTTACAAGCTTACACGACTCTACAATAGTCCTTGGAAACCTCACTGACACACTGTCAATGGTTACAGCGCCTGTCCAAAACGTGTGTAATATTAATTTTAAAAAAAATAATGATGAGTATTGTATAGGCGCTTTACCCAATTTCATGAATCGGCTCAAAGCGCCGCGAACTGAACCCAACACGCACGCTCACGTGAACCACACGCATTCTCTCACACACTGGACACAAACACATTACAAATGATCACGTGGTGCGAAGAGTCAGCTGAGCTATTTAAATTTCGGAATTTAGAATTGCATTTATTTTTCAAATTTGCCGATTGGCTGAACATTTCCCGCAAAGCAGTGTGTGTGTGTGTGTGTGTGTGTGTGTGTGTGTGTGTGTGTGTGTGTGTGTGTGTGTGTGTGTGTGTGTGTGTGTTGTTGTTGTTGTTGTTGTTGTTCACAGTTAAGGCGTTGCTCATACTAATCTACCGTGATATGAAAACCGAAGAAAAAAAATCTATGACTTTTTCCAGACGATGGTACATGTATGTAGTAATGTGGGACTCTTTGCAGTGCATGAGTGAATGTGATTTACATAATAAATTATATTGGAGTGTATTACTGTGTGTGGTGAGACTGGCTCAGATATAATGCACTGTGGGTTGAGATTAATTCCAGTAAATGTCGGAGAGGGTTGCTGTTTTGTATATGATCTCTCTCTCTCTCTCTCTCTCTCTCTCTCTTCACTCCAAAGGCGCCGTGAGCATGCTTACTGCATGGAAGTTTTCTTGTAGCGCTATACAAATGGCCTATCATCATCATCATCATCATCATGATGTAATGTACACTCCTGCTTAGAACTATTTTTTAGGACAGAGAGGAGAGGAGATGAGACGTAATATACCAGTGTTCCTTATTACGTACGTATGTGCGTCGTTTTCGCGGAGATTTCAGAATCTGACGCAGAGATTTTGACGCTGTACTTTGCTGATTTTACAAAATGACCCTCTGAAATTGACAGAGGTGGGTGGGTGGGTGTTTGGGTGTTTAACGTCCTTTACCACCACATACGGGTGATATCAAAGACGGGGGCAACGACGAAAAAGCCAGCACTGACAAATATTTGGCTTCAGCCGGGATGCGAACTCACGACCCGAGCATTAGAAGTCCAACGCTCTACCATTCGGCCACCCCGGCTCCCCTTGACAGAGGTGGTCAAAGTTACCCTCAGTTTTGAAAGCTGTAAAGAACACTGATATATGTCACTTTAAATTAATTACTGTTCTACTGTTCCACAAGCATTTCCCGGCAATTGCGATCAGTAAAGTTATCTTTATCTACAGCTTTGCCAATAGCATATACCTGAAGAGGCGGACTTCCTGTCAACTAGTAATTAGTTCTCCGGTGTGGAGGAGGTATAGGCAAGCGTATAATGCAATTTGTTCAACGGCCACGATTCACAAACAGCAGCTGTAGAGACTTCCATCCACCACGGACGGCAAGAACAGCATCCTATTATGTCTAGAACGGATCGATTGTAACTATAGACTCTGCGCGCGCATTGCTAATTATGTGGGCGGGTCATGCGTGGTTTTCGCGGCGCGAGATGACGCCAGATGATTTTCTACGCTGCGACGCAGAATGGGGGATAAATGCGAGATAAATTTAGACTCCTCGTGTGACATAGGTGTCTCTGAGTTGATGATAACGTGCAACGACTAAAGGCCGTTAGTTTTCTAGCGTCGTCCTTATTCAGTGACCATCGCTCAGTATGGGTGCGTGGTGCGCTCAGTCCCCCTCCATTCAGACACTGGGAACGAGGAAAAGAAATCATCACGCATGTATCAGCCCCAAACTCCTCCTTATAATGAACCCCTCTTTTCGGGCACACACGAACTATACGGAGTGTCCGGACAATCAACACTGAAAAGGACTTCGGGGTGAGGCGAGGCGATGGGCTTTCTACCTTCATCTGCGAAAACAGCCTACAGCGTCATGGATTTCACAGACGCTTACACCCTTTTTTTTTTCCACGTGACGATACCCTGGGATTTCAACTGCCATCTACAAAAAAAGGGGCCTGAACGCTATGGACGTGACAGACGTTTATGCCCTTTTGCCGACTAACGGTACGTTTGTGGGGTGAAGATTTTCCTTCTGAATGGGGTGGACGGACAAGCACATTGTCGGGCAAAGAGGGGAAGCAGGGGGGGGGAGGGGGGCTGAAGAATGTTCTTTGTTACCGTTCTTGTTGACTTTGCAGCGTTTCTCAAGGGAAAGTTTTCACAACAGGGAAAACGTGCTAGCGATGTCATGTCATGCATGCAAGAAAACCCCTGAAATTGCTTTGAACAGGATCTGCCAAAACCCTCTTCTGTGTCTGCACACCAAGGTCAGAGAATGAGCATGCAATCTGATACATAAACCCGTCTAAGCAGTCTATATTCAGGATCTGAGAGAACATGTTTTGTGTTTGCACATCAAGGCCCGTGAGTAAGCATGCAATATATTTAAATCCATCTGAGCAGTCTATATACAGGACCTGTTCTGTGTTTTGCACATCAAGGCCCATGAGTAAGCATGCAATATATTTAAATCCATCTGAGCAGTCTATATACAGGATCCGAGAGAACCTGTTCTGTGTTTTGCACATCAAGGCCCATGAGTAAGCATGCAATATATTTAAATCCGTCTAAGCAGTCTATATTCAGGATCTGAGAGAACATGTTTTGTGTTTGCACATCAAGGCCCGTGAGTAAGCATGCAATATATTTAAATCCATCTGAGCAGTCTATATACAGGATCCGAGAGAACCTGTTCTGTGTTTTGCACATCAAGGCCCATAAGTAAGCATGCAATATATTTTAATCCGTCCTGTGAGCAGTCTACGTACAGGATCTGAGAGAACTTGTTCTGTGTTTTGCACATCAAAGAGGAAACAATCATACAATTTGACACAAACATTTTGTTTTTCTTCTTTGGTCATGTTTTCAACCATCCACAGGATTGCTGAATGTGCGTGCGTGCGTGCGTGCGTGCGTGCGTGCGTGCGTGCGTGCGTGTGTGTGTGTGTGCGTGTGTGTGCGTGTGTGCCGGCGCGCGGTGTGCGTGCGTGCGTGCGTGCGTGTGCGTGTGTGTGTGCGTGTGTGTGCGTGTGTGCGCGCGGTGTGTGTGTGTGTGTGTGTGTGTGTGTGTGTGTGTGTGTGTGTGTGTGTGTGTGTGTGTGTGTGTGTGTGTGTGTGTGTGTTCTGCCTAGAGCACTGATCTAATGAGTCTGGATGTCAGACACAGTTTCCTTTTTCAAATCTCTTGAGTTTCTGTCTTCTTTTCATTTTATTATCATTATTCTTGGGTGTCGTTTTTGTTTTGACGCCAGTACTTCAAACGGGTTTATTTCCATCTTTGCTAAACCAGCTTACGTTTTGGAACAGTTTCGCTCGTCAGTGCGCCTACACGCTCGAAGATATTAATAATAAAAATAATAATAATGAGTACTGTATAGGCGCTTTACCTAGTTTCATGAATCGGCTCAAAGCGCCGCGAACTGAACACAACACGCACGCTCACGTGAATCACACGCATTCTCTCACACACTGGACATAAACACATTACAATCACGTGGTGCGAAGGGTCAGCTCAGCAGTATTTAAATTTCGGAATTTAGAATTGCATTTATTTTTCAAATTTGGTGGGCTGAACATTTCCAAACCAGAGGGGGAGGAAGCCGGAGTACCCGGAGAGAACCCCCGACGATCGGCCCGAATGATCGGTGCCACATACGAGAAGGAAAAATTCCTTGCCCCGAGTGGGACGCGAACCCCCGATCTCTCGCATTGGTGACAAGTCTGCTAACCACTAGACCATCGACCACTATTTCATCTTCATGATTAGCACAGCTCTTAATGCGATGAAAATGTTGTTGACACTTTGCGCGAGCGGTCGAACATTCAAATTACGACACCTCTGGTGTTACACTACTGGAGCGCTCAGTGTGGTCGCCGCGTCGTCGAGTACGCTTCTGTTGGCTCAGTGCTACTATTACAGACGCTGTCACTGTCCAGGTGTCTAAGTGGTGTGATGGTACACACCACGAAAGGAGCTTAGAACAATCTGCGGGCACAAAAATTACCAGTCATGGCGCTATAGAATAGTAGAAGTACACAGAGATCAAGCCGGCTGTTCCACACAGCAGAGACCCAAATCCTGAAATCCGTTGCTTCAGCGCTGTTAATTTGACAGTTGTCTCCTCTTTAATCTCTCTGTCTTTCATTTTTACGCACTCAAAACGTTTACTGTAATTTGATCCAAAATGTCTAGCTCACCAGAATTACCAAGCGACCAAAAAAAAAAAAAAAAAAAAATTACATCTTTTAGAAACTGATTTCAGTAAAAGAAGTCGCTTACAAAGGGAAAGTTTCAACCAGACAGATATTGCTCCTAGCAACAAGAGTATCGCAATTCACAACATCTTTGAGAACCGGTTTAGTTTTGTTTCTGAAATTGTGCTCAAAACAATTGACACAATCGCGAAGCACGGACTGACATTGAGAAACAGTGTCTCAAGGTCACATTAGTACAGGCTGTTCGCGGACTGCATACATTCTACAGTTCAGCCCAAAAAATCACGTGCTCTCTGCTGCACAGCAATGGTTACGGACAGCACGAAAGGTCCCTCAGGTTCGAGGTATATTTTTCGGGCTGAAGCCTGAAATGTAGAGGCCAAAGAAAAAAATCCGCTGCACAATAATTATGTGACAGAGACTGAAGTCAGTACAGTGCCACTTCATTATCTGCAGTACAGAACAGAAATTGTTGGTTTGATTCGTTGATAAATAGGATTAGAAAAATTAAAATCGTGTTCTTAAAAAAAAATTAGAATCTTCTACAAAAAGATTTATTTTTTAGAATCGTCGACAAAACACGAGGTAAACAAAATTAACAAAACGGTTAAGTTAGTTATTTTAGTCCTTCACGCCGCACAAGCAAAACGGTAAGTTAATTTGTATTCTTAAATCTGAAATAAATCTAACTAATACTCTGTTACACTCCACACTGATTTTTCTAATTTTTTTTTTCTCTTGTTATTTTTGTCGAGTGTAATGATATGGCTATTACTTATTCAGCCTAGTAAACCACGTTAGGCCCAGCCCATGTTAGATCATCAAGCTCGGGGGAGTCTAACGACAGACTACGGCTCAGCTCTAAGCGTTCTAACATGTGTCTAACCAGCTTTAAATATCTAAAACAAATAAAAAATGTTACCCGATACACCACGACATACACTCCATGTTTAATTATAAGCTGTTTCTCCTTGTTTTTGTTGATTTTAACGGTATCGATTTCACTTATTAAGCCCGGTAAGCCACAAAAAGCCTAGCCCTGTTTAAAATGACACACCCACACACACACACACACACACACACACACACACACACGCACGGACGCGCGCACGCACGCACGCACGCACACACAAGCCTTCACAGCTGTTTCCATCAATAGCACTTGTTGCGTCTTTCAAGCGGTTCATATTTGCAAGCGAGCTAACAAAGCTATTATTAGGCACAGAATACCAGGCTGAAGGGCCTTTTATGCCAGTTACGGCACTTTCTTTACAAGCCACCGCTACGCGGCACTTCTCAGTCGAGTGTGTGTTGTAACGCTTCAAGTTACTCTGACCTACTCAAGAACAGAGGAATTAATGTTGGTGTCGAAGGAATATATTCCTGATTTAATAATAATAATAATAATGAGTATTGTATAGGCGCTTTACCCAATTTCATGAATCGGCTCAAAGCGCCGCGAACTGAACTCAACACGCACGCTCACGTGAATCACACGCATTCTCTCACACACTGGACATAAACACATTACAATCACGTGGTGCGAAGGGTCAGCTCAGCTATTGAAATTTCGGAATTTAGAATTGCATTTATTTTTCAGATTTGCTGGGCTGAACATTTCCAAAGCAGAGGGGGAGGAAGCCGGAGTACCCGGAGAGAACCCCCGACGATCGGCCCGAATGAACGGTGCCACATACGAGAAGGAAAAATTCTTTGCCTCGAGTGGGACTCGAACCCCTGACCTCTCGCATTGGTGACAGGTCTCTTAACCACTAGACCACCGACCGCGTTTGGCGTTTGGCTCAGTTTCAAGCCATGCCATTAAATATTTGAAATGCCAAAGCAGCAGCGTCTAAGAGAGAGACTGAGAGAGAGGGAGAGGGAGTGGGTGTTTCTCTTCTCACCTGTCAATCAGGCCTGCGGGAAGTAACTCTGTCAAAGGGGAACGACTTTGTCACAAGAATTTATTCACCCATGTAGAACCTCGCTTACGTCAAAAAGTTAGTGACGTCAACCAGCTAGGCGAGCTAACACGACCCCCATGTGTTTGGGTTTTTGCGAGCGCAAAGAGGCACGGAAAGGGTTTCCAGTGCTTTCTTTAAGTCAGCATGCTTGATGTCAAAGAGGTTGCGTACGTGTGCGCCGCGCGGGCTGCATACATGACACAACGATCACGACTGACGACAGCAGGTCACTGAATGGAAACAACATATTGGGCTGGTGGCCGTCTTGTTGATTTTGTTGTTGTTGTTGCTGTTGTTATTTTACTTGAACTTTAAATCAGTTCCTGCCAAGTAAGCTTGGGTCTGGGCGGCACCAGTGGCCTCACACACACAAAAAATCTTAATTAATTTATGTTTGCGTGGATTTAAATATGGCTTCGTTATGGGAGTGTTGCATTTTGATTATACTCACGTAAGAGTCGTCAAGGAACCGTTATTCTCGCTTGATCTTTTGTATACAGGGCAAAACCAAAAAAAACGTGCGTGTGTAAAGTAGAGTTACAATTTGAAGAAGATTGTGTGAAATGCCTACAAATGCACATGTGCTCTGTATTGTATATTGTGTTTGTATCGTGCTTGCGTTAATGAGAAATATATATGTGTGTGTGTGGGGGGGGGGGGGGGGGGGGGGGGGGGGGAGTGTGCGAACGTGGGTGAGTTTGTCAATGTACACATAGTTATATGTGAAGAAGATTGTGTGAACTACCAACTGCGCTCTGCAAATAGTTTTTCTACTCAAGACCGACAAGTCTTCACCAAGTCTGCACTGAGCATCTTTTCGAACAAGCTTGTTGGGTTCATCTTGCGTATTTCAAGATGATTCTGATTTTGTCTAGTGGGTTACGTCCGCGTTGTAATACAAGCATAGAATATTTCGTATTCAGGCACATGTCCTTAGAGTAACTGATGTTCTTGTGAAAGCTTGAGACTTCTGCGTTATCAGCTGCGGAAATAACTACGCCTTAGAAACTATATATTTATTTGTGTGATTGTCTGATTGTTTTGTCTATAAAACGTCTCGATCAAAAAGATTAATTATTTGCTTGTGTGTATGAAAGGGAGTGAATGACGTTTGCATGCGTGCCTTTCTGAATGTCTGTGATGTGAAAGCGGAGTCGGAAAGTTGTGAGACCGCCTTATGTTACATATTGTACTTGTGTTAATGTGAAATATCTATGTATATGTGTTTTAAAAAAAAAAATTAAAAAAACAACAACCGAAAAGCAGTCAAAAACGTGGAATACTCGTGCGCGATACCGACGGTATGAAAGCGCCAGCACCCAGCTCAAAATTCTTCAGCAAAAGACCATTATGTCACTAGAAAGACACGAGACACTAAGTTTTAACCCGATACGCTTACATGTGTAAGTTTGGTTGCTATCTGTAACAACAACAGCCTTTTTGTTGTTGTTGTTGTTGTTGATGTTGTTGTTTCGTTTCTTCTTCTTGTTATAGGTGGTGGTGGTGTTCTTGACATGGGGTTGTTTAATCAGAAACAGATCAGATTTATTTTGTATATATTGCTAGACAGTGGTGTAGCGTCTGCGAACACACCAATATTGTCTGTTCCATCCCCCCCCCCCTCCCTCTCTCTCTCTCTCACTCTCTCTCTCTCTCTCTCACACACACACACACACACACACACACACACACACACACACACACATTAATTTTTCTCTGTAATATCAGTTTTTTTCCTTTCCTTAGTATTTGTGTGTTGTTAATATTGTAGTTTGCAAAGAATGCAATGCTTGGTAAATCCGTGTATTTGTATTACTATGAGTACATGTACTGTTCCTTTGTGAGCGCACTCAGCGCAGTGTGAACATGTATGTTAGAATTATGCCACAGGTGGCTGTAATGTATATGGGTTTGTTTCTTCTTTTTTTTTTCTTTTTTTTTTTTTACAGTGCCCCTAGCGGGTCGGAAAATACGCTTGACTTAACTTGACTTGACTCGGCTACAGGTAAAAAAAAAAAATTATATATATATATATATATATATATAGAGAGAGAGAGAGAGAGAGAGAGAGAGAGAGATGCTGGATGCTGGATGCTGGATGCTGTCGCTTTCACGTTTTGGTTGATTAAGGCCTTAGACCTGTTCAAAAGTCGAACTGTTTCGCTGTGCAAATTGCTTGCGGGTAGAACTTGATTTATAAGTACAACCCTCACTCCACCCCTCCCCTTTTCATGAAAAGAAAAAGAAAAAAAAAAAAAACCACCCCCCCCCAAAAAAAAAAAAAAACAAAAAACATTCTGAACACTCATCAAAGAAACTTTTGAAACGTAAACAGCACAAGGTAAAGTTATGAGATCCAGTTCCAGTTCCAAGTCAAACCAAAACCAGTTTCGCAAACTGCCTAGACGGTATCCAATGTCTTGCTGAAATCAAAGATCTTGGAAAGTCTTCCAAGGTCTTTGCTGAAATTGACACGCCGGCGGCATCACCATCACGGAAAGTATGAAGTCTGTCAACTTTTAATTGCCTGGCATGTGTTGTCGCGTTGTTTGTTGAAATTTGATCGTGTGTTTGTGTGTATGTGTGTTTGCTTGTTTGTCCGTTACTGTGATTTTCGCGACAATACATAACAATGGATTTAAGAATGCCGTGGAAAGCGTCGGTAATAATAATAATAATAATAATAATTGGAAACGAAGGAAGAGCGAGACTGCACACTTGTCTAGAGAAACTGTACAGCAGTTGAGAGCAGAAAATGCTTGCTTGCTTGCTTGCTTGCCTGCTTGCAGGAAAGTTTATTTTCATGCCTGGTTGTAGGCTATTTTGAGGAAGACGGTTCTTCTTTAGTTCTAGTAGTAGCAACGGCATGTTCTAAAACTGACTGTTACGTCAAAACATCAACCGTTGTAAAATAAAAAATCATTTCATTTCATTTCATTGGTACCAGTGCATCATACGCAGGTGGTATAATGGAATGCTGATGAGGTTTCCAAAATAAATTACACTGAACTGATCTAAAGCAAAACAATGCAATGCAATGCGATACAATGAAATGAAATGAAATGAAATGAAATAAAACCCACACGTGCACTCACAGCCTGTCAACCCCCCCCCCCCCCCCCCAAAAAAAAATAAATAAAAAAAATAAAATAAAAATTAAAAAAAAATAAAAAAAAATAAAAGTACACCAGCAAGACTCACTCAGACAACTGAAAATAAAAATAAACAATTCCAAATTTTGTACTCACTGTACGCCGTGTGGTGGCTGGTGCGGCGTTCTGTCCCTTTGTCTCCGATTCTTGAACCAGTTGCTGACCTGCGTCAGGGTCAGTCCAGTTTTCTTGGCCAGTCCACGTTTCTCGTCCGGCGTCGGGTACCGGTTCTGCTTGTAGCATTCCTTCAGGGCCTGCCGAGACTTCTCCTTGAAGCAGTAGATCGTCTCCTCGCCGTCCCAGATCGTCTTGGGCAGCGGGTACTTGCGGCGGAGCCTGTACTTGTCCACGGCGCCCAGGGCTCTGCCGCGGATCTTTTGAGCTTCTTGGTAGTGGGCCTTGTACCACAGCTGCTGGAGGAACGCGTGGTTAGACTCGTCGAAGTTGTGGCTCTCCAGGATGGCGTACAGCTCCCGGTAGCTCCCCCTGTGGTAGGCCACGGTAGCTCTGGCTTTGAGCACGGCCTCGCTGCCCCGGAGTAGTTCACTAGGCGGCAGGGACCAGAGGAAACGGGCCAGGCGCTCGATGTCGCCTTTCTGCTGCAGAGCCTCGCACACGCACGCTACCTGCTCCGGGGAGAAGGTCAGGTTCTTCCCCGACAGCAGCTCTGAACTGTTCGGTGAGTTAGACGTCTGTGACCCGTTGTTGTTGTTGTTTGAAGCTGTGCTACCGTTGTTGTTGTTGTTACCCCCACCACCCGACGGACTGATGTTGATTTTCCCGGCTAAGCATACTGACGATGAGGGTGATGATGCTGACGATGATGACGATCCGTTGTGAGTGATTGTGGCGCTGGGGTTGCCCATGGTGTTCTTGTCGCTGTGAAGGAGATCTGGTCCCAAGACGTCGTCCCCGAGGTTCAGACCGCCGTCGTCATCGTTAGGACCCCCTAGACTGTGACAGGAGCGGGACGAGGGAGGGTTACCGTTAATAACGGAACTCTCCATGACTGGAGACAGTGAAAGGTGCAGCCGCCCTTTTCGCAGTAGCAGGAAGTCTGCCTCTGATCTGCTGAGCGTCTTCAAATTTTAATTCGCCTTTCGTTCTTTGTCGTGTCACAGACGATCAGCTTCTTTTGTGTAAGTGCTTAGCACAACGGCGAATTCTTTAGTGTGTCAGTTTTCTGCCTTCTGTTTGTCGGACGACACGTCAGTGACACTGTAAACATGAAAGTCTGTGCAGCGGGTTTTTGTTTCAGCTGTGTTGATCGCCGGATGTAGTTATCAAGAATTGTCAGGTGTAAATGCTACACTTCTGCTACAGTTGCAGACTGAGATACTTGGAACTGGTGATTCTGGCACTGTTCACATGTTCGTAATCTCAATCCTCAGTTGTCAAAGCAAGCCTGCAAAAAATAGACGCATGCAATAGTGTGGCAGTCTTCTCAGTCCTCAAAGGCGGTGTCCAATATTAAAACCAATAAAAACAAAACGAATCAGTAACGCACGACAGTTACGACAAACGCCGCTGACTCACAACTGACTGGCCGCTATGCGGTACGCGGATGACTCGTTCATTGCAACTGACTAGATCAGTCGTGTTAATCTGTGTGTAGTACGCCGTCCTCAGTGGCGGGTTTGATTGACAGCACTGGCGTTTCGCGGATTGAAAATGCAGCTGGTAATTAAAAAAAAAAATCCGACGTCAATACTTGAAAGAGCATGTTTTTGATGTGATGTTAACGACAGTTGGAGTAGCTTATTGACGCCGGCTTTTCAGTGCCACTGAGGAGAAATTGACTCACCTGATATCACCTGTCCGGTCGCCGTCGGTGTGATCAGTTCTGTGGGCGATCCGGGCCGTCGCAACGAGAAACAGGTGCGAATCGGGTGTAACTCCTCGCTGGCCGCGCAACGAACCTCCAACCATCAGCAGCAGTCAACAAGCAGTCACGGCAGCAGTCAACCGGTGACTGAAAGCCGCCTCGAGCAGGCTTCGCAGAAGAAGTATTTGCTCGGGATCTCGACTCTTGCGAGCGCCACTGCCTACTACAATCCGCGAGGCGTTAGTGTTTACAAGACAGGCTCTTTTTCGCGTGCCCGCACTTTTCTGTTCGCGAGTCGGTTCAGCTGGTTTTCAAGCACACGCAGTTTAGCGTCAATAGCTTGTCATCTCTCTCTCTCCCCGCCACCCCGGACACAGCTATTGGTGGCTCGCGCACGCTCTGGCCACGCCCACTTGTCTGTCTGGCACAGCCTGAAAGACCCGGCCACGCCTTCCTGCCAGTTGTTGCTCCGTGGGGGCCGGGCTGCGGCGAGGCTGGTGAAAGCGGCTGATACAGACGCGGCGGGGTTTCGGTGTCTGCTGGCATTGTTGCCTGCTGGAGGGTCGCGCTGTAACCGCGGCTTACTCCTGCTTGCTTTTTACTTTCCCGTCACTGACTGAAGTCTCTTTTAGCTGTTAAAGCGACTGACTGCGTCCAGCGTGACTGTTAAACTGCAGCTGTTAGAGAAAGCATTGAAACGTACACATGTAAGTTTATCCTGTTAAAGCATATAGGCGCTGGTGTCTTCACTGAGTTTCAGTTCCGCCTCAGTCAGTCAATAGTGGCACAACTTGAATGTCTTTTGTCAGTGGGGAATAAGGAACGATTACATAGATCTATACGCCATTCAGCAAGTAAGATCCGGCCCCTGCGTTGTGAGATACGAAAATGTTTTGGTTTGCGTAGTTCGAGTTAAAAATCGGTTAAAAAGCCCGCAGCCCCGCCGTTAGTAAAATTAATATCAGAGTCACTGACTGAGTCAGTTATGCCATCAACTGAAAGGACGGAACTCCTGTTTTCAGTCTCAGGTTGTAATTATATAGCTGTTACATGCAATAAAATTAAATGTAACCAGACATGATTAAAGAATTAGGCTAAGAGAGCTTTGCCAAGAAAGATTTTATCTCCGGCTTTGAGCCGGCCAAAGCCGGGGCTAAAGCCGTATATTATAATAAGCATGATACAATCCATCTACCGTCACCACGGACGGCTATGCCAAATAATATAATATCGTCCTCTGTACACATTTCTTGCACAAATTTCATGACCTGACATCACCCACATTACACACATTATAAACATGGAGAAGGTTCGTCAGTGTTCCCCTGTGATTCGAAAATGCATGCCGGGGTCCTCGGGACCCTCTCTCCATAGGTTTGAGGGTCCGTACATCAGATTCTGTCCGTTACGCACAATGGTTCAGCGGAAATACGATACTGCAAGTCAGTGTCCGCCGCTTGTTGCCGATCACTTTTTGTTCATCGGGTTTTCCGGGAGAGAGTTGGAAAATGCAGTGTTCGTCATTGCGAGACAAAAGTGCGTCCTCTGTGACGCGCTGTTCTCAAATTTGTGCGTCAAATTGAGTTTCGTGCGCACAAAGACGCACACCTGTGCGTAATCGGGAACACTATGCATACGGCGACTTCGACTGAGCTGGACGTAGCCGCTTTAAGTTGCGCCGCCTGCGAGTGTGCGGTGTGGGTCTGTATTAGATTTTTGAGACTCACTTTATTAAACGGTCGGGTGGGGGGATCGGCGGGGGATTTCGTTACAATGGGTTATGCAATTTTTGCTCATATCGGATGAGGAATTTTTTTTTTTCACTTTTCTTTTCTTTTCAGTTAAGGCTGTTGTTATTGCTGCTTTGCAATTATGAAATCCGACCGTCTGTCAGTTCAGTGTTTGCCGTGATGTTGTTTTGTCAGTACTGTCGTGTTTGGTGTATTGTTACGCCAGTTTCCTTTTCCCTTTGTTCGGCTCGGCTACATAGTTACTTTAATATAGAATGTTCAGCTGTTGCTTTCCCATTTACCGCTGGCTGCAGTGGTTTGCTCTCTCTCTCTCTCTCTCTCTCTCTCCCACCCCCCCCCCCCCCTCTCTCTCTCTCTGTCTCTCTCTCTGGTTTGAAGCAAGGGGTTAAGCGCATTCGAAAGTTTTCCACAACGCTCTCGTATGCAAGTCCATAGAGGCTTTAATAACACGTGTACGTTTTTTGAATGTCAGTGAAGAGAACTGGGCTGAAACGTCTCCCGTCAGCTGAAGTGTGTTGAATTCTCCCCCTCCAAATAAAAAGCCTTTGCACGCTAAAGAGGGGGATGGTAGATGATCACACACAGATAAGCACTGTCCTCATTTGCAGAAGACGGCGGAGTATTTTGTGAGAACGTGCACCGTTCATTCATTTTGGCCCCTAGGGAGGGGAGGAGGGGTAGAGAAAGATAGGGTCGATCACGGGGGTGTAGTCAAAATGGACCCGGGAGTTTCCGGTGCTACTCCGCTTCCAATACAGGCTACAGAACGGTAATAGCTTCCGGGTCATGTAGTAACCACTCCGCTAAATATAGTCTGAAACGTTTGCTTGTTTTCAAAAAAAAAGTTTGGTGTGAAAAATGACAGTTTGGGGGTGTTCATTGGTTTGGTAAGATCCATGCCAGGTGAGTTTGACAACACTGAAAATGAGCCTTGCTTTTGGCCCAGCCTGTGGACTACTTGTATTCATGCGCAGCTGTGTATCTTGGCTGGCTGGCTAGCAGACGCCAGAGGAGTGAGGGGGTAGGGGGTCGCTGCAGTCATTGCAAAGAAACGGAACATTGGAATTTCTTTAAAATCAGCCCACACTTGACTCTCTGGCTGCTCTGTGCGTGGGAATTTTTTTTGGTGAATATTGATGCGTTGGGAGGGTGTTGCGTAGAGCGTTTTATTCAATAGGAAAATACAGTGTTTTCCTTGATATAAGCATCTCTGTTACGTAGCCTTGAGTTCCGACGATGATGGCCTCGCCTCGCAAACTGTAAAGCCTTATGAGCATATATATGTCCTTGCAGTATAATAACGCGTTCGTCAATCAAAGTCGTTGTCACGTCTCAGTGGTTGACAAAACGGACCCTTTTCTCAGTTTCACGCCGACAGACCGAAGTTGGTTAGAAACACTCGGAGCTACCCAATTTTTGAAAATGGAAACACTTGGTGCTGTTGTTTTGAAACACTGTGTATCGGCGGCGCTACTTTTGTAATAGCACCGAAAACACTCGCGACCGTTTTAACTACACCCCGTGTAGCCGGGTGGCAAAGGGAGAGAGAGAGAGAGGGGAGGTTGGCCGGAGGGTGAGGGTGGGGTGGAGGTAGGACTTTCTGTTTTGAATAGGGTGTGTGGGTGGGGGATGGGGGGGGGGAGGTGGCGTTTCCAGCGAGCACATCTCCTGTTGGCGACTAACGATGCAGAAAATTGCCATAAAAAATCCGTACCGGCGCTTTCCCAGTGGCTCTACGCTATTCACTACTGAGAAAGTCGGCCGGCTAACTGTCCACTCTATACATTCTCTCTATCTTTTCAGTCACAACTGAAGAGCTCCTTTTTTTACCCCTCTTGCTGCGTACGGTACCCTAGAGGCGTAAAGAGTGCATACTGGCACATCATTATCGTGGATACATTGAAAGATGTAGAGGGCACCTGTCACTTGAACTTTTTTTTCTGTGCCGATGGATATTATCATACACTGGGTCAGTGAAAGAGAGAGAGAGAGAGAGAGAGAGAGAAAAGGGGGGGGGTGGAGTGGGGTATAATCAGTAAAATTAATCAACGACTCAATGGATTAGTGCAACTATATTTTGCAACGGTTGAGGCATTTCAAAAGAACACACACACACACACACCGGCACACACACACACACACACACACACACTCACACACACACACACTCTACTCACACACACACACACACACACACACACACACACACACACACACACACTCTACACACACACACACACACACACACTCTACTCACACACACACACACTCTACTCACACACACACACACACACACACACACACACACACACACACACACACACACACACACACCGTGCAC
>JACVVK020000005.1:847500-947500 GCA_018292915.2 Batillaria attramentaria
CCGGCTCAACTTTCAAACATGTGCCGCTTACTGGTCTAATAGTAATACACATTGAAACTACATCCAATATATTTTCAATCTTGAAAGAAGAGAAATAGCATGACTGGCGCACGCGCGCACGCACACACACACACACACACACACACACACACACACACACACACACACACACACACACACACACCGTGCGCACGCACGTACGCGCACGCACGCACGCGCGCACACACATCAGGTGTTACTTTCGCCAGTCACCATTAAGCGGCAAGTGTCCTATTCACAAAGTATGTCATAACGAGTCATTTCTCTCCTGGCAAGACGAGAGAGAGAGAGAGAGAGAGAGAGAGAGATTCTCAATCAAAGTTGCCACACTAGTCCTCAACAAAAGCAGAACCCATTTTAATGAAAGAAGACATCCTCTCGCTATCCCGTGCAATATCTCGAGGCGGAAACGGATAGAATATCATCTTGGCGGAGCGCCCAACCACTCACAGCACTAGCTCGACACGTGACTGGGGTCAAAGGGTAGTCATTTTCGCCCCAAGGCACGTGCTTTACAGAACAATAAACTTAAAAAGAAAAAGAAGTATTAAAAAAACAACAACTGAGAAGAAGTAGCAGAGAAAGATCATAAGCTGACATACACACCGCACCATCAACGAGAAAAACCATCATCTACATCATCTGCTTTGGACATGTTCAGCCCACAAAATTTGACAAACTAGTCAATGCAATTCTAAATTCCGAAATTTAAATAGCTGAGCTGACCCTTCGCACCACGTGATTGTAACGTGTCTATGTCCAGTGTGTGAGAGAATGCGTGTGATTCACGTGAGCGTGCGTGTTGGGTTCAGTTCGCGGCGCTTTGAGCCGATTCAGGAAATCGGGAGAAGCGCCTATACAATACTCATTATTATTATTGTTATTACATGTATTACACAAATACTGGCTGACAACCCTAAATTTAAATTTAAGTCAGAGTGACGCTGTTTACACTTGCCAGTCAAGTTTTACTGGGTGGAACTCGGGTTGGTGCGTTTACATTTAGACTAACCAACCCGGGTTAAAAGCGACTCGGGTTCAAACCTTGCTACGGGCCAGGCCGGTTGAGCCCGGGTCCTGAGCCAACTCGCATTTTAGATCTAAACATGCTGGTGGCGTCATGATGACTGAGATGCTTTCGTCAAGACATGACGGCAGCGGGCATGACGTAAGTTTTCCTACGTCACTTTCAGGGTTAGACTTGCAGTAAGGCCTAGTATAGTTCGCACCCCTGGGCCGTACTGGGCAAACTATTCAAACGCATCCACACTCGTTTAGTAGAGTTCGCCTGCTTATATCGATTTAGGGTTAGATTTAGGGTTGGGGTTACCTTGTGGTAACTGATGGTGCAATCGCTATGTTGTTCAGACGGTCGCAGTGCATTTACAGCAGGTGCAAGTGAGTGAGTATTTTAAGGCTTAACGCCGCGTAAGCGACAAAGACTAATTCGCGGCAGCCACAAGTTTGAAGGCCCCTTCGTTAAAAAGTAAAAAGCTGGATTAAAACAACTAGTAAATATAGGCTAAAAATTTATAGGTTAAATGAGATTCTACCAGTCTTGGGTTACCACAAGTTCAAAACGTCAAGCATGGGTCTTGTACATGAATAAGTACAAACACAATGTTCAGATTTTATGAAGGTTAGTTAGTTATTGAATCAGATTTTATGAAACAAATTGACTTCCCGAAGGAAGCCAAAAATCTTGTCTGGAGGGACATTTCGGAACAAGAGCTCCATTGATTCGGCAGTGAAATACTTCTGTCGAACCTCCGTGAGGTCTGCACAAGAAATCAAAATATGTTTAATGGTATCTGGCTCATCGCAGCCAAAACAGAAAGGGCTCTCTTCACCTTTCAGCAAGTGCGAGTGGGTTTAATATGCGTGCCCAATATGGAGACGGGCCAGGACCACCTCTTCCCGACGGTTAGTCCTACACCGGGGAATGGTTTCCCGAAGTTTGGGAACTATACTGTGGAGTTTATTGTTATCAAGAGTATCCCACTGGGCTTGCCATTGATCTACTATGTACTTATTTATTAAGGGTTTAAAATCAGTAAAAACACTACTCTTGCTAGCCACAGGACCATACAGCAGGTGCAAATGACACAAGGGGGCGAACTATACCAACGCAGCAGCAGTAAGTTAATGTTGACCAGGGAAAGTAAATTTCAGTTTCCAAATCGAATCAAGGGGTGAAAAGGTGCAACTCGCTTAACTCGAAGCTAGAGTCGAAATTCGACCTTATCCGTCGTCACGGATAAGTCAAACTTCGGATACGTCGAACAAAAATCCATTTCCCCTGCGAATTCGACTTAAGCGTGTTCGACTGTATTTATGTATTTATTTTGTGGCTAAGAAAAACGTGCCGAAAGTGTCTGCTGATGTTTATCGCCGCGCCGCTCTCGCCCAGTCACTGAACTACCTCCGACGGGTCCTGTCTCAGTCGCGTAAATCAGACGGGTCCCTTTCTTCGGCCGGAATATGGCCTTGACTTTCTTGGCTACTGAACTTGCGAGCCAGCGGCCCCATTCCCTGCAAGCATGGTGCACCCCATCAAAATCAATCAGCCGCTGTCAACAAAGTATCAGGTTGGTGACAACACCGCCTCCTCCGCGACCGGGCCCGGCTTCTACCCGACGTGCCAGCACGTGTTACGCACGTGCACTGAGCGCGTGACGTCGACAGCCACCACCACCTCAGGTCCAGGTAAGAGTAGAGCGCCAGTCTGTCTGGGCTGCTGCTGTCAGTTGCTTCCTGGTGGCTGGGACAAAAATTAGACACCGAGGGAAAAAAGCAATGCTTTGGATGAGATAAAAAAAAAAGAAAAGATGAGTCCGCTGGTCGATGGTCTAGTACAGGCTGGGGAATTGCTGAAGGAAAAAAAAAAAGAGACTGAAACCTAGGCCAGGGTGCAGCAGTAGCGCACTGCTGTGGGACCACGGGGGCAACGCCCCACTTAAGAAAACAAATTTTAGCATTTCTAAAGGCATTTAGTAGCCTCTAATGGCACCCAAAACTTAAATTTATACTGCCTTGGTACTCATATATGCAAGCCTTCAAAACTGAAGTCCCATATATACTTTTACGTGTATCATGATACCTTTTCCCCCTTCCTTTCTTCGGCTGAAACTTGGATTTTTTGGCTGAAAGGAAATTTGACAGAAAATTGCCAAACGACTGACAATTCCCCAGCCTGCTAGTGGTTAAGACTTCGTCACCAATGCGAGAGGCCAGGTTTGAGTCCCCGTTGAGGCAAAGAATTCTCTCGTATGTGGCACGGTTGATTCGGGCTGATCGTCAGGGGTTTTCTCTAGGTACTTCCCCCCTCCCCCCCCCCCCCCCCCCCCCCCCCCCCTCTGCTTTGGAAATGTTCAGCCCGACCCACAAAAGTAAAGAAATAAATGCAATTTTAAATTCTGACGCTTAAATCACCGAGCTGACCCTTCGCAACACCTGACAGTAACGTGTTTGTGTCCAGTGTGTGAGAATGCGTGTGATTCACGTGAACGTGAGTGTTGGGTTCAGTTCAGCTTTCAGCGAATTCAACTTCAAGAAATGCGCCTGCGCAATACACAGTTATTATTATTATTGCCGGTATTATTATTATGAGGTGTAGGCACTGATATCATGTTCCTCGGATAGTCAGCTCAGAGGATATGGTGGCTCTGGGCTGCTGTTCTTCTTTCTTTCTTTTTTAAAAAGAAAAAAAAAATCTTTTTTAAAGCCCTTCTACAGACACATCAAGGCTTACAGGTGTCAATTCTGTTTTGGTGGCTTCTGACATCATAGCACTTAGACCAGTTTGTGACATCATTATCTAGGATCACAAACCATTCTGACAGCTCTTTTCAAGTGGTAGTGCCTAACATCGCACAAATTTGGCCATCTTCAGACACTGTCTCGGCGCACGTCTGAGGTATTTTGGACGGTGTCTAACATCATACCACTTTCACATCCTCTGACACATCTAGACTCACAGATCGTTCAGAGCTGTTTTGGTGGTACATGCATATTGCACCACATAGGCATCTCGCAACATCGAACATCTGGGGTGTCTAACAACATACCACTTTGACATCTTCCAGATACATGTACATCTAAACTCGTTCAGATTGTTCAGCGCTGTTTTGGTGGTATCTAACCCATGTTGCACCACATCGGCATCTTCCAGCATCTATTATCTGGGGTGTCTAACATCATACCACTTATACATATTCTGATACACCAAGACTCACCGTCTCACAAAGCTCGTTCGGTGCTGTTTTGGTGGCATCTAACCCACACTGCACCACATAGGCATCTTGCAACCTCTAACATCTGGGGTGTCTATCATCATACCACTTCAACATCTTCTGATACACCTAGACTCGTTCGGATCTGTTTTGGTAGTATCTAAACGACATTGCACCACATAGGTATCTTCCGACCCTTCTGTTTTGTGTGCGTGTGTGTGTGTTGGGGGGGGGGGGGTCTAACATCGCACCACTTGTATACCTGCACAGTTACAGCATCTCACAGACTGGTACTGAGCCAACGGAAGGCTGCAGGCGAAGGGAAAACCAGTCGTCTGTTGCGAAGTTGTCGGCTGTCAAGTGATTGGCTGGCAGAGGTTGGCGCGGCCAGTAAAATTCAGTGTGTGGCACTCAGAGCTCTACAAATCCTTAAGGTGGACTATTCCCAGTGAATGTGATCATTCTGGAACACAACTGTCCCTACTGTTATCGTTACCTGAGCTGTGGGATTGCACACGAACAGCCTGTCGGGTGCGATGCCCACACATCAAAGGAAACAACTCTTTCCACCATTTAAAAAAAAAAAAATCACAGCTTGAGTAATTCTAATACATGTAGTCACAAGAAAGACCAACAGTGGTAGTAAACAATGACTTTATGTGATCTCGCAGACAATTCAATCAAAATATCCATGAGAGAAAAATGCAACACTTACACATGTGCCCAGTAACACGAGAAAGTCATGCGAACAGGGTTTTTTTTCTCCCCCCTCCCCCTCCAACCGAGAGTATGAAAATCTAGTACAGCATTCCTTTCACACTTCTAAACACAAATGTGTTAATATGAATACACGCTAAACTAGTTCCTACACAAAGAGAGAGTGACATTTCATACAGCACTGTTACAAGCTCAGATAAATGTACAGGAAAATAAGTTTTGAAAAAAAAAAAAAAAAAAAAGACGAGAAGGAACTTTATGTTCATGCAGAGTACGTGTGAATATTTGATACTGAGAGAAACGAGCAGGAAATCATAAAAATAATAAATACACACATGTATTATGAAAGGTGTGTTCAAAATGTAGATTGCATCAATCTTTTTTCTTTTTTTTCTTTTTTTTTTTGGGGGGGGGGGGGGAGGGATGGGGGAGAGGGGCTTCTAGTTTGCTATACGTTTTTCCTTCCTGTCAAAGTCAAGGGGGAGGATGGGGTGGGGGGGGGGGGGGGGGGGGTAGGGGCTTCTAGTTTGCTAGACGTTTTTCCTTCCTGTGAAAGTCAGTGATGACACGCTGATGTGTAGGTCATCTTGTAAATGAAAAAACTGTCTTCACATACTGCTTTGCTACACTGCGAACAGGTGTGCTACCCGTATGCGTGTTTCAGTGTCTGTAATGCATATTTTTTATTTGCTTGATATACATTCATGACTTGGTGTGCATGGCGTATGTGTGGGTACCTGGTAGTTGTGATTATTGTCTGAGGGGAGGGAATTTTTTTTATAAGAGGTGTGTGTGTGTGGGGGGGGGGGGGGGGGGGTGCGGGGGACTAAGTAAAGTGATGCTCAGAATGGTATGATGCAGTTTAACTTGGGGTACTTAGATGCACTTTGATTAGTTTTTCACTGAGATGGCATACAACTTTCTGTCAAATCGCAGCATTTTGCAGTTAACCAACAGTCTTAGCAACAAGTTGAATTGAACTTCTAGCCCAACCCTGCAAGTGGCAAAAGTGATTCATAGTCCCTAACACACACACAAAAGTAATAGTACTCAGAGACGTATCCAGAGTGCAGCCGAGTGGTTTGGCGAATGCATCTGTACAACGCCCTCTGTTTTGTGGCTAACAGCTAAAATAAAAGGGACTGACTTTTGTGATCCAGGTTCAGAAGTTCAGTGCAGACATACAGATTGCCACAGAGCTTCAAACAAAACAAAACAAAAAAAACAAGAAAAGGAAAGATACCGGCCCCCGTAGTGTAGTGGTTAGCACTTCGGACTATGGACCGGCAGACCCAGATTCGAGTCCCAGCCGAGGCAAGCGGGATATTTCCTACCTAGGTCGGCTCCTACCCAGAGCGGGTGTGCTATGGGCCCAATGGGGAGGCTGTTGCCACACAGCCGAGCTTCACCCACTTCACGGGTGCGACTTTGGGGGTGCTTCCCTTGGTATGACACGTCTTATGATGTGGATGATTACATGGCCGGCACCGCAGGTGACGTAGTTCCCGGGCCTGGTTAATGCCGGGATATTTATGACAGGAAGCATGGAATGCGGCCCTGCCCCGCAGTCCCAAACCACACGGACCTCCATAGCATCATCTTTACCATCATCCTCATCTCCATCATCATGCAAAATAAAAAATTGCCCCAGCTTCCGAGCCCTCCGTGGATTCCATCCATTACCAGGGAGGAACACCACCGGAGCTGGCAAAGAGTTGTGGCAGCCAAAAAAAAAAAAAAAAAAGAAAAGAAAAAGAAAAAAACAACAACAACAAAAAAAAAAGGCAAAGGAAAGATGTCTGAAAAATCTCTGCTCCGAAAGAGGAGAAAGAAATTTCATTCTGCCAAAAAAAAGTTGCAGGCATCCTGCTAATTAAAACCTGAAGAGACAAGTAATGGAATCTGGCACATGTTTCTTGGGCTGATGAAACGCATTCGCCCACATACAGGAGATGAAGCAAAATATCCAGCTAAAGAAAAACAAAACAAAGCAAAAATCGCAGAAAGGCTGTCTGGTAAATAAGCATAGATGTCTGGACTAGCAGGCGATTTTGTGGACTAGTAAGGTAGACCTGGTACCTCTCCCAGCAACACTTTGCCAGCCCTGATTTTCAAGTTGCTATCTCAATTTTTTTATTGAGTTAGGCACCCCTAACCTTTGCTGTACTTCCTGGGTTGTAGTCGACCCACAGGGGCACTCTTTTATTTTTATTATTTTTTTAAAACTAAGTGTTCTTAATCCAGTTATGCTTCAAATATATATGTGGCATCTAACAACAAAATGTGTAATTGTGCTTAATTAGAAGGGACACAATTAACAATTACATCCACATGAATGAGGACATATATCTGACTGGGATAAGCTCAGAATTTCCACCCCCCCCCCCCACCCCCCCAAGTGGCCAGTACAGAGAGTGGGAACCAGTCTGGCACTGTCTGTCTGAAAGAGCTCTGTGGAACTGTGAAACAAGAATTAGTCTATGCAGACTGGGGAATTGCCGAGGGGAAAAAAGACTGAAACTTAGGCTGGGGTGCAGAGGCAGCGCCCTGCTGTGGGAACACAGGGGCAATGCCCCACTTAAGAGATAAAATATTAGCATTTGAGAAGGCATTTCGTAGCCTCTCCTGGCACCCAGACATAAAATACTGCCTTGATACTGACATGCAAGTCTTCAAAAATGAAGTTAGACCGTCTCATATGACATTAGATGTATCATGATAGTGTGTGCACCCTTTTTCCTCCTACCTTTTCTTTGGCTGAAACTTAGATTTTTGGGGCTGAAAGGATAGGAAATTTGACTGAAAATTGCCAAATGACTGAAAATTCCCCAGCCTGTCTAGGGTCTTATGTTCCAGCAGGTATATACACGTGTAAACAGTCTCTGGCTTCAGGTTGCAGACTGGTATTTGTGTCAGGCCATGCATGGTCAGCATCAGACCACTAGCACAGCAAACAAGCGTCTTAGGAACCCTGACCCCTCACTATAGTGTATGTGTGGTAAGAATGACTAGCGACCTAGAAAGTGTACAACGTGAGCTTTTAGTTTTACACAAAATACGGCAAAGGTTAAGCATATCATGTTACGTGTGGAGATATGTTTTGAGAGCCCATCGTCTTATCGAGGGAATACGACGACACACAGGCGAACACTCCTCACGTAGCGAGTTCTTGTAGACTGCTTGAAGTCTCTTTCACTCACAGAAGACACGTGAGCGTGTAGAAAAATTATAACCGTGTGGAGTTTATTACAGCACTTCTCTGGTGTTACACTGCACTCTCAAGCTTCCCACATACAAGCTTCTCTCGTGCACACCAGAGAAGTGCTGTAATAAACTCCACATGGTTATAACTTTTCTACGCGCTCGCGTGTCTTCTGTGAGTGAAAGAGACTAACAAGCAGTCTATAAGAACTCGCTACGTGAGGAATGTTCGCCTGTGTCATCGTATTCCCTCGATAAGATGACGGGCTCTTCAAACATATTCTCTACACGTAACATATCCAAATATTGTCAAATAGACCAGGAACACAGTTACAGGTACAATTTGACAACTGTAAATTTATGACAGTTTTAGTGTTCATAATCAGCAACGATGGCAAAAACTTAGAAGTGACGGCAAACCTCAGTAGAAAGTACATCATTAACCACTTACAGATAATAATGCGAACAGTATGCCCATCCCCCATCCCTTTCACCAAAAGAAAAGAGGGTGAGGCAACACCAAAGTTTCCCTGATGAAATGCTAACAAAGATGCAAGTCCTTTCTGCCTCCCATTCCACTGATGATCATTTATACTACATGTATACAACCGACTGCTGTGAAACTCACGACAGTCCATGTTGACGGTAAATTTTTATCCAAATGTTGAAAATGTAATACAAATAAAAATCACACTGTTAAAGTCACCACACTGGATTTTAGTGAGTTTATTTCCTTCCTTGAAAAAAAAAAAAAAATGCAAGGTGAATTTCAAGTGACAGATCAATGCGCTGACAGGTTCCTGGCATTCTGGCAAATGTCTTAGTAAGAGTAGCAGAAGATATTTTCTGATGCCACGTACATAGAGTCATTCACTGATAATCCAGAGATTCCGTACACTCAATGTAGAATTACCTTCTACAGAAAGCTCTGCCATCTTTCTTGATGTTGCTAATGATATCTTAGTAGCACCTCAGTCCCAACAAACATTTGGAGTCAAAACCAAAATGTAGGACCATTTCACTGAACAAGTACTCTGATGGAAGTTAATACTGTTGTGACTCTCTTTTAACACTGAATGGAATAGACCCAGAATGAATTCTCATGGATGTTACTGAAAATGCACAGAGTGCTGCATTAAAAACACCTGTTCTTTATGTCTGACGCGTCTGTGATGTTCCAACTGCCAGAAACCACCGCAGCCCTAGTTGAATAGAAAGCACAAAATGGTGCCGTGTGCCGCTCTACTGCATGTTGTACAGGATGTCGTAATGTCCAGGCCTGTACAGCAGATTCACAACAGGGCGACCACCCTCGGGGAACACGTGGTGGTTGCAGGCGTCCCCAGCGCGGTCCATGTATTCCACCAGCACGCCGACTTGGAGGGCAGTGGACAGGGCGATGATGTGGATGTGGTCGCTCTCCTTCCCCATCGGCTCCACCTCCTGTATCGCAGGAACACTTTCTTTCTGAAGTACATGTCTTAAAATACATTTAATTAAATGCACCTGACACTTAGGTACACCAAATTATTAACAGGAGCCCCCCAAAAAAGAGGGGGAAAAAAGAAGAAAAAAAAAAGACAAAGGTAAGATAGCAACCTTGCAAAAATGCCAGAGTTTGTACAAAAACACAACAAGAAGGGCTGAACATTTGGAGAGGATTACTGTCACAACTTTCTTTTTACTTAAATTGCTCTGAATGTCTTGGGTTTTCAATGTGCAGCTGAGTAGGGTACCTGTCATGGGTAGTAGATGACTGTTCACATGAACCCCCACAACTGCTTTTTTTCTTCTCGCGCACGCCTGCACACGCACCTACCCATACACGTGCCCGTGCCCACATGCACCTACCTGATTGCAAAATTCTTTCACAGTACGCCCTCCTTCAATAAAGTTGGTGTAGAACTCTGATTCCTTCTGCAAGTGACCTGACACCATTAATCTGCAAGCAGAGAATGGACGAGCTCAGGGGGTTGATTCCCTCTGAAGCAGCACAGACAACGTAAAAACGAAAGGAACAAAGCGGAAAATGCTCTCTAGATTTTCCCCGCAGCTCACATTTAAATCATCTTCCCTGCAGAAATAACTGTAAGTAAAAAAAGTGCTTCTCAAAACTTATAAACTGCTGATCTCAGACGTATCCCCCCCCCCCCCTCCCCCTGTATTTCAAAAGCGCAACAAGCTTGAACTTCTCTTATGGAGTACCTCTTCACCTTCGGGGCTTAAAATGGTCCATGATACAAGAAAAGGAAAAGAGTGAAGCATATAGTGACAGAGTGGCAAAGCCATGAGCACACGTCTGCTATGCTTAGGTGAGCAGGAGTATGCTCCCCTGAAATTTTGGTAAAAATTAGACTAAAATCTGTGCAGTTTGGTGCATTTTGGCATGATCTGAAGTGCCTCAGCGGAGGAAAAGTGTAAGCCAACGATGGAAATCCGCCAAGAGTTGGACGATTTTAAGCCCTGCACTTTGTAAGCAGTGATCGCGTTAACCAGTAATTACTGGTAAAATACCGTTTGCAAAACCAGAATACCGGAAAAATTTGGAGCTGCCGATCCCAGGGACCGGTTGTAATTTGCTGGAACCGGTAAACACTGTGGCCTCTGATAGGGGTGGGGGGAGGTCCCAGTTTCAGCGAACGTTAATCACTGTCACAACAGTTTTAACCCACTGGCCAGGGCTTCTTTGTTCTTGCGACGGACTCGCTGCTATCTTTACCTCTCATACCGATACAGTGTTGCGACACTGTGATTGTGTGAGCGACAGAAATAGTATGATGGATGAGATTCGCTGGTGTGCTTTCCAGTGTCCAATCAAATTCTACATCACGTTGCCTTTAACATTGTGTTTATGTCGATTTGCAGTGTAATTCTTATCACTGGTTTTAATTCTTGTGGGACCGGTTCTGACACAGGTTGCTGAGTGACAGTGTGGGGTAGTCACTGATGGAACCGGTTTTCAAAATTCCTAGCGCGATCACTGTGTAAGTGAACACTGGATTTGACTGGGATTGAACATTCTGTGCCTATTAACTTAGTCAATTGTTGGCAGTTGCCGCAAAGACATTTCTGCAGGGTTAAAAAGCAGCAGCCCTGCTATGCAAGTACTTCTAATCTTACAATACAATACCAACCTCAAATAGACAACAAAGTAGTCTGAAATCCCCTGGTCATTGAAGGTCTGCTCCAGCTCCTGCACTGAGCACTTTTTCTCTGCATGGCCAAGCACCTCCATGAACTGCAAAAAAAAAAATCACACTCGTCATGACCATCACTCACACGAGCACTGTGCTACACCGTTCTCTACCCACATTACCACAACACACCATTCACAAGAGCTCCTAGTGACTAATGTACTCTATGAGTTCAGTTGAGTCCTATCTCTGAGCTTGGAAAAAGCCTGTACATGCTCCACCCCTTCTCTAAGTAATCTCCACAGTCTCCTAATTTTACTACTACTACTGCTACTACGACAACAATAACAACTACTACATGCAGCGATTGTCAAATGCGCTCGCCCGCTCGCTTTCGCTACCAAATTTACCGTTGGGCGAGTGAAAGCTCCGGTAGCAGTAGCCCGAATGGCGAGCAGGAATTCTGAGATGAATCAGAACCTAGCAGCCACTCCCGTCAAGTGTTTAGCTTCTCTATCATCGATGTCATCTGCTGTGGGCCTGCCAATTACAGTTTCTGTGCATGCGCTTTGACTGCGGTATTTTCAAAACACCCGGTCTGCGATTCGGGCTTCCAGAATTTTTTTCGGGCTACCAGTTTTGTTCAGGGCGGTAGCCCGAATGGCTACCATGGTCCTGACACATTTGACGATCTCTGACATGTACTACTGCTACTGCTGTGGTAACTGTGTGTTGTGTAGGTTCTCTTTGAGACCGTTTCATTGTTGGTTTGCTTCTCACGGGACCTGTCACGCCCTTTTTGGTTTGACGTCTGCCACTGCCTCTTTTACGAAGGAAAATTTAAAGGATCTACATATATTTGTTAAAAGAAAGTTGTGAATATCACCACAAAAAATAAATTCAAAATTAAATAACTAAACAAAACATGTACCTCTTTATCGAAAAGGAAAGTACTGAATACTCAATAGCAAAAAAAAAGGCTACGAAACATACTCATCAATACCAGTAACTTACACTGCAAGCTGAATCAAAGACAGCGAGAAAAAAACGGGACATACTCTGACGTTCCAATTAAATACATGCAGCAACATAAATACCGTTTCGTGGAAATCCTCGATGGTGAATTGTGGAAACCCCAAAGCCACTAGCTCTTCCTTGCTCTTTGTGGCAATCTCTTTGAACCTGAACATAGAAATGGTTAATAGAAATACATCTTGCATGATCAGTGGAATGCATCACATTCACAGTTTAGAGACCGGGTTACCGGGCACTGAGCTTATAGCAAGCTGAAGGTGAAGAAAACAAGAAAGGGACCAATTAGTGGTGCTGTCAATCATTGGCTGGCGGAGCTGTGGACGGCAACTATAGTCATCAGTGCGTTGCATCCAGGGCCCTCATGTAAAAGTTAAGGTTAGGGATTTTAGCCCTGGGTTAGAGTCTCACCTTGAACTAAACTAGCTCTAGGGTTAAATTTTCTGTTTTTTGTTGTTGCTGTTGTTGTTTAACCAGGAAATGGGTCCATTCCACCGTGGTGCCTAAGCCGTTAGAGATGGATTTTTTCCTACCTTTCTTCGCTTCCTTTTTTTACTTTTTTTTGGGGGGGGGGGGGGGGGTGGGGGGGTGGGGTCTTTGTCCTAGTCTGGGTTAGGCCCGTAGCCGTGGGTTAAATTAACCTTGAGTTTTACACATGGGCCCAGAGCTCTACTGAACACTAAAACTATTTCCAGTGTACACGCAGACGTGCTCACAGGCGTAACCGTCCAACTCTTCTATGGAATCATAACTAACAATTTGTAAAGGAGGCTCCTGGGAAGTCAGGAACAATAACTTATCCCAAGTTACTACACTGTACGTTTCCATCACCTTGCCAGTTCAGCATCATCAGACAGCAGTGTCTCCAGGTAGGCAAAACCAAACCCACGGAAAAAGCAGTTTCCATCTCCGCGTACTTTTCGAATGTGGGTGAATCGTGTTCCCAAGTCCTTCAAAGAAAGATGTTACTTTCAGCTGACAGTCAAGAAGATAAAACGGTGTAAAATATCATTTTCTGTGAGAATAACTTTTGCGCCAAAGAACAAAGTAAGTTCAGCCAATTGCTCTGTGTTTGCTGCTACTGGTACAGTACTTTACTAAAAACAAAACAAACAGAGAACTATTTAAAAAGAAATGGTAAAAAAAAAAAAAAAGGAGGAGACATTTTCGGAAGATCCTCTGCAAAGCAGTCAATCAATCATCTACACTGCCTAGCTTTGCATCCACATTTGTTGTTGCACCTTTTGCTGCTGCGTGAATCATAAATGTGCAGTCTGATATTATCAGCTACATCACAGTCCAAGGATTCCACATGCACAATTAATTATCAATTCAAAGAGACGCAGACATGCTGACAAACTCAGAAAGGAAAAATAACAAAAACTGTAGCCAGTACTGGTTCTTTATACAATGTTGGCAGACGTGCAAGTTGAAGGGATATTGTCAAAAGTCAACTTTCACTGAATGGCAGTGTTGTACATCCACGTTGGACATCGGACAATGTCCGAGATAACATGCAGGATGTCCTGTTCAGATTGTAGTCAAGAGGACAAATGTCCCATTATTTTCCACGAAGCGCAGTCATTGTCCGATCAGATTTTAATACCTCTCGGACACGGTACACTAGCCCTATACATTGAGTCTGCAGGCTGATGTGGAGAGGGGGTTCAGTGCCCAGAATATGATCCTCACCAGCCAGAGGAATAGGCTGACAACAGACAATCAAGCCATGCTAATGCAGGTGCAGATGGAAGCACCCATGGATGTGAAGGGGGAGTCAGACTGACAGAGAAATGGGGAGGAAAGAGGAAGCGGATGATTTGAGCAAGAAACATAATGACTCAAAAATGTCCGGATAGTTTTGTTCTGAAGAGGACATTAGTCCTATTACTGTAATATGGTCCAGGACATTTGTCCTATTACTGTAATATGGTCCAGGACATTAGTCCTATTACTGTAATATGGTCCAGGACATTAGTCCTATTACTGTAATATGGTCCAGGACATTAGTCCTATTACTGTAATATGGTCCAGGACATTTGTCCTATTACTGTAATATGGTCCAGGACATTTGTCCTATTACTGTAATATGGTTCAGGACATTTGTCCTATAGATGTTTTTTGTGGATGTACAACACTGGAATGGGTCCTGCCACACTGACAATGTACATGTAGTTGCTTGCATTCAGTAAAAACAAACAAACAAACATAAAAACATACTTACAGCCAGCTTCTGTCTGAAGACCTGGTCTTCTTTAGCATATTCTTCCACAAGCTCTTCTAGTGGCTGAGACGGGCTGATCAGGTCCTGTGATTCTGATATCTGTAAATCATACAGATTAGGTAGGTACAGTTTTGGAGCAACAAAAACCAAAAACCAACAGCAACAAAAGTTTTGAAAACTAAAAAACAACAACAACAAAAACACAACAATCCCAACACAATTTTTGCAGTACTCAACATAGCTTCATGGGAAGACCAAATTTTGTTTTAACAGTAGTCACCAACTTATTTTCGTATCTTTCACTGCTAGTCGTAACCCTATCACTATTATCAGTATGACATACGGCCTCTAGTCTGCTTCACAGTCTCCTCCCAGGCTGGTGACCCACTTCCATATGTGATGCTGTTCAATAAGACCAACACAGTGGAGTCTCAAGACATAAGCAGGCCAAAGCTTATGATTATTGGCAGTAGATATTGGCTGTCCACAAGTAGGCCTGCTGATGGTATACACCATGCACTCTTCAAGTAACTTCCAGTAATGTAAGTAAATGTATCTGCCAATATCCACTTGCTAACCTGTTTTTCAATTTCTCGCTGTAAGGACATCGTCTCATCGTCATAGTTGCGGTCTGAAACAAAATTTGACAGTGACTCACTTCATATCTGAGGATAAAATGGGAAACAGTTCTCAGGAAATCTGTGAAAGCCTCAGTAACTACAGACACAGAATGTACGTGTTCTGTTCATAACAGAGCATAGGCCCCTCATCTAAGTACACTGTACCAAAACATTGTGAGGCTGTCCTTTCGCCAGAAAGTTATATGTGTGCGCAAGTAAAAGAAATAGGACTGCATTCCGTCAAACGTGTTTTCCTCTGCTGCTTATCGTTTGGTTTTGGAATTTTCCTCGTGCACATCAAACAATGGGGGAGGCGAGAGGCAAGGTGCATGAAAATGAAAACGGAATTATATATCTAGCTCATGGACGCCATCTATCAGCATCGTGTCCTTCGACTGCAACAGTGATAATCCCGAACAACTGACAAACCATATTCGAAAACTGGAGAATGAGGTCCACTTTCAGTTTGAGAAGGCTCAAATCCGTCAGCTGTGCGATTCATTGTCTGCAGTATCTAATTAAAAACCTAACACGCCAGCATTCGGGAATTAAAGCAGCTCCAAGGTCTGTTCTTTCCTGACGGATGTACTATAATCTAGGCATAAGGGGTACGTGTGTAGGATTGAAAAGTGTACGCTACTTGGATCAAAAGAATCTCCCTCCGCCATCGTTTTCTGGTGTTGCGCATGTGCACGAAGCGGGATGTTTACACAGGAAGTTGCATCTGACCTCAAGCCATGTGCTGCGAGGACACACAAGAGTTGGTGGTGTGAGCTGTTTAGTTTAGTTTAGTTTAGTCCTCTTTATTCCCTGGGGAACATAGGGCTGCAACCACACTCCGCCAGCGCACTCGGTTCTGGGACGCCCTCCTTAGTTCGGCCCACGTCGTTCCGGCGGCCTTGGCTTCAGCGTCCGTACTCCTCCGCCAGGTCTGCTTCGGTCGGCCCACTTTGCGCTTTCCCTGGGGGTTCCAATCAAGGGACTGCCTGGTGACATTTGATGTTGGCTTTCGCAAAGTGTGTCCGATCCATCCCCATTTCCTTTTCTTGATCTCCTGCTCGATGGGGACCTGTCTTGTTCGCTCCCAGAGGTCTTGGTTGGTGATCACCAGTGGGTATCTGATGTTGAGAATGTTGCGGAGGCATCTGTTGATGAAGGTTTGCAGCCTGTGGGAGCCTGTCTTGGTGGTGCGCCATGTCTCCGAGACATAGAGTAGGACCGGCTTCACATTTGAGTTGAAGATCCGGATCTTGTTTTGCAGGGATAGGGCTGTGGATCTCCAGATGGGGCGCAGAGTGCGAAAGGCATGTCTGGCTTTGTTGGTGTGGCTCTTGATGTCTTCGTCCGTTCCTCCATCCTTGCTGACAACGCTGCCGAGGTAGATGAACTTGTCCACCTCTTTGATGTCTTCCTGGTGCAGCTGGATGGGGTCGTGCTGTTTGTGGTTGACTCTCATGACTTCGGTCTTGCTGATGTTGATCTTGAGGCCGGTCTTCTCAGCTTCTTCGGCGACTCTGTTCAGCTTCTCCTGCGCATCTTGTTGCTTGTGGGAGAGGAGGGCGATGTTGTCCGCGAAATCCAGGTCCTCGAGCTGTTTGCTGAAGGTCCACTGGATCCCTGTCCTCTTTCCGTCGGTGGCTTGCCTCATGACCCAGTCGACCACCATCAGTAAGATTGTGGGTGAGAGGATGCAGCCTTGACGAACGCCGGTCCGTACTGTGAATGGTTCTGTCAGTTTCCCGTCGTGGATTACCTGGCAGGTGGCATCTTCGTACAGCTGTCGGATGATGTTGACAAACTTTGGTGGAAAACCGTAGTGAGACATCAGCTTCCAGATGACCTCCCTGTCAACACTGTCGAACGCCTTCTGGAAGTCAACGAAGGTGCTGTACAGGGGGGTCTGCCACTCCAGGGACTGCTCGATGATGATCCTCATCGTGGCTATGTGATCAGTGCAGGATCGGTCGTTGCGGAATCCTGCCTGTTCCTCCCGGAGTGTCTTGTCCAGCGCGGTCTTCAGCCTCTCCAGGATGATCCTGGTGAGCACCTTCCCTGGTATGGACAGGAGCATGATGCCTCGCCAGTTGCTACAGGATGAGAGGTCCCCTTTCTTTGGCAGCTTTACCAGGTGTCCCTTCTTCCAGTCTTGTGGCACGCTCTCGCTCTCCCAGATCTTCCTCAGGAGCGGGTGCAGCATGTCGGTGGAGGTCTGGATGTCGGCCTTGAGGGCTTCTGGTGGTATGCCGTCGGGGCCTGCTACTTTGCCAGACTTGAGGGACTTGATGGCTTTGATGATCTCGGTCTTGGTAGGGGGGTTGGTGCTGATGTCGAGTAGCTGGGCTGCCGGTGGTACAGTATACGCTGGTTATAAGAAACTCGAGGGGGGTGAATTTTTTGGTTTCTTATATCCGAGTTTTCTTATATCTGAAAGTCGGATATAAGAAAGTATTTTGAAAAATATTTCTTATAACCGAGTTCAGTGAAAAAAAGGTTTAAAACATTTCTTTTTTCTCAGTTCGTGTTTTGCATTAAATTAAGAAATATCTGGTTTCTCTTAAAGACCTGCACAGAATATATATGTGTAGAGTTAATATACACCAGTGCGCTTGTGTCCTTCAATGTCAGATTTTTTTTTGTTTGAACATGAAAATACTGTTTTTGCTTCCCAACTGTAGCGCTGGCGGTCATGTGGTAAGAAAAAACAAAACAAAAAGAAAAAAACAAAACAACCAAACCAACCAACCAACCAACCAACCAAACAAACAAACAAACAAAAAAGAACTAAGGGGAGAGAGAGAGAGAGAGAATTCCCTTGTATTTATAGGATATATTAAAAGTGCATTATGTATCAACTTTTGATCTATAAAACACTCGTCCCATTAGAGTATGCTATGCGATGCTTTCCGTGTCTAATTTGGCTGAAAAAAGCTGCAGATTAGCTTTTTTTTCTGTTGGGAGGGGGAAGGGGGATGGAGGAAAGATGGACCACGTATATTGTCAAAGAAAGGAATTGATCAACAGTTAGTCTAATACTGATAGTTTTATTCTCCTTAACGCGAGCCCTGTAGACCGAGACAGACATACAGAGAGAGAGAGAGAGAGAGACTGAGCTCCCAATCCGGCAAAAAAACAAAATAATAATAAAAAAAAAAACATATAACAATAGAACAACAAAAATGCATCTCGTATTTTTTCTTCTTGCCAACATTCAATTTTGCACGGAACACAATGGTAAAGAACCAATTCAAGAAAAGAAAATCATGCGCCATCATGTGCCTGTCCTAAGTGACGTCAGACCTGACCTGTTTTCTTAGAATGAGTGAAATTTTCTTGGAAATGTACTTTCGGTTTCTTATATCCGAGTTTTTGTATCAAGCGGGACAAGAAATTTGCTTTCCTAAAACCGAGTTTTCTTATAAGCGAGTTTCTTGTATCCGAGTTTTTGTAATACACAATAAAGAAGAGTTTGGCCGGGGGAAAAAAATTCGTTGGCAATAACCGAGTTTTCTTATATCCGAGTTGCTTATATCCGGCGTCCACTGTATGTCTGGTGGGACTGGTGGTGGAGGCCTGTTGAGCGTTTCCTTAAAGTGTTCAGCCCACCTTGTCCTTTGGTCTTCCTCTTTGGTGATGATTTGTCCGTTCTTGTCTTTGACTGGTCTGGTGGGGTTGTTATTTTTCCCAGAGAGTGTCCTTGTTATTTCGTAGAGCCGTTTCATGTTCCGTTGTCCTGCTGCTGTTTCTGCTTCTTCTGTGAGGTCGTTGATGAAGTTCCTCTTGTCGTTCCTTGCGCTCCTCTTGACCTGCCGGTTGACGTCCCAGTATTGAGCCTGCAGGTCGCGCTTGTGGTCTTGGTCGTCAGTGTGGTTGATCAGGTCTTTCAGGCGTTTCCTCTCTGTGATGAGGTCCCAGGTGTCAGATGTAAGCCACTCTTTGTGTTGTCTCGTCTTCTTTCCCAGCACTTCCCTGCATGTTGCTGTCCAGGTTTCTCGCAGGTCGTGCCAGTGCTCCTCGATTGTCTCTTCAGGTAGTGTGTCGAGAGCGCTGAATCTGTTCCTCAGCTCACATCTGAAGGCGTTGGTCTTGACGCTCTCCTTCAGACTGTGCACGTTGTACTTGTGGGATGGTCTGTCCGCCTGGTCTCTGTAGGCCTTCAGCTTGATCTTGATCGCTGCAATGACGAGGTGATGGTCTGAGGCTGCATCAGCTCCCCGCTTTGCTCGGACGTCCAGCAAGCTTCTTCGCCACTTCCTGCCGATGGTGATGTGGTCGATCTGGTTTACAGTTCTTCCGTCCGGTGATGTCCAGGTGGTTTTGTGGATGGTCTTGTGGGGGAATATGGTGCCTCCGATGACCAGGTCGTTGGTGGTGCAGAATTCTGTAAAGAGCTCTCCGTTCTCGTTCTGTGTCCCTGTTCCGTGTTTGCCCATGATGAGTTCTCTGTCTGTGTTGTCGGTGCCCACTTTGGCGTTGAGGTCTCCCATGAGGATCTTCAGGTCTCTTCTTGGTGCTTTGTCGAGGACGGCTTGGAGCTGCTCGTAGAAGTTCTCCTTTTCTTCCTCATCCGCCATGTTGGTGGGAGCGTAGCACTGGAGGATGGTGACTTTCCTGCCCTTCGAGTTGAATCTGGCGCTCAGGATCCTTGGTGACACTGGTTCCCAGGACAATAGTGCCTGTGTTGCTTCAGGTGTCATCAGCAACGCTACTCCGTGCATGTGTGGTTGGCCGTCTTCGTGTCCGGAGTAGAGGATGGTGTCTCTGGAGGTGAGTCGAGTGCGTCCTGTTCCTGTCCATCTTGTCTCACATAGGCCGAGCAGCTTCAGATTGTATCTATGCATTTCTTGACTCACTTGTGCTGTCTTTCCTGTTTCGTATAGGGTTCGGATGTTCCAGGTCCCTATCCTGGCTTTGGTCTTGGCCGTCAGAAGAGTAGTCGGCGCACTGGCTTCCCGAGGGCTTTCACCAGCTCGCGTCATGGGCTCTACTAGAGAGGACTCTTCCTGGACCAAGTTGCGTTGTAGATCTGTGGTTGTAGTTTCTGTAACAGGTTTTGTTTTTAAAGAGTTGGGTTGTTAGCCCTACTCAAACCCCCAACCTGGAGGACCAGTGAGTGCGCTTCGTCTGGCCTCTACCCTTCGACCTGTCCAGCATGGGTGGCCCTACCAGGAGACGAATCTCCCGCCGGCATAGCTCTCGGGGTCATGGAGACACGCAAGCCCCATCTCCAACGGCAAGGATGCACTCATCGATGGGGGGTGTGAGCTGTGCTCACATGCATTACGTAGCACAAGTTCGCGTTTGTAAATCAGTGGCTGTATCAGAGACATAGAGATTCACGTAGCACTAGTCCCTAGTATACTCCTCGGTGTTGTAAGGGTGTAAACACGACAATCAAACTGCTGCATCGCAAGTCAAGCAGCCATCGCCCCAATGCCGCTGCAAAAAAAGGCTCACTGCAGTGGGGTCATCAGAGTTGGGCAGGGCAAACCGCAGCAAGGACGCTCAAATTCACGTATGTTCGTTTAATTTGTACTGGCATGTTGTTTTTGCACACGGTGATTTGTGCCATATACCCCCCCCCCCCCCCCCCCCCCCCCCCCCCGTCTGTTTCTCACACATGAAAAGAACAACACACGCCTTAAAGACTAAGTGCACAGTATTTTCAACGTTTATTTACCAGGCTCACAAACATTCACAGGTAGTTGCAAACATAATATCAAAATGCATGAAGTGAAAAAGAAAACATTCACTGGGCTGTCGAAATTAACATAAGGACTTGCTTATTTCAATGTGTTGTTCTTTAATCGGACACCTTCAAGAGTGACGGTACATGTATAAGCTTCTAAGATGTCTTCCTTTCTGGAGGTGATACAGGTAATGGTATACATTTACATTTTCAGTTTTCTTTTGTGTTTGATGTTCGCCATTCTTCCCAGGTGGCAAAGCCACAGGCGCATGTTTATTGGGCACGCTTGGACATAGTGCTGTCATGTGTTTTCAAAGAGATACGTACCACAGTATTGGAGCACCAAAACTGGTTTCACAAAGCACACGCATACTGACACATCAAAATGTTTTTTCTGTAAGCAATGGTACTTATTAGCACGGCTTCTTAAATGTTAATGCTGCAACAATTCCAGTTTTTGTTATACAGAAAGAGGGGAAAGTCATCCACTTAAGGGGTTTCTGGTTAAAAGTAGCCCTGGCAAGAAAAATAAATTTATATCAACTGCTAGAGAAGTGCTACTCAATGCCTTTTAACACACACACACACACACACACACACACACACACACACCTTGAAAGTGTCCTTCATTTCCTACAAACAATGCAACTGCAAGCATGAGATAGCATTCTACACTGTACATCACAACCTGAAATGTAACACTGCGTGGAAACATCCACATGTACTACAAAACACTGCTTGCCATTTTCTTCTTTATAGTAAGCAGTAACAGGAGACGCCTGTTGCACCACTATCTGCAAACAAGCACAATCCGTAAATACATGGGGAGCTAGCTACTGCCACTGTGCCCCCCCCACCACTATCTGCAAACAAGCACTTTCTGTAAAAACCCAGGGAGCTAGCTACCGCTCCAACAACTCATATTGGTGGGTATCTCCTGGTCCTCTGGAGGGTGTGCTGAACACGAAAATCAGTCAGTAACGGGATTTATCCTAGCATGTACTATCTCTCTTGTCATTATCTTTGAGGATACCCTCATGGCATCAGCAGACAAAAAGAAACTCTCTGCAGCACCTCTAACATCACGAGGAATTGTGCACGCCAGGATAAACCTGTCCATTGATTTTCGTTTTCAGCGCACACCCAAACAACCAGGAAATCCCCAACAAGAGTTACGGGAGTCGGGTGTAATGCGGTAGTACCTAGCTCGTTGGCTGTTTACACATTGTGCCAGGTTGCCGATTTGAGGGAGGAGGGGGGGTATTCAAAATGGACGACCTTTTTGCATTGTTGAGCAAAAAGTTTCAATCGATGACTGCTATCATTTAAAGCCGTTATTTTCAAACATGAGCATATGCATGTCTTTAGATTGTAGTAAGCTGTAACCTATTGGCACACGTCAGTTTCTGGTTGGTAAATGGCCCCCTCCAATCATTCTAACCGACAACTGAAAATCCAAAGCATTTTTTATGGTTTTATGGTGTTTTGACTTTGGAAAAAAACGCGGTGCTATGGCGTGGGAATCTGCTCATTTAGAGCCTGCTATAGCAATTTATTTACAGATAAACACCCGTCCATTTTGTTTCACCCCTGTGCAAATTGTGCTGCAAAAGGCCTCTGCTTGTCTCGTCCCAGCAAAACCCCCTACAAATCTATGTGTGATTTTCTGTTCACTGTAGAACGTCATACCCATTAATATATATTCTGTATCAGCAGCAATTATCTTGGGCATGTGAAAGGTCAGCACACAAAAGTAATAAAATAATAATTTTTTTAAAAACTGCCTGTTAAAAGGTCTTCATAAACTGAAAAAGTAAAATCTTTTGTGCAAAATCGTAATAATTAAACAGATCAGACTCAAACTGTTGTGCATCTGACAGTGATAAAATAGATCTAACGCACCTGTAAAAACCAAATTTAAGCGATCTGACACGTAGAGGACAAGGAGACACAAGTAAGTTAAAAAGGAAACCACAACAACTGAATTAAAAAGAAAAACAGAGAAAAAAGAAGAAAAGAAACTGTAATTTATATGCACAAACAATGTAAAATTTGTATAAGGAAACAAACCGCTGGAGAAAACAAAAGAAAATGGTGGAGATAACAAAGCCAGTCGTCCTGCTTTGCGTCAGTGAAGCATGCAGGATTTCGGTGAGGCTGGACTCATAAAGAGGAGGACACATAATGGTGAACAAGAAATTTCATCCATATGTCAATACCATTATATATCCCTGTACAGAGATTAGGCAAGAATAAATGCAATAATTATGATAAGCACCTGTCACATACAAACTACACTGTACTATGTGGCTCCACAGGAACTTGGGGTGGGGGGGGGGGGGGGGGAGGTCGGGGTGGAGTAAATGGGCAGAGGTTGGAAGTTAGTGGTGGCATTAAGGGGGAGCTATGGGTTGTGATCTACTGAGTAAACATTTACCAATAACAGATGGTGTGTTACTGTGGTTTAACACAGTGCAAAAGTCCACCAGTGGCACCAGATGCATTGGGGTCCTACTAATTACCGAAAACAACCGAAAACAACTCTTAATACGCGTAGAACGCAGTTAAAACATAGAAATAACAACACACAAACATGATTAAAGGTGAAAAAAAGAGGCATTAAACTAGTTTAAAGGGAAAAAAGTACTTATTCACTCCAAGAGAACATGATGAAATGAACGTGTCTCCCAAGGGAAGCGACTCTGGTCCGGACTGGTTATTTTCTGCAATATCACCTTTTTTTCCTTTTAGCTTTTTTTAAGGCCACTTTTTTCACCTTTAATCATGTTTGTGTGTTGTTATTTCTATGTTTGAACCGCGTTCTATCCGTATTAAGAGTTGTTTTCGGTTGTTTTCGGTCATTTCGTTGTTTTCGGTAATTAGTAGGACCGGATGCATTGCACACATACTAAATTTGTTAACATGCACCGTAACACTTTTCTAGGTTACTGCGAGTTTGCTTACTCCTGCAATAAACACATTAAAATACATAAATGCTGATGGCATTATCAGTACAGTATATCATGTTTAAAAATGTTTCACCTCACACCCACCCACCTGTCAAGGCACACTCCAAATGACTAGCATTGTACATGCAACCTAGGCATCATTTGCAAGACATCCCAAAGTTTCGGGCTTCCCTGCACGCTCACGCAATACTGAAACACAACAGCAAGAAGAATTACCATGGGGAAAGCTCCACAATCTCTAGTGAAATATTTGTACATGACTTGTACAAGTTCGTGCATAGCTCTTGGCATCAAACGGCTCGACGTTACGTCTGAGATGGGCACAAAGAGCTGTTCCTGCTAATGACGGAATGTTTGATAACCTGAATGATATAATTTATGTGGGAGGGTTCGTAACACACTGTGTGACATTAAATATTAGTTTAAAATGCTGGTTAACCATACATATGCATGCATTTTGTACAATACTTTACTGGCACACATATATACACATACACTAACACATGCATGCATGATCAGTGCAATGTGCATACTAATATATATACTGGCTTGGGGAGATTTACAATAAACGGATATGAACTTTGAGTGATGGGAAATGTCAGCCTTTTGCTGCCTCAACTGCATACAAATCTCAGGATTGTACATACTACTGAGCATGTCATAAGTACGTCTTGTTAATGCTCGAACTGTTTTTTTTTTTTTTTTGTACTGTCTCCAGTGCAACAAAATAAATCTGTTTAAACCAATTTCTCAAGAAACTCATGCACTGGGCACTGTGGTATTATTTGGTTGACGCTTGTCACTGTTTTTAGCCAAAAGTGGAATCGCACTCAACTGAATCCAGTTTTTCCAGTTTCAGTTTCACTGAAAGGCACAGAAATGAACCATGCAGATGACACTCCAGATGCAATTGTAGAGCTGACAGTCCAGCTTCGATGCCATGCAAGTAACCATGTTGTCGTATGTGTCATGTTTGTTCTCACACGCCTTGCCAGGCATATCCAGTATTGAAATTACTTAGGCAGTGTCCATAGCACACACCTCTTCTTGCGTACATCTCAAAAACATTGGAATACAGATTTGACCACTTCCTTCTCAAGCTGTCGCCCTGTTTTTTCTTTTTCTGATGGTCATATTGTGATTGAAATGAAAAAAAAAGAAAAAGGCAAAAAAGACCCCCCCCCCAAAAAAAAAAAAGGCAGTGGAGATCACTCTGAGTATCTTACAACTTGTTCCATGAGAAAGTAATGTGCACTGTGAATTGTGAATTTTTTTTTTCTTCTTTCCATTCTGCTCTTATTTTGTTCGTTAGACTGTGCTGAATCTTGTGATCCCATGTCAAGGAGCAGAGCAACTTATGCAACAAAATTCTTCCATACATGCACAGAAATAGATGTGCAGCAAACTTAACCAAATCAAAACACACAGTAAACACTGAGTAAAGGCAGGGGGGGGGGGGGGGGGGGTGCAGCAAACAAACTAATGTATACCACTGAGCACAGAGGTAGCTGGAGGTATTGGCAGCAATGACGCATATCAGGAGTTGCAAAATGTTCCATCAGTAAACACTGATAATGTTGTTATGTGAAAATTATATTTTACATTCAGCCACGGTGAGTTCCTCACATATCTATCTTTGTGTTTGTTTAGCATGTACAATCATGCTGTCTTACGCTATTGTATACTTAGATAATTTCATGGGCAATCAGGAGTCAGATGTAGCGGCTTGATTGGTCTGAACATCCAAACTTACCTGCATTTTTTTTGTTTTTTTGTTTTTGTTTACAACACTGTGATGTCTTAGTTCTATTGTACACTAAAAAAAATAAAAATAAATAAATAGTTGGGTTTTTTTGGGTTTTTTTTATAGAAGAAGTGAAAGTATGCACTCATCTGGTGAAAACATAACCTCATAGAGGCTTGAGTGAAATGGACACTGAGGTTCAAGTCAACAGTATTTTCAGATCACAGGTAACGTAAAAATTGCGTCCTCATTGAAAATTGGATGAAAACAACTATTTTGAAACTCTGTGTGTTTGTCATGAAAACTAGACATTACAGCAGCTAAACATACCTTGTAACTCATTTCCACTAAATATTTAACGGTGGTTCGGCGGCTATCCTCAGAGAGAAGTCAAGCCGACAGTAAACTAGAACACACGTAAATAATAAATATTCACTTGCTAAAATTTCAAGTATAATAAATAATAATTACATGCTAAATTTCATGATTGTATCATTGCAAAATGAGTATGTCCTGTCAAGTGGGGTTTATTGTGATTTACAACTGTCCAATAAACATAATGTGTAAACTGTAAACATACATGTATACACTTAAAGGAGACAAAAATCTCAGCAATGGTAAAACCAAAAAAATGGCACTATAAAAAAAAAAAAAGAAGAAAGAATTGGTCAGCAACCATAACACCTGAAATTTGCTGGTAATTACATCACCACAGGTAAACACCTTCACACAATACCGAAAAAAAATGCTTCGAAACTGAGACAAACAGAATGTTACACATGTTTCTGCTTGAACAGCTCTGGCACTACTTTTACAGTATTGGAACGAAGCTGAAAAATAATGTGCTCTGTGGTGCAGTGCAAGGGTTCTGGGCAGCCTGCAGGCTACCTCAGGGCCGAGGCAGATTTTTCTGCTTCGTTCCAATACTTTTTAGGGACATTATTCGTCGCTGCCTTTTGGAACACTTGAACTTGCAGTTTCCCACATAATCATGGTCAGAGGTTGAGTTGATTTTTTTTTTTTTTTTTTTTTTCAGTTCCATACGAGGACCTGTGGGCCAGGTCATCATTTGGAAACCGTATCTTTAAGTATGGAAATATGATCAGCAGCTTACTCACTGTTATCTTTAGGGGAAGGATTTTTTTTTTTTTTTTTTAGTCGCTGGGTGGGGGGTTGGCGGACAAACATGCTCATCCTCCAAAAAAAAGAGACCACATCTAATGTGACAGCAATGATAAAAACAATCTTGAAAAAGAAAGAAGAAGAAAACAAAAAGCTTTCATGCAAAAACCACAATGAGGTGAACTCGTACTGACTACTGGAGACCTGAACAGGTTGAGCTCACTGGAATCATCATCAAACATCCCTTCATTCAATACCGTTGATTATAACTAGCCGTTCATGAGTTTAAGTGGAGTAAATGCCAAGGTCCTTGAAAATCATCACAGCTGCTTGGAAAGAAGGGTGTTGGTGGAGGGGTGGGTGTGGGTGTAGGGTGTGTGTGTGTGGGAGGGGAGGGGGGTCTTCCACAACAATCTGGGGTTAGTGGGTACATAAACCAAGCAAAATTTGAGCAGACACCTTTCTGACAGTGAAATGCTGCAAGGACTTGTTCAGAAAAAAACAAAAACAAAAAAACAAACAAAAACCCATATCAAACCCCAGCAACCACAGATCACACTGCTGTCATATGTACAATTAGACATGTATGTGAGTACATGTATCTGAAAGCACCAACAAGACATGCTCCCGCTACTGCTCTCTCTCTCTCCTCCTCTGATACGTCTTCAAAATCTCAATCATACCACCCTGTTAAATAGATTAAAATTAACTCTTTGACGACAGAGCGCAATTTCTGACACACGATTTCCTATAGGAAACCGTGTGTCAGAAATTGCGCTCCGTCGTCAAAGAGTTAAAACAAATACTGTGATTACTGACCACTCATTTCAGGCACCATTCATAAATACAGTAATTACATGTACCGCTAAAGTAGCCACCGTCGTGTAGTTCTTGCAGACCTGCCTACCCCCTAGAAACGCCATTCAGTTGCCCGTGAGTGACAAAACCTTATTTTTCAATAGTTACGGGGTCTTCATCAGTAGTGACCCAGTTTCAGCTCAGTTAACAAGAACCAATTCCTATTACTAGGATTAGCTGTCTATATATATTATAACGGAATTTTTGTAGTCCCACTGGTTCATCTGTTAAATAAGATCAACAAAAAGAAAGTGGAAACTTCAACTCTGAACAGACACAGACACAGACACCACAATGCACCAGTTAACAAACTGATATGCAGTGCATTCAGTTGCTTTTGCAACAACAACAACAAAAAAAGTCTGATGGTTTTTCAGTGAAAAATTATAATTTGGCCAAGCGATCATGCACTACAGTTATAGGTCTACAGAAGAATTGTAGAAGTAGGCTGGTCCGTTTCTGGCTGTACTGAAACCGTACATGCTGCGAACGGTATCATGAAAACTAGACAGCGGTGTCCATTTCAGCGTAACTGTTGCTATAAACTCCTCAAAAATCACAACCAAGGCTGCACAAGCATTTTGTAGAACACATAGGCAGACACGAGATAAAACGTGTGGTACAGAGCCACAGCAATGTAATCGTAAGCGATACGAGTTGATGACGGCAACACACGCAAGACCCGCTCCTGCTGCTGCTCCACAGGAAACGTTCCATGTTGGTAAAAATGTTCAAGAAGACGTTCTTTTTCCTCGTACCGCTGGTACAGCCAGCGCTGGAGCCCTTCCTCGTCCCTCGGGATTTGTGATATAGGGTATGCACGGTAATGAAAGTGGGCGTCCTGATGTTCACGACGGCACATGACCATGCCCAGAAAGTCTGGTGGCTGATCCGTGGCTCCATACTTGTAGCCTATCGTAATGTCTAAGATCCATTTCAGTGGATACTGGCTAGGCTCATCTGAAAAAGGAAAGGGGACAATGACTTTCAGCTGTAAATTCTGTTTCATAGCAACAAATACAACAACAAACAGAACAAAACAAAACACAAGCTCGGACGCAGACACATACGTACATGTGCATACACACACACAGACACACACACACACACAGAAAGCTCTTTGGAGTTTCAATATGGGAAGATTCCTCAAGCCCTTGTGTCATTGGACTGTTGGATACAGATGCCACTTTGTCCTACAATTTTACGATCAGTCAGGACATTTATTATACATGTACTTCCCACGAATATGAAACCCTGTTGAAAGTCTGAACCTTGGCAAAATGTAGGTGATTTTTTTTTTCCCTGTTTGTAAATGTCTGCAAATGTAAGTGATGATAATATGCCACTCGTTCTCACCATCATTAGGAAGGTTATCATTCTGGCCGCGTTGTGGACCTGCCAAGGTGTCCAAGACGACCTTCAGCGCACCCATCCTGGGTAATGTGACGTACTTCAGCACTGGATACCCGTTCTTCCGGCCATAGCTAGAAAATGAGCAGAAAACACAAAACACGTCAAGTGGCATTCCTCTTACAATCCACCTTTCAGCCATGAATGTTGTAAACCAGTGTGCCACGAAACTCCACCACCAGCCACTTCCTTGAAGTTATCGTCAGGGCCAGATGCCTAAAAAAGCACTTCAGTAGTTTGCCCGACAGAAAATCATGAATGTTTTCAGTAGTTTTGGAGACTTTGTCTGCAGTGACCCAGTCCCTGTGCAGGTGTCGAAGTGGCACTATGTCAGACACTACCAGAACAGCTCAGAACAATTTGTAAGCACCGAATTAGGATGATGGACCATTTAAGATTCCATTCCATACAGAAGTGCCTAAGGAATAGAAAAACTGGTGCACACAACCTCTGCAGGAAAATATAAAGGGGAAAAAAGGAGAGTAATGCCCAGGACAGCAATATATTGCCCTTTGTTGCAACATTTCAGGGGTACCCTGACAGAAGGCACCATCGATAATAATATAATAATAATGAGATGACCCAATTTCATGAATCGGCTCAAAGCGCCGTGAACTGAACCCAGCACGCACGCTCACGTGAATCACACGCATTCTCTCACACACTGGACATAAACACATTACAATCGCGTGGTGCGAAGGGTCAGCTCAACTATTTCGGAATTTAGAATTGCATTTATTTTTCAAATTTGGTGGGCTGAACATTTCCAAAGCAGAGGGGAGGAGGAAGCCGGAGTACCCAGAGAGAATCCCTGACGATCGGCCCGAATGAAAGGTGCCACACACAAGGACAAATTCTTTGCCCCGAGTGGGACTCGAACCCCTGACCTCTTGCATTGGTGACAAGTCTCTTAACCAGTAGACCACAGACAGAAAGAAGAGAGACAGTATGTTCTGGCAGGGAACCCTTGATTTACTCGTGGGGCGGTGAGTGGTCGAGTGGTCAAAACTTGTCACCGATGAAAGAGGTCAGGTTTGAGTCCAATTTAGGGCACAGAATATTTCTATCTTGTGTTTGACATTGTTCAGTTGAGCTGATCTGGGTACTCCAACTTCCTTGCCCTCTGCTTTGGAAACACTCAGCCCACAAAATTTGAAAAAAAAATTCTGAAATGTAAATTGCTGTGCTGACCGTTTACAGTATGTGACCGTAGTGTGTTCATGTCCAGTGTATGAGAATGTGTGTGATTCACATGAGCGTGTGTGTTAGGTTCAGTTTGCAGTGCTTTGAGCCAATTCAAGAAAGTGGGTAAAGCCCCTACATGATACAGACTTATTATCATTATTAGGCAAAAAAAAAAAAAATTGTTGTTTCTGGTAACCCGACCGACCCTATTCCCCACCCCCCCCCCCCCCCCCACCCTAAAAAAATTTTTTGGCTGATGGAAAAAAAAGAAGAGAAAAAATACAAGCACAACCAGTTTCGGTTGCCTGTGTTACCAGAAACAACAATTTTTTTTTTTTTTTTTTTTGGGGGGGGGGGGGGGGGGGGGGGGGGCTTATTATTATATGTTGAAATTTCCTACTTACGCCTGACTCGTCTCCCTGCGCTTCCAAAGAAAGCCTCCCTCGGGATACAAGATGACCCACCGGCGTCCCGCAGGGATGTAATACTTATTCAGGTGGTCTGCCAGCAGCTGTCCTTGCTGATTTCGATACGCTTTCCCCTAGCAAACATCAAAATACACCACTCATATAATGCATGTGAAACAGGCGATCGGGCCTAATGGCTGAAGTGTCTGTGTTCGTAATGAGTTCTGAGGTGAACAAAACTGCCCCTTACACTGAATTACAAAGCTCTAAGGCTGGCTGCCAAATCAATATGATGTTCCTTCTGGCCATTGCGACCATTTTCGTGACTTTGCGGCTTCTAATACAGTAATAGTAATCGTGTTAACTGGTAATTACTGGTAAAATACTGATGATGATGATGATGATTGGCCATTTGTATAGCGCTACGAAAAGAACTTCCATGCAGTAAGCATGCTCACGGCGCCTTTGGGGTTGGGGAAGAAGAAGAAGAAGAAAGGAAAAAAAAAAAAAAAAAAAAATTAGAACTGAGAGAAAAGGTGCGTCTTGAGGTTCCGCTTGAAGGTCATGACTGACGCAGAACCTGACTTGAGGTGAGCTGGCAAGTTGTTCCAGAGGCAGGGAGCTGCACTCTTGAAAGCCCGTGCACCAGATCGTTTCTTGTTTGTGTTGTCATAGTAACCTGGGACAGCAAGCCATACTGGAATACTGTTTGCAAAACCAGAATACCGGAACAATTTGGAGCTGCCGGTCCCAGGGGCCGGTTGTAATTTGCTGGGACCAGTAAACACTGTGGCCTCTGATAGGGGTTGGGGGGGTATTTCCCAGTTTCAGCGAACGTTAATCACTGTCACGATAGTTTGTTCCCCACTGGCCAGGGTGCTTTGTTCTTGCGACGGACTCGCTGCTATCTTTACCTCTCATACCGATACAGTGTTGCGACACTGTGATTGTGTGAGCGACAGAAATAGTATGATGGATGAGACTCGCTGGTGTGCTTTCCAGTGTCCAATCAAATTCTACATCACATTGCCTTTAACATTGTGTTTAGGTCAATTTGCAGTGTAATTCTTATCACTGGTTTTAATTTTCGTGGGACCGGTTCTGACACATGTTGTTGAGTGACAGTGTGAGGTAGTCGCTGACGGGACCGGTTTTCAAAATTCCTAGCGTGATCACTGAATTGTAGAGAAATTATATGACTTATTTTTATCTAACGCTTCCGTACTTCTACATTACGTTGATCGACCCAGTCACTAAAAATAGCCACCAATCAGTGTCCGATACGCTTTTACAAGTGTATATAATGCCCGCATTTCCCTTACCACGGTAACGGGACCCTAGAAATAATAGAATAATAAAAAGACATCTACTATTACTACTGAGTATTTTACATGTGTATACAATGCCCGCATTTCCCTTAATATGAATTCCTCCAGTTCACCAACACCATTCTGCCTTTAATCTGATGCAGAACACACACACACACACACACACACACACGTAATGTGCACACACACGTAATGTGCACACACAATGATTATGACAATACTTCATTCACATTTTCAGTATTGTCATCATGATGTTATTTATCAGCACGCCACTGACTTACCTGCTTGATGAAGAAGTCGCCACGAATGCAGGAGACCACACCAAAGTGTGTGTAGCGAAACATTTGGTCCATAATCCACAGCACCTTTCCCATACACCATCCCTTAGGCCACAGAGCCATCATGGTCATGGGAACATCAGCTGTCGACTGATGATTAGCCAGCAGAAGCACACTGCTGTCTTGTATTTCTCTCACATCATCTCCTGATTCAACCACTGGAAACAAAGACAAAGTGAATTCATGGGAAAGTTTCGCTCAGTTGGTGGAGTCTGGCATATAGTCGGTGCACATGTCCCAGACATTTGCCGGGGGAGCAAATATACCCCAGCTCTCTACTCATTGCGGCCACTGCACCCTGTCCTTCAGCCTGGTCAGCTCTCGCAATATTTACGTGCTATTTTCACCAAGAGGCTCGTTTCCAGAAAACAAAACGGTTACATATAAAAATGAATATAAAAGATGCACATATAATTAATATATATATATATATATATATGTATATCATCACCATCTGATGCCTACTTTCGTTGCATGCTTCAAGTTACAACAGTAAAACAAAGTTACATATTTCACTCATACTATAACTGCACATTAACATTCTGAATCTGATGTGGTGTGTGATACGGTAAAAACACAAAGCCATGACTTTTATGACTTTTATTTTAACGACATGCTCGCATTTAAAATCAAAATTATAAAGTTCGACATGTATGAATTTCCTGTCACAATAACTCTGAACCAAAGGAAGCGATCATACTAACTTACAAAGTCACTGAAGACAACATGCCATTGGTGATTAAAAGTTATCCACCATGATAATAATAATAATAATAATATATTTATATAGCGCTTAATCTACATGTAAGGTAGTTCGAAGCGCTAAGAGTACAGGTAAAGAGACAGATAGAAGTGAAGGTTCAGGGCCAGGGCAACTGCATGTATGGTACTTAATAAATAATAATGGCTGTTTAAGTTCATTAAAACAACAACAACAATCAACAACAAGTTACTTAACCTCCGCAATTCCCCATGAAACTATACAAACAAAAGATACTTTTCCTTTAGTCAATTCTGGTCAGTACAGTTATATTCTTACCTCCATACTGGCCTGGGGCAAGCCACAAGACAACAAAAGAAGATAATCCTTTAAAGATGAACACCTCTGCTGCCCAGTAGGCCGCTGGCCAAAGAAAGCGCAGCGGAAGCAGAACCAACGACCATGTGAAGTAGACAAATGCAGCATACGCGTTGGACACCCAAAAGAATACAAAGAGCACTGCAGTTCGTGCCAGATCTTGGACAGATGCCATTACTTTCCAGCCCAAGCAATGGCCCTCAGGCAGACTATTTCCTGCAACAATTGGGGCACGTTATGTGTATGTCATGCTGCACTTGTGACACGGGAGTCAAAGTTTCAAGTCCAGTGCAAAGGCCAAAATTTAAGGAACACGCCAAAGAAACGGATATTTTGTTATTTTCGTTTACAGAAGTAACAAACTAAAACTGTGGCATTTAACAATACATGAATTCAGAACTAAAAAAATTAATGTTACAAACTAACACGTAAGACCAAGGACGTCTTTAGCCGTAAGAAGGTTTCACTAGAAGTAGAGTAGGAGAGAGCTCGATCTGACTTTCACAGCTTGCGTAAGTGCAACGGTGGTCGACCACAGTGTGAATTATGATTAGGGCCTGATCTCACAAATATTACCCTGCCTAACGTGGCAAATGTTCCTATTTAATCAATACAGCAAGTAAACAGAGAAAAGAGGAACACTAACAGAAAGTGTTCGACCTGCTGAACCGACCTTTTCCGTGGACAGAGGGTTTCGTCAGAGTTGTCCCTCTTGTAAAATTCGTTTGGAGTGTTTTGTGAAATCTTTCGTGTAAAAAACATACCCCTCTCTTTCTCCCAATCGCAAAAATGTCTGAATTGTTACTGGTGTTCTCTTCATATGAATGTTGTATTACAAGTCTTTAGATTGTATAATGTAATCTCTAAAGCACCGACGCAGAAGGGGCAATGAGTCTGTAGTTGAAGGTGCACTTACCGGTCATAGGTATTGATCGCCACCCTTACATAAATGAACTCAATAATTTCGTAGTTCGGCAATTTAAGACAAACAAATATCATTTAAAAGGTTTCTTCTTTTCTTTGAAGTAAATATTATCAACATTTAACCTTACTGAGCAAAATGGTTGCATTAAAGTTTTATAATAAATTATCTACAGTGGGGTTTAACTGAACCTATCCCAGGAAATTTGTACACACCAATGACGTGTGGATAGCGAAAAGCTGGTACGAAGAGTCTGGAAACTAAATTTCATCAGAGGTATGTGTGTTAACTGTTTTATTTGGGAAGTTGATACTAACAGAATTTTTTCCTGTCATGTTCCTTGTTCTGTGTTTTTGCTGGTACTGTATATATTATTTTCACTGTCAATACGTATACCTGTGCGAGCTGCTTCTGTCGGGTTGTGAAATATGGTGCCTGCTTCTCTCCGTAGTGGATAGAGCAAACATGATCAGCCCAACTTGTATGCTGTACTTCACTGATTCTCTGTTGAAGTTGAAGTTTTACTTTGACGCTGGAATCTGTGGCCACGTTCATTATTAGTATGTTTGTATTTACTACGATCTTGACATAGGTGTGTTCAATTTTGTTTTGTTTCACTTTCAGGAAGTTGACAGAACACATTTACCAAGATGGTTTTAGCAGATTTGGGCAGAAAAATCACTTCTGCCCTGAAGTCCCTGAGCAATGCCACCATCATCAATGAAGAGGTAAGGATCGATGATTTCCAGACATACCATTACCAGTGCCAGCATCTTAAACAGGCTGATTCCATCTTTGCTAAGTCAGAGTATGTTTTGGAACTGTTGCTCCTGGATGCGCCCATGCGCTCAAAATACTTGATCTTGATGATTAGTACAGCTCTTAATGCAAACAGTGTTGTTTACACTTTGTGTGAGCGGTTAAACAGTCAAATTCTATGACTGTTGTTACGCCACCAGAGTTCTCGATCCGTGTGGTTGCCACACATCATCGAGTATGCATCTGTAGGCTCAGTGCCAGCATTATATACAGGCAGGGATGTCACTGGAGCTTGAAACCTATAGGACAAATGTCCTGGAAGGTGGCAGATGAATAGGACATTTGTCCTGAATTGGAACAAAACAACAGGACATTCTGGCGCGCGACAATAAAGCATTGTACAACAGGAACCACATATACACAAGCTCCCTGAGTATAGCGCAAGGCGGCAGCCCTCACTCGGAAAAATGTCACTAGTTTGTCCGCAATCAACAGAAACGCAATCGGACATATGACCTCCTCTTGAAATAAACAATCGGACATCTGTCCTGCTGGACAGTTTTTTCATCGGACATTCGGCCAAGTCTATCGGTCATAGTCCTGTGTTCGGGCACCAGTGACATCCCTGTACAGGCGCTGTCACTATCCAGGTGTGAAAGTGGTGTGATGATAGATACCCTGAAAACAGCTCAAAACAATCTGTGAGCATAAGAATGGCAGCATATCAGGGCTGAGCTTTAGCGGGCGCCCGAGGCGCCTAAAAATCACATCTGGCTCCCTCGGATCACAGTTTCAATCCTCCGGCTGGTGCCTTGATATTTCCCGACCCGATCGGTAGATTCCGCTTACTGGCACACCTGCACTGGACTGGTAATACGCGGCAATACACACGTACGCCGTCGCTGAACCCGCTGACCGCCTCAGCGTCCAGAGCTCTCATTTCACCATCGCGCAGTTTAGTCTAAAAATAGCGCAGATACAGCAACATTTCTCATCAAAGAGTCGGGCTCCTTGAAAAATTGTCGGCTGGCTCCTTAGTCAGGCTTGCTAAATCTCAGCCCTGCATATTAGTCCCCCTTTACAAAAAATGGTGCATAGGAACAGATTTGGAGGGGAGGCTGTTTTTTGTTTTGTTTTTTCCCACTCTCTCTCTCTCTCTCTCTCTTGCCATTTCTTTTGTGGCTTTTCAGGTTTGAATGAGCGATTTCAGTGTGTAGAGGGTTAGGCATTGATAGGGATGCATGCCTCCTTACCTCATACACAGATCCCTTGATTGTGAATCAATGTAATGACCACACACACACACACACACACACACACACACACACACACACCACAACACAACTCAGTCCTCAGTAACTGTTATAGTGGTTGAGAAACTAAATACTGATAATCAAGACCTGTGTGAAATGTATGTTTCACACACCACAATTGCAGTGCATGACAAATTTCTATTCATTAATGACAGGTGCTGAATGGTATGCTGAAGGATATTTGCACAGCATTGCTAGAAGCTGATGTTAACATCCGACTGGTGAAACAGCTGAGAGAAAATGTCAGGTATGGAATAAATGTTCTGCTGAATGATTAACTTCTTGACGACCATGCACCCAGCCTTTGTGCAGAGCCCTTGTATACCGTTGCCAACCACACACAGAGACCTCGGCCGCTGACGCTTGAGGACGCACCCACAACCCATGTTATGTCTCTGCTCTCACTATGGCCGCTGTGCCCAATTTTTCCGGTCAAAAATATTTTTCAATACAAGTGCTTATAAGATTTATCTTTTAAACCATACCAAACATTACGAAACATCTGAGGCAGGCCTCTTTCCGGTTTGCAAGGGTTGTGCGCGCACATAGTACCTGGGTTATGGTGGAATTCCAAGGCTTGCGGTCAAGGTCAGCAGTGAGTTAACTGTTGGAATTTTCCCCAGAAAGTGACATGTATAGTATAGCTCAGGTTTGTAGATGCTGCCTGTTTCAGTGTTTGACTTTGAAATGATTTCAGCACTCTGTTCACTTCCATTATCTATCCTGGTTTACTTTCAGTTTCATTATGTAACTTGCTTTGTTGGCTCCCTTGTGTAACAATGGGAGTCTATGTTGTAACCCTCCGTCGTCTGTCTGTGTGTGTGTGTGTGTGTCTGTCTGTGGGTGTGTCCGCAGTAAACCTTAACAATGGCATTTTCTCAGAATCTACAAAGAGCAGAGTCACCAAACTTGGCATGCCGATAGACAGCCATAGGACCTTCAAAATATATAATTTTGAATGACCTTGACTCAAGGTCAAGGTCACTAAAGCTGTCTGTTTGAAAATTTTACATAGGCATTTTCTTGGAGTCTACAAATACCAGAGGTTTTCAACTTTGCATGATGATAGACATTGATAAGAACTTTACAGATATACATGTATTCAATGGCCTTATGTGAAGGTCAAGGTCAGACAAGCTATTTTCCGCATTTCCGTAGAAAACCTTAACATTGGCATTTTCTCAGAATCTACAAACAGCACAGGCACCAAACTTGGCATGCTGATAGACAGCCGTAAGACCTTTCAAAATATATCATTCTGAGTGACCTTGACTCAAGGTCAAGGTCACTAAAGCTGTTTGTTTGAAAAGTTTGCATTGGCATTTTCTTGGAATCTACAAAAACCGGAGGTTTTAAACTTTGCATGATGATAGACATTGATAAGAACTTTACAGATGTACATGTATTCAATGGCCTTGTGTGAAGGTCAAGGCTGTACAAGCTATTTTCCGCATTTCCGCAGTAAACCTTAACATGGGCATTTTCTCAAAATCTACAAAAAGCAGAGGCACCAAACTTGGCATGCCTATAGACAGCCATAAGACCTTTCAAATGTATCATGTTGAATGACCTTGACTCAAGGTCAAGGTCACTAAAGCTGTTTGTTTGAAAATTTTGCATTGGCATTTTCTTGGAATCTACAAAAACCAGAGGTTTTAAACTTTATATGGTGATAGACATTGATAAGAACTTAACAGACATACATGTATTCAATAGTCTTGTGTCAAGGTCAAGGCCGTACAAGCTATTTTTGTGAAACCGTAACATTGGCATTTTCTCAGAAACAACAAACAGCAGAGGTGCCGAACTTGCCATGCTAATAGACATTGATAAGAACTGTATACCCATACCACTTTAAATGACCTTGACTTAAGGTCAAGGTCATTAAAGCTGTCTGTTGTGAATTTCAATATTACCGTTTTTGGAGAAACTACAAATACTAGAGGCATCCAACTTGGTGTAATGATAGACATTAATATCTTATTTGAATGACCTTGGCCCAAGGTCAAGGCCATATAGTCAGTTTTGGGGAAAAGTGTAATATTGCCAGGAACTAAGAACACCAGAGACACCTTACTTGGCTTGATGATAGATAGTGATAAGATTTTTTACAAACATACTCTTTTGAATGACCTTGACCCATGTCACAAGGGAGCCATGGAGGCTTTTGCCTCTCTAGTTTTAGGTTTTACAAAATGAATTTATGATTTGTTATGCATTTAGGCTTCAGACATAAGGATATAAATTATTTACTTACTAACCCAGGTGAGAGATTTGCCAGGGAGGATTTTATTGCCGGCTTGAGTCCAAGGTAAAGCGTACATCAGAATTATGTAATTATGAACATGTTTATCACACTCCCATTCTGTGACTTCACTGACTTTGAAAGTCTGTGTTATGTATTGCGTTTGGTCAGAATTTCATTTCTTCCTGACTTGTGTCTTTATGTTTGCGATTTCTAGATCCGTCATAGATTTTGATGAGATGGCTGGAGGTCTCAACAAGCGTAGGATGATCCAGTCCGCTGTCTTCAAGGAGCTGGTGAAGGTAAGTTGTCAAGACTTTCCACGCTTCGCTGTCTCCTTTATCAGCCTCACTTGCCATTCCTCCACACTGTGCAGAGGTTGAAGTACTCCAGAACCCATTCCCCGACTTTTTTGTATTTTTATTAAGTGTGTCCGGTGTGCTCCCTTCTTTCAAACTCCCTTTGTAAAAAGCTCCAAATCAGTTTGCATGTTGGGTTTTTTTTTTTTTTTTTTTTACGGTTTTAAAAATCACTGTGATTTAGGATCTGAATGATATTTGTATCCCAGGTTTGTTTTCTCTTTTGTTTCAGCTGATCGATCCTGGCGTGAAGACGTGGCAGCCGACCAAGGGACGCAGCAACATCATCATGTTCGTCGGTCTTCAGGGGAGCGGGAAAACCACTACATGCAGCAAGGTCTCCTTTGAATTTTTCTGCTTCTAAATCCTGAGATACAGACAGTGGATTACTTTGAATACATTTGAAGTACCTTACAGCTATTTTATGGCCAAATGGCTGGTAGATTAGCAATTTGAAATTTATTGTGAAATTTTAGCACACCAAAACAAGTGCATTTGCGACTGATTTAGTGTTGCCAGTAGTATGATAATAAAGTAAAATACAAAAATCTGTTATATGTTAATATGTTCCTTATCAAAACCTCATAATCTGTAGGTTGTGTCCTAGCTACTGTGATTTTTTAATTTAAATTATTGATTTTTATCATGGTTACTTTATTGGTTGTAATCTGTGACCCGTATGATTTGCAGCTGGCCTACTACTACCAGCGCAAGGGCTGGAAGACGTGCCTCATCTGTGCAGACACATTCAGAGCTGGAGCCTTTGACCAGCTGAAACAGAATGCCACAAAAGCCAGGATTCCCTTCTATGGAAGGTTAGCTGCTTGCAGAGTGCATTTGGTTTATTGTGTTAGCCCACTGGCACCTACACTCCCTTCTCAGAATTCCCACGGCCATGTTGTCTGCGACATAAAAAAAAATTTTAAGCTTCAGTTGCATGCATCAGACTTGAGTTTTATTCTTTTGTTCCTGTTTTTTTTTGTTTTTTTTTTTTTTTTTTCCTTTTACTTTTTTTTTTTTTTTTTTTAAGGGGGGGGGGGGGGGGGGGGGGGGGGTCGTGCGTCCATTTTTCATTGGCTCTTTTTTTTTTCTTTTCCCAAAGCAGTAATTATATTTCTTCTTGTACATTTTCTTCCAGGCAGAAACTATTACAATGAAATATTTTGTGTTCAGATCGGCCATATACATCATACTCATATAAATTAAGATGCTTAATTAAATTATATGACATTTGTTATTCTTCTTCTTAGTAATGAGTGTATGTGTGTGTGTGTGTGTTTGGGACAGTAACATAAGAAAGCTTTCCCCGAGGGGATACATTGACCTACGGCAGATTTTAGATTTCTCGAACCTTTCTGTCACTCTTGGTGTCACATATTATTTAATTTTAAGGTAGTGAGGGTTTGTATTGTTAGAAAAGGGAAAACAGCCTCACTGTTCCAGATGTTGTTGTTGTATGTCAGTATTGTCTGCTCCTGTTTGCTCTGGAACCATGAGAGCGAGTTACCCACAAAAAGAGTAGGTGCTGGGATAAATATTGAACCACACGTACAAACCAGTCAGGTCACTTCTAACTGCTTTTTGCAAATTTAGAAATAAAGTGTAGGTGCTGTCAGTGCTTTGAATTTTTTTACTGACAAAGTTTTTTGATGGTGCAGTCATAATTAGTCTTTAAATTTTTCCCTGTTCCTGTTGATAACTGGGCATTTGATGGGCTGTTTTAAAGAATGGCATGGCTGGTGTCCTGTTTGCAGCTACACAGAGGCAGACCCAGCAGTGATCGCACAGGAAGGCGTGGAGAAATTCAAGAAGGAGAACTTCGAGATCATCATTGTGGACACCAGCGGTAGACACAAACAGGAAGACGCCCTCTTTGAGGAAATGTTGCAAGTGGAGCAGAGTATAGTAAGTATTTCACAGCAAACTTCAGGTACATGAGCACTTAACACGTGGGCGTATGTAGTTTGTAAATGTTACTCTGTGCTCAGTCTGTTTCCAGTTTGCATGGACTACCATTTTTCACTGTCATTATCATTATGTGCTAGAGCAAATGATTAAAAACATTTCTTTAAAAATTAAAGCTGATTTCACACAGGAGTGTTTTTAGTCTGAACAAACAGTGAACATGGTGTTTTTCCGTGCTTCTCGTGTGACATGCCATACCTTTGCCCTAATTTTTCCGGAGCGTGTTAGGAGTTGTTTTCCGTGTTTGTGCAGACATAAACATCTCTTGTGTGTCATGAACTTAAGGAACATTTATATAAATGCCCAATTTGTTATGTCGTTTGTTTGACAAAAATGTGGTTTTGAAATAACATTTCTCTAAACTGAAGTTAAACCACATAATACATTTCGAGTTCTGTATGTTCTGTTCTTTTTATTAATTCCAATGTTATTGTTTGTTTAGAACCCCGACAACGTAATTTTCGTCATGGACGCCACAATCGGACAGGCCTGTGAATCTCAGGTATGCGGGAAAATCACAAACCTCTTTAAGTGTATGATTTCTTCCACAGCGATAACAACACTGTGCACTTAAGACTTGCAACCAGTATTCGAGTATTACAAAGTTACATTCCGATGGCTGAAAAAAAAAAAGCATTTAGAAAAGAAGAATATGATTACATGATACCATTGTGTAGGTAAACTATCACGATTCCTTCATTTTAACCTTTTCAGGCAAGAGCCTTCAAAGAAAAAGTGGATGTAGCGTCCGTCATCATCACAAAGCTGGACGGACATGCGAAGGGCGGAGGTGCTCTCAGTGCGTAAGTATGGTTTTCTGGAGAAGTGGACTGCTGTTTTTCAAAAGAAAAAATTTTTTAAAGTGTAAAATATCTCTTATTCTGAACCATTTTCAGGCTGGGGAATTTTCAGTCGTCTGGCAATTTTCAGCCAAATTTCCTATCCTTTCAGCAAAAAAAAAAAAAATCTAAGTTTCAGCCAAAGAAAAGGTAGGAGGAAAAAGGGTGCACACACTATCATGATGCATGTAATGTCATATGAGACAGTCTAACTTTATTTTTGAAGACTTTCATGTCATTATCAAGGCAGTATTTTATGTCTGGGCGCCTGAAGAGGCTACTAAATGCCTCTAGAAATGCTAATATTTGATCTGTTAAATAGCGCATTGCCCCTGTGTTCCGTCAACAGGGCGCTGCCTCTGCACCCCAGCCTAGGTTTCAGTCTTTTTTTTCCCTCGGCAATTCCCCAGCCTGCATTTTACATGAGCAATCCACCACCACAGCAGCAGCTGTGGCATTTTATAATTGTGTGTGCCAGTAAAACTAATAATGTCATTACTTTTTATCTTCTTCGTTTTTTGTTTTGTTGTTGTTGTTGTTTTTTGAAAAGTGATACTTATCTCATTGTGAATTCAGATGCATTTATTTACACTTTAGCTATGTATTTATTCGACAGTATGTTATTTGGACTGCAGTGCTGGCATCAGGTGACAGTTTCAGCAGCTCATTATAGGTTAATATAAATTATAGAAAAGGAAATAGGAATCGTGCACAATTTGTGTTCCACCAGTGTTGCTGCTACCAAGAGTCCAGTCATCTTCATCGGGACAGGTGAACACACTGATGACTTTGAACCGTTCAAAGTTCAGCCTTTCGTCAGTAAACTGCTTGGTATGGGAGACATTGAGGGTCTGATTGACAAGGTCAACGAGCTGAAACTGGACGACAATGAGGAACTGATGAAGAAACTGAAGCACGGTCAGTCAGAAAGTTCTGTACTAAGTGTTGCTGTCTTTATTTCGACCTCATTCCACAGCATTTAACTGTTAATCACCATCTTTTGTGTGTGTGTGTGTGTGTGTGTTTTCTCTTTTTCACCTTTTTCCTTTTTTCCTTCTACTTTCCTGTTTTTTTCTCTTTTTTTCCACTTTAAAAAAAAATCTTTTGTCTTTTTTTCAAAAAAATTTCCCTTTGTTGTTGCTACCCTTGCTCCTACTCCCAGCTTTCTTAACACCCCCCACCCCTGAAAGTATATTGCAGAAAGGAAAAAAAAAAGTGGAAGAAAAAAAAAATGATGGGGGGGGGGGGGGGGGGGGGGGAGTGGGGAAAAAAAGAAAATGTTAGTAAAAGGAGAGAGTGTCCCTTGGGACTGAGCCCCATTGAGTTGACACCTGCAGGCAGGTGCTACTTGCATGACTGTGCTATGACAAACACCCACCCACCTCCGGCTCTGCCTCAAGGGCGTCACAGCGGATAGTGGAGGCAAAGGGGTGGGATGCGCCAGTTTCCTGGGGGTACTTTCTACCCTGGGTCTGGGGACTTTCCCATGGGTGGTGATAGAAACACTCAGGTTCCGGTATGTTACCCATAAAGCAAGTATCCAAGAGACACCTCGTTAGTATGTTCTGGTACAGCATGGGTAGATATACCATGCCATGCACTGGTTTTGTTAAATTTGATTTTCAATAATTGTAAATATGTGAATGAAGAATTTTTAGTATAATTTTCCGGTGGCTTGCCAAAGAAAGTGTTTTTGATGCTGTTGTAATGTATCTTCACATTGTAGTGATTTTATTTTGACATTTTCTTCTATTATTTTAATGAAAACTTGCAAATTGTGAGGCATTTTTGACAGTCTGCTCTCCCTTTTCGCTCTGGGTCGTGATGAGTGTTTTTAATTACTGTGGTCTGTCTAGCAGATCAGTCCAAAATGTGTCAAGGATACTAAGGATTCCATTGTGTGTTGTGTCATCAGATTTTATTTTTTAAAGTTTCCGCACTGTAGCTGATGGTTCGTCTTGCTGTGCACAGGTCAGTTCACACTGCGAGACATGTACGAACAGTTCCAGAACATCATGAAAATGGGGCCATTCAGCCAAATCATGGTAAGCCTGTGGAGTACAGCAAATGCTTATAAATACAATATTGTTGCTGCTTTTCACTTCACATGCTCTTGATCCTGCCAGGTAGTCTTGCAGAAGGTAATGCATGCCACGTGGGGCCGTCTGTCAGGGGCAAGAGTTACTTCCCTTCAACCGTACAAAGCTATGACTCTATTGACTTGCGCGCCAAGTTTCTCAGTACTAAAGGCTGGTGACTTAGGCTTGAACATGTATACAATGAACATAGTATGTAAGGGGAAAATTCTGTGTCAGTTTTTTTTTTTCCCCCAAAATTGTTATTGTCTTTGTTTTCATATTTAAAAAAATGAATGGTGACCTTCAAAGATGATAAGAACTTCAGTATCGCAGCTGGCTCAGTGTCAAGTGCTTAGTAAATGATGTGCAAATGGGCACATCCTGCAACTGATTTGGGGATTACAGGATAATTAAAACATAATTAACAAAACCGGATATTTGAAAAAAAAAAATTTTTTTTTTTTTTTTTGCTAATTAAAGTCTGCACTGATTGGTACATGTAGTGAACCCTTTTATCTTTTTCTTCACATTGGTAAAACATCTCTTTGCTTAAATGTCCTGTGCTGAACCTACACAAATAGACCACAGTATCATTTTTGTGCCCGTTTCTGTATGCAGGGCATGATTCCTGGTTTCAGCTCGGACTTCATGACAAAAGGCACAGAACAGGAGTCCATGGCTCGCCTGAAACGTCTCATGACTATCATGGACAGCATGAATGACCAGGGTAACTCTTACTTAGTCAGTCACTCAGTTTATCAATCGATCAATCAATCAATCAATCAATCAATCATCAGTCGGCCCTTTATGGCTTTTTTCTTGTTTGTTTGTTTTTAAAAAATTTATTGGAAATAAAGTTTCATTTTCGTTCTAATTTTTTTTTCTGTTTTTGTTTGGTGTTTTTTGCACATGTACATACAATGTAGGATTTGACAGGCCATTACAATACATAGCAGAACAGCGGGTAGAGATAGACAAACATATATACATAAACGAGGACCAAAAAAAAAAGAAAAGAAAGAAAGTGGTGACACAGTCGCAAAGCAGGCACCTTACTGCCCCACGCCCTTTCAAAAAACTAACACATAACTAAAGAAACAGATGAGATGAAACAGCGCTACAGCTAATATAGTTCACATCACTTGCACCTTGTGGCACAGTCCGTTATACACGTACTTAAGTCATTCAGCTAAGATTAACAATCTTGTACTGTTGTAATAGTGATTGGTTTGCAGACGGAAGGATTAAAAAAAAGCCAACAACAACAAAAAACGAGCAAACCTTCCAGAAAGGTTTAATTTGGACCCTCTTAGTGATTTCCCAAAAAAAAACAAAAAAAAAAAAAAATCTTGCTGTTTTACCATTTTTGTTTCATTTCATTCTGTTCCTCAAACAGAACTGGACAGTTTAGATGGAGAGAAGCTGTTTTCTCGGTGCCCTGGCAGGGCGCAGCGGGTCGCTCGAGGGGCCGGTGTGTCCGTCCGAGATGTCAATGAGTTGCTTACACAGTACAAGAAGTTCGCACAGATGGTGAAGAAGATGGGCGGTATCAAGGGATTGTTTAAGGGTAAGAGTAAGTGATCTGAGAATGTTTTTCATTTTCTTTGGACTGTGTTGGAGATTGTGATACTGTAGATTAAGCCCTCACTGCACCTGTTGTTGCATTATTATAGTATACATTTTGTCCACATCTTGTGCATATGTTAAAATAACTAAATTTGCATTTAACGGGGGAAGGGGGGGGGGGCACTTGCAGTTGCAGGGCTAAGAGATTGGGCTGTTTTGGTATATGCAACCCGTTTTCTTCATTTTACAGCATCTAGTATTTGAGAAATACGGCTTTCTTTGAACGTGTGATGCTTTTCTTGTATGATCGTTGGCTGCAGATAGATGAACCCAGTCAGTCACTTCACACTAGCCTTTATTACCACACCACGAGGATTCACTCTGGTTGGTTGTGCTATATCTTGATATGAACTGCTGCTTCGAAGCAAGGAGTTCGGGGTATTTGATGAAAAGTTTTCCACAATGTCGTCGCATGCCATTCAAATTGATAGAGGCTTTTATCTCAACCTTCTTGTTTTACAGGTGGTGATATGAGCAAGAACGTCAACCCTGCCCAGATGGCGAAACTAAACCAACAGATGGCCAAGATGATGGATCCGCGTGTTCTGCAGCAGATGGGTATGTTAAGCAAAAGCTTACTGCATAGCATTTGTTCAAGCAGGCCTCCCTCATTTTTAATTTTTTTTTTATAGAGATGATTGCTCAGTGTGATGCTTACAAATCGCTCAGTCCATGACATGGTGTAACAGTCTTGGACTGCCCTTTTTGTGATGGAGTGCCCTTAACGCTGAAAAATTTAGTATCATGTCAGCGAGTGCGTAGCCGACCCATTTGGTTCCCGTGTCAATGTTTCAACATATGATAGACATGTGACACTCTTTCTGCTCCTCACTGCAAATTAATTTGTGTGCAGGTGGCATGCAGGGTCTGCAAGGAATGATGCGACAGTTTCAACAAGGTGCAGCAGGGAAGTTCGGCAACATGTTCAATTTCACAGATAGATAGGTGTTGGTGCTCAGAACGTTCTGTTACTTATTGTCTGTATCGTGTTACGTGATGCGTCTGTGACTTACCACATATTCACAAGGACTCGGTGAGACAGACAGCGATTTTCCCAGACAGGAGATTGGGGGAATGTTACAATGTGTATTTGTGAGTTTTGACGAGGAAACGAAAAAATGGCCACAGGATACACTCGGTAGATGTGTATGCATTGCCATGGTGTTGATTTTAGTTGTTGTACCATGATGATGTTAATTTAAAAATTCTGGTTTTGATTGTATCACAGCATTTCAATATTTCATTAGTTTTTTTTTTTTTTTTTTAATCCGTTGAATAAAATTCAGTCTCCCTTTCCAAAGGGGAGCACGTCAGTGTCACTCCAAAAGCAGCGCCATTTTATTTCTTGTTGTTGTTGTGCATGTTGAATACGTTTTTAATCCCATTCCACCAGCCATGGTACTAGGATGGTAGGGTTTCTTGTCTTTGAAAGATAAACATTGGATCTTTAACATGCACAAATTGTGGTACAGTATGTGAGGGTCATTTGTCCCAAGATCTATGTATGACTGGGATGAATGCAGTTTGCCTTGTTATATTCTCAGCTGTCCACTGCTTTCATTTCTTCCATATCTTCCGGTACACTATCAGGGCCATGGTGTCTGTCTTGAGAATCTTGTGTGTCAGTGCGAGTCTGTGACCGTCAGAATCCAGGTGGAAATTTTTTGAGCATCGTAAATGTGCGAGTGTGTGTGTAGGTGTGTGTGATGTGCCAGTTGGAGGCAGTAGTGGCCACATCGATTTCTTTCGTCTTGGATATGGTGTATATGCTTGTACATTTCACAATGTGTGCGATATTTGTGCTGTATTGCTAGTATAAAGTGGATGTCATCCTGCACTATTCTCAGAACCGAGTTACGCCAACAATGACTATTCTCAGAACCGAGTTACGCCAACAATGGTGTCGATGTGTGTATTGTGAACAATAATGCAAACAGTACCAGCATTCACGTCATGTGATCAGAATCGCTTTTACTGCGTATAGTTGGTTGGTTTTGTGTTTACTTTGTGTTTTTTTTTAAACCAAATTCTTTCTGTTGGCCATCTTGTTCATGTCTTTCTAAATCCATACTCATCAAAGGTAGTAAAGTGATTCTGTACTTTTGATTCCTTTTATATTTGAGAACATGCCAACACTCGCATTTGAAAACTGATACAGAGAGCAAAACAGGAATAAACTTTTTTTGAATTTGCAACACTTTACCTGCACAGCATTTTCTTCTCTGCAGAACAAACATGTTTATGTACCCATAGAAAAAGTCAACTGAAAGAGACGCACACATGACTGTACACTGGTAACTCCCCAACTGCACCCTAAAATAAGTCTAACTGGAGAAACGAAGTGCATGAACTGACCTGTCGTGTAGGGGAAACAACCAATGTTGATGTGCTTCAAATGAAATCTGACACCACTCTCTTTCAGTGGAAAGTACCTCTGTGCACGGTGGGGAAATGGCGCTCACTGCGCTAACGTGACGGGCCTAAATTGTCTCGGTGCTCTCAAACACAAGGTCGCACACTATGTCATCCTTGACCAGCTTTGAACCCAGAGGGATCCTCAATGGCGCAAGTGATGGCAGGCTCTCTTCAGAGTGAAAGTAGGCATGTTTCTGAATCGGAGACATACATAATGTGACGAACTCATTGTGACGTAAAGCATCAGACAATGCGTCATGTTAAAAAATTACGTCACAAGAGTTCGTCACTATTTTGAGAGCGTTACAAAAACGTCGTCCTTCTTGGGTCTGAAACTTCGCCATCTTATCGGACCACCACCCAGAGGACCTATGCCAGGAATGACGAGGGGGATGCCACCAGGAATGCGTGGTCCACCTCCGATGTAGACGACTCATTCCATTTCCTCATGGAGAGGAGATTTTCAAACTCAAAACATTTGAGTGAAGACTTTCTCATGGGACATTGGCATCAAGCTGGACGCGGTAGTCTGTCTGGTTTGGAGGTTCAGTTTATCCAGCGTTGCTGTTTACACTGTCTGCCATTGGTGTGGATTTAGCTTTGAGAACTGTAACCCTGGCTTACTGGTGGAATGGGAACGGCAAGTGATGTCTGAAGTTGAAAGGAAAATGTGGCTACATGGCAGTTCATCTTTTCTTCAGGAGATGTGGTGCTTTAGAACCCATCACTACACTAATCTGACTTTCTGATCCGACTACTTGGAGAGATATAGTGGTGGTATGATGTGAGACATCTTCAATTCATTGACATTCTATTCATCATGTTCGTCATCGGTTATTTTATCACGTTTCATGTTGTCTGTCAATTGTGTTTTGAGTTTAAGAATCATATTTCAAGTCATCTATCAATTGTGTTTTTGCGTTTGTAGTGTGCAAGCGACGCATACATTCGCACTCCGTTACACATAACATGTCTCTGTCTGAATGGACAGATCTATTATTACATTCAGTCCTAGAGCACGGGTGTGTATGCTTTTGTAATCGTCTCTTATTCCACCACAAGGCAGGTACGTGATCGTCTGCACCGTGCAATAATACTTGCCTGCAGAGTGCAACACCTTGGCCTGTCAGAGTGCAACCCCCTTGCCGTTTACTCACATCCTGTTGGATCAGTGTACCACGTAAACAGTGCCATCAAAGCGCAACAATAATTGTCTGCTGGCAAAGATTTTGCCCATCAAAGCGCAACAATAATTGTCCGCTGGCAAAGATTTTGCCCAAACAAAAAGTGGTCGGATATTCAAGACTTCGTTTCAAATCGATTCATATGACACAGAAGTCTTCGCTTTTCTAAAAAAAATTCGCAATTTTTAAAAAATGGTGCTGGCTGTAAGCACATTTTCACGACCCGCCGAAAAGGGACTGCACTCTGGAGTCTAGGTCTTCAAATGAAAGCAGTAGTTTCCTCCCTTTAAATATCGCGAAACGATGAACAAACGGGAAAAGCGAGCAGCGCGTGCTGCCCCTTCCGGACGTGTAAACACTCGCACTTACACGCACGACAAACTGGTACTGTACCTCTCCCTTTCTGTGCACCCGTTGCTATCCCCCTCCCCCCCCCCCCCCCCCGCCCCCCACACACACCTCTACATTGGCTGCAGTGACAATTTTCATACATGTGTCTTGCAAAACAAGTTGACCCCTACTCCCTTTACCCCCCAACCCCACCCCTTCTGTAACCTTCACTGGAGGCACTTCTAAACTGAGTACCTGTGTCAACTAAATACTCAGAGCTTGGATTACCAGCAACCCACTGAACTAGCATTCACTTGTGCTGAACGCTTGAAAATACAAGCAATGGAACCTACATTGGATTTACAAAGTTCGACCACAGGGCTCTGATGCTTTTCTTGTTGCAAACACAACCAACAAAACTCCCGACATGATCAAATAAGGATTTTTCAATGAATCTAGAACTGTGTCGAACCCACAAGAAGCCTTCAGCTCACAAGTATGTACACAAAGTATATATCCATTTGTTAATAGTTTTTTTTTTTTTTACATATGTACAATTGTATGTTTTCTATCAGGACTGCCATTCAAACATGTCTTAAGCTGTAGCGGGAATTCTGGTGTCTACAGAAAGTACATGCAATCAGTCACAAAATGTCATCACAGAACATAACTGGAGAGGGGAGGAACATCTGAACGCCAGCACATGGCAAAAAGGCCAAGCTAAATAATGTCTCTTTCTTTCTATGATGCACTTAACTATGGCAACAGATGACACAAAATCAAATATATATATATATATAAGCATCTGCAGTGACAAAGTCATGGATGATCTGATGGGACACATAATTTTCAAGCGATATATGCTAGACACGGTGTGGAGGTTTTGCACATTCACCAAGCAGAACTTTGCAAACACTCGTCGCATACTTGACGTATGTCTGTGACCTCCATGAAAGTACTTCACAATGCTACAGTACATTTGATCCAGACCCGCTACACCTCTCACTCCCCACTGTACCTAAAAATATTCTGATTGCCCCTTGTGATTGTACAGTGACTACAACAAAGCCAGAATGGATTGAATGAAATGAGTGCTCAAACACAGGACACGTAGCTGTCACTTCATGAATAATACTGTCCTCAAGCGTCCAATGCTCATGACAGACTTTGTGTGACTGTCACCTGGAAACCGGGTCTAAGCACCAGACAACTCTTATGGCGCTTGCACTTTTTTTCTCAGATGAGGGTAGAATGTTCACTTTGTTCACACCCAGTAACTGTTTTTGTCCCCTTTCTTCCCTCCCCCACCAGCACCCCCTCCTCCAGCCCCGTCTGCTCCACCACCGCTACCAGTGTTGCTGTTGCTGGCTGCGGCTGCTGGGCCTGAATCTGCGTCCTCGTCAGCAGCTGGGAAAGACTCTCTGTCAAACTCTTCAACTTCCACCTGCAGCAGAAGAATGAGTCTTTTTTTAAGTAACAGCTTCCATACAATACAATAGGTCAGAAACTTATCTCGCCATTCTGTAGTTGTTCAGGTGAAAGTGCTGATTTTCATTCAAACGCGCTTTACATTAAGTTCAGGCGGGTCCAAACCAGCATTCAGCGCAGTAAGTCAGTGGAGTCTTTCACTGAGTCAGCAGTTTAATCTGACGCATTCACAATTTTACGGATAAAAACACTTGTGCAAAAGCACTACCTGTGGTAAATGGTAAAAAGGCCTGAGTACTTAATTCTCAAATCCACATTGCCTAGGTCCTTCTGCCAAATGAGGGTAGAAATGGTGCATTTTCAGACTTAAAAATATATTTTGGATGTGTTTCCCACAGAAAACTTGTTCACAATGCAAACTTTGCACGGAAAAAGTAAAAAAAAAAAAAAAAAAAATGAACAAGGTTTGTATACACTATATATAACTAACTAAAATATTGCTAAATAAACAAATCTGCAGGGGAAACAACATAAATGCCAGCATCATTTTCGTTTCAACCAGAGCAATCTAGCTATGAAACAAGCAGCCAAAATCTGCCCTTTCGCACATCACATTTACTCACATCATCTTCAGCTTCTTGCTCTCCTGTGTCTCCATGGCAACTAGAGCTGGAGGCATTGCTGTGTCTAGATGACTGTAGCGGCCCCATTTTCAGGCGTGCGGTCAGGGGCAGCAACCCAGGCCCGACGAGGAGGGAAGGGGAGGGACTGATGCAGGGGGTGGAGCACCGTGAGGAGCTGAGGTCACACTGGTCCAGCAGGTGCATCAACTCTTTGGCACTCGGTCCACCATCTTCCACTGAAACAAAAAAAAAAAAAAATTTGTTTTCAAAGTGCACCATATGACAAATCATTTCATCGAAACCTATAGAATTTTCTTGAAACTGGATGAAGGATTTTCCAGATAATGCAGTCTTAGAACAGTAGACTGAAAAAACCAGGGTAAATCCAATATATACTTGGTAAACCCGCTACCGAGGACTGGAGCAGGTGGGTGTAGGTGTCTGTAATTTGAAATAAACAGATCTTTCACGTACAAGTGTGTGTGTGTGTGTGTGTGTGTGTTGGGGGGGGGGGGGGGGGGGCAGACCTTCCAATGTGCTGAAGCAAAAAGTACTGAAAGTGCTTGAAAAATACCTAGAACTGACAGTGCGACAAAGTTATGCTACAAAGCAGATGCGTTTTACTCGGGGAAGGGGGAGGGGGGGGGGGGGATGACTTTAAAAGAGAAAGCACATTACAGCCAGTACAAAAATGACAGATTTAGACGATTCACAGAAATCTCTTTTGAGATTTAAAAAAAAAACCCGAACTCAGTAAAAATACTGAAGACTGGAAGGCCTGGTGTGGGTATATATGCACTGGTAGGAAACAGATGGGAAAGAGTGTGGAACAGTGGGCCCTCCAAACATGAATTACATGTGAAACACTCATGTGAAACGCACCTTTCTCTTCCTTCTTGTTCATCATGTCCAATGCAGTTGTCAGATCCCACATCTGAGTACACACATAAGATTATAAATTCACAACGAACCGCTGCTAATTCAACCTTATTGCAAATCTCATTACATGAAGCCTTTGCACACACACAAAAAATCGAAATGCAAAAAAAAAATAAAAAAAAAATCTACTATTCAATTCACAATCTATTTCATCTTTTTAATCCTTGTATGTGCAATGATAATAATAAAGTACAAAGACACTGAAGAGGGTGGGTGTTTGGGAGTTTAACGCCCTTTTCCACCATGTAAGGGTGATATCAAAGACGAGGCAACGAGAAAAAGGCCAGCACAAATATTTGGCCCGTCGGGATTCGAAAAAGACACTGAAGACATTGAAGACATGCAGACAGTTAAAATGAAAGATGATGTTACAATGTACCACCAACCTGAATACTGCCATTGGTATGCCCTGTGAAAAGGTAGCGGCGAGGTCGCGACCCCATGCGATTGGATCCTTCGCATTCATGGACACAGAATGCGCTGATTGTACTGCTATCAACTGATTTGATCACACACACCCTGTAACAACAAAAATAAACAAACAACATAAAACTGACTGAAATATAGAAAGAAATATATGGTCGACTTATTTTGGATGACACATCTCATGGTAAATGTTTCGGCCTGTGCCTTCATCAGGACAAACAATAACAAAATCACAAATATAAAAAATATATATATAAATATATATATATATATGTATATTGTTGCAGGCACTGGTTGTCCTGATGAAGGCACAGGCCGAAATGTTGAGTGTTGACTGTAAGATGTGTCTTCCACAAAAAGTGGCTTACATTTTCTTTTTTGTCACTTCTGAAGAGTATGGACTAAAGATACAAATAAGTCTGAACCAGCTGCACTGTCCAAACCTGACAGAAAAGGCAGAAGGCAAAAGCACCCACCTCTGTCCGGAAGAGGAAAGTCTGACGAACACTCGGTCCGTCTCTGGCACAACCTTCTGCACAAACACCTGCAGGTCATCCTGCTCTCCAAAAGGACCTGCAACAATTAACATGTAGAACACAGGTTCGCAGCCACACCCTCTGATTCTCTACGGCAACCTGTCTAATTTATTCCTGTTGTGCAATGGCACAACATGTGAAGTCCATGACGTCACTAATGGGAAAAGGGATGATTTCAAGATGAAAGACATTGTTTTAATGGTCTTTTTGTGCTGTGATTGGCTGCAATGACTTGTCGATTAGAATCTGGCTATGTGTCAATTTCAGAGATCTTTCCTGAGAAATACTTCTGAGAAAGAAAGAGGGTGCGTTACCCAGGAGACTCAAGGGTAAAGCGAGAAAAACTGAAGCATGCTTTAAGCAGGGTTTACATATTCACATTTACAGTAGGTTCTTTCTGTCCATCAGAAAGATCTATCACAGTATGTCAAAACTCCATGATCATCACTGTATTTTAACAACAATCAACTAAACGTGATTAAAAAATATAAAGGGTGTGTACCGAAGTCATTGCCAGCCATGTAGCCGATGTGGGGGTCAAGGTCCTCCAGTGACATGATTTTGAAGGATGCAAGCGGTGTGGAGCCGGGCTGGGTTGAGATCATGCCGCGGAACCGAGTCACACTCCACGTGCGCACATGGTTGTATTCAGAACAAACTGCAAAGTAGAGTCACTTGTGAAAATAAGCGATATTTGATGAGTACAGGCAGTTATTCGTACAGCTTCTCTACAAAGTACTGGAGAATATATCTGCATTACATCTAATTATAAATACATCTCCAAGCACAAGACAAACACTCCGACAAAACACATCCTCTTCATACCAAACGTGTAAAAGGGGCTAATTCCATCTTTGCTACGCCAGCTTATGTTTTGGAACAGTTTTGCTCGTGTGTGCATCTATACGCTCAAAATACTCTATCTTGATGATTAGTACAGCTCTTAACTCTTTGACGACGGAGCACAATTTCTGACACACGATTTCCTATAGGAAATCGTGTGTCAGAAATTGTGCTCCGTCGTCAAAGAGTTAATGCCTGTACCATGTTGTTTACACTTTGCGCAAGCGGTTGAACATTCAAATTCTATGACAGTTGTTACAGTACTGGAGCGCTCAGTGTGGTCGCCATGTCATTGAGTACGCTTCTGCTGGCTCAGTGCCAGCACTACAGATGCTGTCACTGTCCAGCTGTCTAAGTGGTGTAATGAAAGATACATGTAAACAGCTCAGATTGATCTGTGAGCATAAAAATAGTAGTATTAGCCCCTTCCACAAACTGCTATACATACAGCCCCACTTCAAACAATCAATTGTAACGGTTTTTCCACGATCCTCTCTGCAATTAGAGAATAGCAGTCAACTATAGCGACAGGATGCACGAACACATGTGTACTGTGTTCACGCGCATGCTTGCTTTCAATACAGCGCGCCTTCCCAGGAAAGCGATCAACACAGCCTGCAATACTCCACAGATCTGTCTGAAAATTGTCTCACTGGTAGGCATTTTCATCAGCGCCACATGTCCACGAAACTTGGTGATAATCCAATCACTGCAAGACTGCCAATTAGCTGAAAATTATAATTATCACAGCGCTGTTTCGGAAAGTCCAAGCTGCTCCGGTGAGAACAACTCACCGAATGCCTGACTGAGACAAAGTTAAAAGCAAAAAGAAAAAAGAAGTACTCACCCGACACCAAATGTTTTTCAGACAGCATGACTTTGTTGACGGGACTGCGATGAACAGTGAAAGTCTGAAAAAGTTGCGGCCCGTGCCCTACTGTTTCTGGATGCTGAACAATAACACGCACGGTCCCAGAGCTTGTGCCGTACGCGATCTCAATCCAGTTTCCACTCAGGCCAGTTGATGACACTGACAAGACACATACAGATTTACTGCTGCTACTACTACTACTACTACTACTACTGTTTTCTGTGGCGCAAAATCCACACTAATACAGTAGGCTCTGAGTGCCTTACAAAGGTTCTGCTTTAATCTTAAAAACCCAAGTGTTAGCCATCAAAACAGGGTGTACTTGTGGACCGTACAGGAGGAAAATGAACGAGTATTAATAGTTCAGTAATTGTTTAAAAAAAAAAAAAAAAATCGTCACACAGTCTCTACATACTCACTGGTTTTAGGGGTGAGGTAGACACTGAGGGCGGTCACCATGTCATTGGCCGGGTCACGATATAACTCTGTGACTAGTAGATCATTGTCCTTCATGCGTAATGGGAACTTCTGCATGTCTAGAAACAGAGTAAAATATAGGAAAAGAACGCACAAGTGCACAACACACGCACGCACGCACAGACAGACCCACATATCACATTATCTTCTTCTCCGTTCAAAACTTAGGTAAGTCTTTGATGTGCAAGTTGTCACGGAAACATGCATTTGAAAAAAACCTGAAATACTCTAACCACCAGTCATGCTGTAGTCCACTTACCAATGTAGTATATGGAACCATTGCTGCATCCCAGTAAAAGGAAGGAACCAGCAGTGTCATAGCTTGTGACAGGAACCACGTCTTGGATCTTTGTCACAGAAAAAAAAAGAAAGAGTAAGAGAGAAAGAATCAACATGAAATGCTGTGAAGGCATGGTGTCAACTACAATGTTTGAGAGGCACTGTCTTTCACTACACACTAAGACCTAATTTTTAAAAAAAAATAAAAATTTGCGTACCTTAACACACTTCGTACCACTTCTTTTTTTTCAGGTTTTTTGTTTGTTTGTTTGGGGTTTTTTGGCTACTGAAAACAAATTGTCCAAATTGGGATTATAAAGATATATCTGAACTGAATTAAATGCCTGTGCTACCGGCCCCCGTAGTTTAGTGGTTAGTACTTCAGACCATGGACTGGGAGACCCGGGTTCGAGTCCCAGCTGAGGCAAGCAGGATATTTCTATCTAGGTCGCCTCCTACCCAGAGCAGGTGTGCTATGGGCCCAATGGGGAGGCTGTTGCCACAGAGCCGAGATTCACCCACTTCACAGGTGCGACTTTGGGGGTGCTTCCCTTGGTATGGACCGTCTTATGATGTTGATGATTACATAGCCGGCACCGCAGGTGCCGTAGTTCCCGGGCCTGGTTAATGCCAGGATATTTATGACAGGAAGCGTGGAATGCGGCCCTGTCCCGCAGTCCCAAACCACACAGATCTCCATAGCATCATCTTACCATCCTCATCTCGATCATCATGCATAATAAAAATTGCCCCAGCTTCCGAGCCCTCCGTGGATTCCACCCATTACCAAGGAGGAACACCACTGGAGCCGGCAAAGAGTTGTGGCAGGTGGCAGCAAAAAAAAAAAAAAAAAAAAAAAGCCTTTGCTATCACAAGGAAAGTTTTAGCAGAGGCTGCACCCCGATACCAGCGCTACTGTACTAACCAGAATGAAACCTCACCTGCCAGTGTTGTGTCATGGAGTGCCAGACGCCGACCTTGCCTGTATGACTCAAGGCCACAAGCTGACTCCCAATGAAGAACAGGGAGTCAACTGACACGTTCATGTTGAAGACACCTGTGAACAAGGGAAGAAACGGGGTCAAACATTCATAGTTTATTTCAACAACTATAATAAAGACTGAATGCAAAACAAATGTGTGGTAAACATTTCTCTTTGGTAATTCTGTGTATGTTTCTCTTACGCAAGAGATACAAAAAAAGAAAAAGAAAAACAATCGACCCTCGCCACGGCAAAAATTTAGATCTACTGACTATCTACCTAAAGTGGCCTATGCTTTTATACAGCAAATAAATATGATGCTGGTTATCTTGAACAGAACAACAAAATCAGGAATTCTGTCTGTATAACAACATAACCTGCACAGTGTCCAACATAACAAACACATTTATAGGTTTGTAGATCCAAGACAAAGACAGAACAAAATAGCTAGCTCTTTGGTAATTAAAAGGTTAACAGCCACAAGCCAAAGACCGCAGAAAACAAAAATTTCAACACGGGCTTTCAAGAGCGCAACTCCTTGCCACTGGAACAACTTGCCAGCTCACCTCAAGTCAGGTTCTGCGTCAGTTATGACCTTCAAGCGGAACCTCAAGACACATCTTTTCTCTCAGTTTTAATTCTCTCTCTCTCTCTCTCTCTCACTTTTTTTTTTTTTTTTTACCCCAAAGGCGCCATGAGCATGCTTACTGCATGGAAGTTTTCTTGTAGCGCTATAAAAATGACCAATCATCATCATCATCATCATCAATACGAACCTATTTCCCGGCTGTCCCCATCATCAGTGATGGACCAGAGCCGAACAATGCAAGCTGCAGCTACAGCCACCATCTTGTGCGTGTTGTCTTGCAGGGAGTTGAGCACCTTGGCGTTGATGGCCACACGTTCCACAAGACTGACCAGGTATTCACTCATCCATATCTGATGCCAGCCTGTGGAGTCCTTCATTCTGTGGAGGAAAAAAGAAAAATACAGAAATCAACACCAAGAGAACCAGCTCCTCTGTCATCTACAAAAAGCCTAAGAACCAAGAATTTGATAAGCACTTTGCCATAGAGCATACTAGCCGTAATAATTTCTGCAATAATTTTTTTTAATTTTAATTCTGTTTTTGTCATTTTCTTACAAGACTGGACAATATACTTATATAACATCACAACACAAGCGGGAAAGGTAAGGTATACATGAAGGTAAAGTAATTTTAAGATAAACAAAAGTGAAAAAAAACTAGCAATAGCTTAAAAAAAAAAAAAAAAAAAATTTACAAAAAACAAACAACGGAGTCACACACAGGATACAAGAATACAGACACAGAGTCTCGGGTAGAGTCGGGTTACACTAATTTCTGCGATAATTTAGTAGAAAATGCAGAGCCTATCAAGGGTTTGTACTACAGACCTGTAGCAGCAGACGAAGTGCGGATAGGCCACACAGATCCAGTTGTGGTGACCCTTCAACATAGTCACTCGCAGTGGGTCCACATGCAAAGCTGCAAAATAAAACATGGGAGACGGAAAGCTGTCCAATTTGTTATGAATAAGTATTCTTTGTCAGTATCATGAACGGGGTGTAGGGGGCTCTGGATAGAGGTAGCACCTTTGGCGTTTCGGCAGCTGCGCTCCACTTTGTGGAGTGGACGGGCACCACTGGTCCTCATCTATCTCCTAAAACTCTCACGTGCTGGCTCCAAGCGCCACATCCCGGCACACCGCCTCAGCTGGTGGGCTAAACCACGTGAGGGGGTGGTGTTCTTACACTGCACCACAGGGCGGATGAACTGCTCCGGGCAGTCAACGGCCAAGGCGGATGAGGACCTTGCGTGTCCCAACGGCTAAGTGTAACAAAACCGAAGGCGACCCACCCCATTTTGGCGGAATTCGGCTTGCGGACGCAGGAGAAGGAAAACTCTAGAGAGAAAAAACCCGGTCAGCAATACACCGTCACCAGAACAGCAGACCACCGAAGACAGCGTCACAGTGGCCTCTCCATGAGGGGCGTGGTCTAACCAGAACCGGCTGTGCATGCACTTCACGACACATGGCTACGCAGACAACAGTATCATGAACAGCAACAGCAAGGCCAAGATTATTAACTTGGTGAAATTTCTGGGGGTTTTTCGCTTCCAAGCACCAGGCATTGCTGTTGTGTGATATAGACCCTTCTGGCTATAAATCTGTGTTTAGTTTTACTGCGCCTTGTAAATGTCCTTGCTGGTCATGTTCATGCATGTATGTGCGTTCCTTTGAGGTTTGCTGTTCTGTTTTGACCCCCCTCGTGATGGCAGCCCATGGCTGGAATCAATAAAATATGTCGAGCTAAGACGAGTCTTACATCATGTAAGTGTCATCGTAAGTGTTCTGACACAACCCTGTAACCATGCATGACAAACTTTAGCTGGAGAGAAATTTAAAACACAACCACTAAAGCAATTTTGCTTGCTCACCTTGAGCTACAGCAAGTTCCTGTTTGGTGACCATCGCCTTGCTGGGGTCAAGGGTCACCTGTTGACTGGCGCGAAGATCGACAGAAGAATTCCGAGAGTGGCTGCGGGATCGAACCTCGACTGAACTTTGTCTGGAGTGGCTATTGCGTGGTTCAACTTGACCTCTAGAAAGAGAATAAATTGTCTGGTAATCATACAAAACATTGAAACCAATGAAAAAAAAAAAAAAGGACACTATTCCCTAGAAATTTATTTTGGATGGTTTGCAAGAGCAATGCTTGGCATTATGTGTTCTAGAGTTTCTCTACAAGAAATGTTGTACCTACCGGCCCCCGTAGTGTAGTGGTTAGCACTTCGGACTATGGACCGGGAGACCCGGGTTCGAATCCCAGCCGAGACAAGCGGGATTTTTCCTACCTAGGTCGGCTCCTACCCAGAGTGGGTGTGCTATGGGCCCAATGGGGAGACTGTTGCCACACAGCCGAGATTCACCCACTTCACGGGTGCGACTTTGGGGGTGCTTCCCTTGGTATGACACGTCTTATGATGTGGATGATTACATGGCCGGCACCGCAGGTGCCGTAGTTCCCGGGCCTGGTGAACGCCGGGATATTTATGACAGGAAGCGTGGAATGCGGCCCTGTCCCGCAGTCCCAAACCACATGGACCTCCATAGCATCATCTTACCATCATCCTCATCTCCATCATCATGCATAATAAAAATTGCCCCAGCCTTGGAGCCCTCCGTGGATTCCACCCATGACCTGGGAGGAACACCACTGGAGCTGGCAAAAAGAGTTGGGGCAGCAAAAAAAAAGAAATGTTGTACCTGTAATACCAAAGGTCAAATTGCGTGAGGGGGAAAAGGGGGAAAAATTGGTGTGAAGAAGGGACGTGCGCCTGATCTGTCCGCTTTAGGTGGGTCTAGACAAATTTGTGCAACCTAGAGATTTCTGGGGTTTTTTTTTGGGGTTTTTTAAAACTTGCATGGGATTTTTTTCTCTCATTCTTTCCTAAGAAACCACCTTTCGCTCGACACAAAAGAAACGAGACAATGCAGGAATCCTCTAAAAGGTGGAATGATTCTGACATTTTGACATAAAAGGCACGAACACCAGCAGCACTGACCTCTAACGCTGTAACAGTTTACACATTTTTATTACCTGGCGCCCTCGTAAGTACTTCTGGCGGCAATCTCCAGGCTGACGGCAGAGTGGCGCTTCTCAGGAGGGGCGGGTGGTACTGGAGGAGCTGTCACGGAACATCACAATCAAACAAACAAATGAATCAATATCGAGCAAAAAAATGATTGAAGTTTTATATGATGTACACGTACCAGAGAGGACACAGACACAATTATAGCCATTGTGAATCACTTGTCAACTTGAAACACACACGCATGCATATATATATATATGTGTGCCCCCCCCCCCCCACACCACACACACACACACACACCCCTCCTCCTAAAACAAACAAACAAACAAACAAACAACTGTGTGATTGGACGACAAAATCTATGACTGTTTTACTGTACATATTCTCTCAAGATGTCTGTAACTTTTAAACGAAAATACTGCAGGTTTAATCTAATCTGTCTGTAACTTTTAAACGAAAATACTGCAGGTTTAATCTAATCATTGAGGAATGTACAAATGCAGGTTTAATCTAATCATTGAGGAATGTACAAATGAAAAAGATGACAAGTTCCTGGTATTTGTTTCACACGACAAGGAACTGCATCTGAACTACTACACATGAAAGGAAACCAGCTGGACTCCTCCCTTGCTCTCCAAAGCCCAGTCACCCTAAACAGGTTCTACGTTCTACGGTGAATCCTCGGATACCAAGAGTTTTGATTTTGCTCACCCGGAGGATGGAAGTAGCCATGAAACAGGACATCTCCGCATGAAGCAACGTCAAGATCTTCACATAAAGCAAGCCGCCGCACTGTTTGAAAGAACAGGAAGCATTTTGACAAAGGAGCTAAATCAAATAGGTAAAATACAAGCTTAACATTATCGTTATCATTCTTTTACACAGACACTGGGAAATCATATGGCATTCTTCTTCCACACAGGCAGGAGGTAAAACTATATATAATCTGAAACATTTGACAAATGACAAACTAAAAAACATGAACAGATCCATTTCTACGCTAGCTCTACACGGCATGCCAACTGATCATACACACCTAGGGGCGAAATTCCATAAAACTCCGCCTCGTGGCGTAAAGCTGATAAATCCACATCTCTGCAAAAGTACACCACAAGACATGTAATAGTTTACACAACAGATATACAACACCTGAACAGAACATGTTGTTCTGCTGATCATATGATCATAAACACTGTGTGTGTGTGTGTGTGTGTGTGTGTGTGTGTGTGTGTGTGTGTGTGTGTGTGTGTGTGCGTGTGTGTGTGTGCGCGCATGTGTGTGCGTGTGCGCCTGTCAGTAAACACAACAAAGTGCAAAGACAACTATGCCAGCAATGAAATGCCCAGTCAAGGAAATTTTGTGTTTTAAAAAAAAGATGTCTGCATTTCTTCAAGGAAGCAAAAAAGGAGTGTCGCCTAAAGGCTTATCTAATGAGGACATCAGTTAAACATACATGTATGTATGTACATGTGCTGTATGACTACTCACTTCAGCTGAACTTCCTTTGTGCGGAGGAAACTGAGAACAACTGAAAACAGTTTTGGGTCTCTGTCAATAAATATCTGGAAAAAAAGCAAAATATTATTAATCAGTGACAATTCCAGAACAAAATCACTGTTTAAAATATCCATTCAGTCTAAGTAACCTTATTGATGATCGAGCCACACATTTCCAGTCTGTAATACTTACAGGTGCCTTTGTTGTGAAATAATCTTAGTATGACCTGTTTTCTGCACTAATCGCCAGCACAACAAAAATCAATAAACTGCAATATGATGATACAACTTCTGTATCATCTCCATGAAAGTTTGTCTTGTGCATCTGTGACTAAAATGTAGTGATCGCACAGAACAAAAGGAAAATAACTTACTGCGCCTGTCTCATCCTTATGTGAAGATATTCGGCCACTCAGTAAACTGGAATGTAGACAAGAATGTTAACGATTCAAGCTTTTAAAACCAAATGTTTATCTACCATGCTTAACATATTTGACTCCAAGTAGCCCACGCAAAAACGCGATTTTACAAGAAATCTTCGGATCATTAGAAGTCACTGAGCCACTATTACGCAATCTGGCAATCCGCAGCAGTCTTGGGCCTGGCAGGAAGCAGTGTTCCCTGCGATTCCAAAATAAAAGGGTCTTTGGGACCCTCTCTCTATATTTTTGATGGTCCTTCTGTAAATTTGCAGGGTCCTTAGTCTTTTGGCATGTCCCAGAGTGCTGAAGCCAATCAGATTTTGAGTGTTATGCACAATGGCTCAGTGGAACTGCGATGCTACAAGTGTTCACTGTTATAGTTACAGGTCGCTTTTTGTTCATTGAGTTTCCGGGAGAGTGTTGGTAAAATAATTTGTCACGGTGAGACCAAAAATGTGCGTCACTAGTGACGCGCTGTTCTCAAATTTGTGAGTCAATTTAACTCTTTGACGACGGAGCGCAATTTCTGACACACGATTTCCTATAGGAAATCGTGTGTCAGAAATTGCGCTCCGTCGTCAAAGAGTTAAGAGTTTTGTGCGTACAAATACGCACACCTGTGCGTAACCGGGAACACTGGGGAAGGCCCGCAACTTGCATAATAGTGGCTTGAAGTGGCTCCTACTGGTGTGCAGTGGCTTGTCCTTTTTAAGTCTTATTATATATATAGCGGGCAGAGAATAGTCAGGCTCAGGCTCTTCAGAGTTAATTACATCCGTACTGCCAGAGACATATAGGTAAGACTTATATGCACGTCAGCCTTCTCTCCCTCTTGGTTAATTAGCTGCGAAATGGTCTTTGTTGCTTGCACAACTCTATCCATTTGTAAATACTACTACCCCCCCCCCCCCCCCCCCAGCTCATTTTATCGAGATCCCAGCTGTATTTTGTGAAAGTGATGTGTGTGTGTGTGTGTGTGTGTGTGTGTGTGTGTGTGTGTGTGTGTGTGTGTGTGTTTTTCTGTGTGTGTGTGTGTAATTGTAGAGCGCTCTGAGCCAGCATCTGCTGGGATACTGCGCTATATAAAAGCAGTTTATTATTATTATGTCTCTGCTAGTGCAAAGTGGTTTGTGTACTTCTTTGCAAGTGGAAACTGAACTGATACATCTGTACATTTTCACTTCACTCGACTTACTGAAGTCGTTCTGTCCAACCTCTAAAGTTTCTCTGTTCATGTTTAAAGTTTCTTTCTCACACATTTCATGCACGTGTGCTGAGCAACGTTATGACACATACCAGAACATGCCACAGTTCCCTGATAGATTTACTTTACCTGGTGAAGAATGAGTCTGGAATCCATGTGAGTGTTTGATGAGATGTCGAAAACCTAAAAGATACAACCATTCTATAGCAGTTACAATGCATTCATGCTGTACTTCTCCAGTTTTCCTCATAAACCATAGTTTCATCCATAGCACACTACATGTATAATAAAATGTGAAATTCTTCGTCAGGAAGAATTGTCGGCAGTATACACACCATCTATTCACCAGAGGATGTACATGAAAAGGATGCCACTGCAAGTTGCATCACTCCACTTGTTTACTTTTACAACCTATTTTAATGATTCAGATGGGATGGTGTTATGTACATACTTCGACTTTGACAACATTTGATTAAACAAACGGATCTTTATGGTTCGGAAAAAAAGAAGGATAAGCCAGCAAAAGATCGCCTGAAAATTAGATAGGCAAATCGGCTGTGTTTGCATAAAGTTTTCGATTTGCAGAATTTTGGCCTAAACCTGAGAAAACCATCAAGCTACTCACCTTGTTCCACCGACATTTAAATTAACTATTTCGCCAGACATGGCGAAGAGACGGTCGCCGGTCCAGACTACATCACGGACTCTGTCGTTCTGGTCCTGTACTGGTGTGTGATCAAACTTTTGAGAGAGATATTTATATTCTGACAGATCAGTTCCAAAAATAGGCCTTCTCCATTTTGCCGCAAGGTGAACCACTCTGTTCCGAGAAAAAAAGAGTAGTCGAACTTGACAAATTCCGCATGGGCCACGCCCACTTTCACATTCTGTGGTTAGATGATGTTTTTATCTCCCGTGCATGCAGTAATGTGTGAGCCAGAGACCAAAACTGCTGAAGCTTCTATGGATACCTCAATAATAGTAATTAAAAAGTAATTTTATCATCTTCAGTATCTAAGAACTGTGTATATCACCCCATATACATCAGCTGCAGGTCATTGCAGGACACTGTAATGTCACACACCCTACAGTAGAGACCCATTCGAAAGCCTACCACTTTCACCATAGCTGAAGCCCCTTTCTCTTCTCCCTGTTTCCCTGGAATATAGTGTGTACCACATACCAAACAGAACTGATGATAAAGAAAAATCCAGAGTAAAATAGTTTACTGAGTGCAGATAGCGGTTTGAAAATATGCCAGTGTATTTGTCACTACATGTTCCTTGATGTTCTTAGTTGCTGTTTTTGTGTGTGTGTTTATTTTTTCTTTTTTTGTCTTTGTGTGTGTGTGTGTGTGTATGTGTGTGTGTGTGTGTGTTTTCCCTAATGCACACAGCATCATCTGTATTAACTCTTTGACGACGGAGCGCAATTTCTGACACACGATTTCCTATAGGAAATCGTGTGTCAGAAATTGTGCTCCGTCGTCAAAGAGTTAAGCATCAGTTTCAATCCAAGCTTTTAGCAGACACCCACCTCACTCCACGGTCTACAGATGGACATACCAGGGCTTAAAAATTAATGGCCCATGATTCAGCAGAAGGAAAAGTGCAATGGCTTGTCTGCTTTGCAGATTCATTATGCCAGGGGTGTCTGAGGGTCTGCTCCCCGATGAATTTTGTAAAAATTAGACTAAAATTTGGAGCATTTTTGCTTGATTTCAAGTGCTTCAGAGGAGGAAATACTTCTTTCGGAGGAGACTTTTTAGAATCTGTGCAATTTGGTTGTGTGTTCGCATGATTTTTTATTGCTTCAGAGGAGTAATCACACTTTTTGGGTGGAGGAGAATTTTTAGTCAAAGGTGGAAATTCGCCATAAGGTGGAAGATTTTCAGCTGTGACTTACACACTAACACTCCTTTTTCACCACACAGATGGTGTTACACACACACACACACACACCACTCAAAAAACACAAGTAGCTAAAAAAAAGCACATGACATTAAACGAGTTTATTGTCAAGTCATTTGGAGGAATCTCACAGCACACATTATTCCAGTCTTTTAACGAGACTTCAACAAAAAAAAGTAGGGTGCACATTTGCGACACTGTTGGGTTGATACATACATGGTTGAGATGTTAAAAAGACTGTCATAAAGAGTGCGTCGGCTACACTACACGTGTGAAATTCAGGCAGGACTTAATATGAGATTGCCCTCCTAAAACAACTTGACCAGTTGAAAAAGTTGTGCGTCCATCTGTGTTGTGATTAATTGCATTTCCTGCGTATGATTACAGTACTATTATTTTGGTTTTGCCCGCGTCAGCATTTTAAGAAGTTGCGTAATACAGTGAAGAACTAAGAAAACCGTGAGTACAAAAGAAACTTGTGAGTTTTCAACTACAGATAAAAAGCGTTGAGTGACAGTCACCTCCCTCTTCATTCACTACAACAATTCTCTTCTTCAGAAAAAAAAAAAAAAACAACCCACATCTTAACTTTTATTGCAGAACACTACGTTGATGTTTTGCTTTGCAACACTGAACTGCTAAAAAAACAACTCTGAGAAAACGTAAAACAACAGCTTGCACTAAACTCCAGTTAACTCTTTGACGACGGAGCGCAATTTCTGACACACGATTTCCTATAGGAAATCGTGTGTCAGAAATTGCGCTCCGTCGTCAAAGAGTTAAGGTAGGAAACAGCCAAGATATGGCTTCCTTCAATGTAAGGGAAAAAACCCAACCAAAAATATTTAGATTTTGATTTATTCCTTATTACTTTTTTTGTTGTCGTAATTGGCCAAGACAGGCACACGTGTCCTCAATGCTCCAAAAGCTGTTTTAAAAAGGTTTATTTTATATATCCTAAGAAAAGTCTAAATTCATTACAACAAAAGTGGGCAACACTGTATGTGCTGCAGAAAATCTGAACACAGTAAAGACATGTAAGAGTATTATTTCATCCCTAAAATGAAGCCACAGAAATACAATATGCAAGACAAAATGATATACCCTGGCACTTTGGGGGGAATGAAACTGTTGGGGAACTTCTTTTTTTTTTTTTTTTGGGGGGGGGGGGGGGGGGGGGGGGGGAAGAGGAGTCTTACAATAGTACAGATACCTGTCAGTACCTGATTCTCAACAAATCTAAAAACGGAAAACAAGTACCCGCAAAATGTTTTTTTCCCAGTTTTTCCAACTAAAGACTGTCAAGACAATGAATCAGAGCTAGAAAGTAAAATCGGTATAAATGTACAAAATCCACGACCTTTTTGTTTTGGCCAACAAAAACATTCAAAATACAATCCTCTGTAGAAATGAGGAGGAGAAGCAAGACTGTGTCTACACTGCCGAATGAAACAAAGCAAAAAGTACGACATCAAACATGGAATCAAAGTTTGCTCTCTGTTCAAAACTCCCCCCAAGAAACCACCATATCCTACACCAAACAAAGGCATTATGCAAGAAAGTTCATTCAACTGAACCGTGAGAACAAAATGCACACTTCTGCTGCCAATGCCAGAGCATATCACACACACACACACAAACGCACACACACACACACACACACACACACACACACACACACACACACACACACACACCCCTACCACAAAACATGTACTATAAACACAGGAGCATAAAATATTGTGAAATATGGTTTAAAAAAGAAAAGGAGGACGTGTTCCCAGGAATAAGAATCATCATCCACAAGCCACAACTAATTTCCAAAAGTATGTTCACCAACTAGCGTACAGAATAAATCTTCCATTTATCTTTCATCGAACCAAAAGCACAGAGCCAAGAAACAGTACACAAACAAGGAATTTTGTCATACTTTGTGGTGTATCAGCAGAATTCTTCAATCATTTGTAACGGTCAGTGTTCACATGCAAGAAGAGTACATGAAACATATTCAAGCTGAAAATGTGGATACATGTACATTTCCCCTATCTCTGGGAACATTTTCCATTGCTGCTACAACAACTTGCACTGACGCGCAAAACCCACAGCCAGACATTCCAAACACATACACATGTACATAACTATATAAACTGTAAATGTAGTTGTCATCTCTCCACAGCTGTTTACAACCACATGTACAGTTCAACGTAGTGTTCACCAGATTTTTATCTTTCTCATTTATCACAGGTCACACCTATGGCAGAAACGGCGACTGTCATATAGCTATGGTAATCGCGCACATTGTTGAGATGCTCAGTGGTGAAAAGGCATCCCCTCCTTACACCAATGTGAGAGGCTGGGGTTCGAGTCCCGTTCGGGACAAAGATTTTTTTTATCTGGATTATGTGACACTGTTCATTCAGGCCGACCGTTGGGGGGTTTTTCTCAGGGTTTGGAAATGGTCAGTCCACCAAAAAAAAAAAAAAAAAATGAATACTAAATTCTGAAATTTAAATAGCTGAGCTGACCGTTCTCACTGCATGATTGTGCAGTTTAATGTGTTGATATCTGACGTGTGAGACATTTCACATTCAGCATTATGGTATCGCTGACTACAGGGGAGGTAACAGCAGGTTTCGATGGCGACGCGGTATGCTGCATAGTTTATTACCGACACTGTATGACAGTCACGATTTCAACACAAGCATGGGTAATTTTGTATCACAAAATCTGCTTCTGTTTAAATTTTTTAAGCTTCGGAAAGACTCCAGACTCAGTTACTTAATAGTTTTAATTTCACAGACCAAATACTTCTGTTAAAATGTTGCCGATCACAGAATTAATACAGACCGTTTTTCATAGAGTAAACTGTTACCATTATGTTCAGGTTTCGCCAACTGGGTTTGACAATTTCAATAACACATCTGAAGTCTGAACTGGCAAACAGATTCAATCCTCCAAGATACAGCGGGGAAAAAACACAGCCATCATTTTTTTCTTAACAGGATCACAAAGACGTGTAAGCTCTTCAGGTTCAACGTATACAATGGACAAAGGAACCAATCAGAGGCTGCCTTACAAGTACCTCATGTAAAGTAAACTTTGCTTTGAATGGGCAACGGAAATAGAAAAGCAAGATGGAGGGCGCACTGAGAGGGAGCGGAGGGGGGTATGGGGGGAAGGGGAAGGGAGGTGTGGGGGGAATGGGGATGGGTGTGTGAGGGGAAGGGGAAGGGGGGAATGGGGTGGGGGTGGGGGGGAAGGGGGAGGGCGTGGGGGAAAGGGGGGAGTGGAGGGTTAAGCAAAGTGTAGGCTTGTGTGGACTCAGGAAAGAAAATACAGGGCAAATATTCAGAAAAAAGCAGAAAGATACTACGCAACTGTCAACATCTTCCAAATAATTTTGCACGTAACACACTGACATCAAGACACTCTAATACATGCATATCTCTCCACAGCCACACATACCACAGCAATGATGTCCATTCAACTGATCTTTTCAAATATGCATCTAACCTTCCAACCATGATTATTTTTTCATGAAAACATGCACACAACAGGGTATTGCTTTGGCCTTTTATGACAATCAATCACACTGTACTATTACATTCATAATTTAAGCCATATTATACAAGACATGTACACGTGTATAAGATATGTACATCACAAATATCAAAAATCTTGGACTCTGAATGTCAGTAACTGTCACAAGATTTAAAAAAAAAAAAAAAAAAAAATCACTGAGTGAATGTCACTCAAACAAAAAAATCTACACTTTCGAATGCAAGTACATTGTCAAAAACAGGTCAAACCTCCACCCAGATTTCAGTACAATTCATTTTCAGTATGCGGGAAGAGCATGAACACCAGTACGGCAACATCCTTTTTATTTTTTTTTATTTTTTTCTGCATGCATGGTGTGTGATTGTTTTCCATTCCGCGGCCCCTCCTGTATGGAATGAGATCTTTATCGTGCACACTTGATGTTGTTTGTGCGTGCGTGTGTGTGTACACGTGTGTGGGACAGGCACCGTAAACGAGTCTGCACATGATTTTGACTCGATTTGGAAAGGAAAAGTCCAACCAAATTCCTGCCCACGCGAGATTTGAACCAGCAAGCTTAACCACTGGATCACTCCCCCCCCTCCCCCTTTTTTTTTTTAAATTTAGGTTATTATTTGGAACAATGTGACTCAAATTTTCACTTGCAATGTTCATCTTTTGATCTTCAAATGAAACAAAATTGTACACAAATCTGGGTGGTAGAAGAGCAGGTCTGTCTGCCCTATCATGCAAAAATTTCACCAGCGCTTTCCCTTGTCAATTGAGTGAATCATTTCAGAAATTTGTAAGATTCTCTGTAGCTCCCTATCACAATTCACTTGTGCGCCAGATCTTCCACGTGCATTAAGATGGATTTTTCAAGATGCGCTTCTGCCGAAAGTCATACACTTTCCAGCATACAAAAACATTTGCTGGGTCCACGTCTTGACTGGGAATTTTCTTGTCTGGCAGAACAGGGCTTGATTCTGATGGGCTGAGTTCAGGAACTAAATTGCTTCTTGGGAGTGCACTGTCGTCGTGGCGACGCATTTCTGCCCTGTACCTGCAAGTAAACACCGGGGGGATCACTTACTTGACAGCACAGCATTGAATAACTTATGTGTCACCCATTACATCAGGTCATGTTGCATGCTTGTTGTAGCTGATAACCCCCAAGTCTATCCTTCCGGCAAAAGGCAAAGTAGTTCAGTCTTTCAAATTTCTTGAACAGGGGTATGACCCTTACATGGTATTCAGGTTGAGACTGTCCCATATGGCATTACTTGTATCTTGGTACATTGCTGTGTGTGCAACCTTCTTTTCTCTTCCTTTTCTTTGGCTGAAACTTTTTTCAGCTGAAAGGATCGAAAATTCGGCTGAACACTGTCAAATGACTGAAAACTGCCCAAGCCTGGGTACTACTTTACCGCAATCGGTTAGCAGCAGAGATTGTGTATACACAATAGCTGTGATTTATGGGCAGAGGAAGGCTTAATGAGGGAACCAGTACGTCTTTTTCTCATCTTCCCCATTATTCCCTCACTGTTTTCAGTGCGCAAAATATCTATAGGTTCATAATTAAAATACAACAAACAATTTCACTCAAGAAGTAACCAGTGCGTGTTTTACTCATTTTTCTGTATGGCATCCACACACAGTGAGGAGAAAAAAAAAAGAAAAAAGACTTTGCACTTACCGACAATACTGGTTGTAGGTGAGAACGTAGCACTTGTCGTCTATACAAGCCACGCTGTTTTCGTCACGATGCCGTGAAGCGAACACTTCACAGTCCACGTCATGGGACTGCCTTCCTGCCTCCGTGTGCTCAGGCTGGTAGTACCACAGCAGAGACATCATTATTTCTCCTAGACACAGATGAAACAAAAATTGCTGAATAAAGACTTTTTTTCTTTTTTTTTCAAACTACATGTAGTACATGTACCTAGAAAGTAGTGTAGGACCAGCCCCTATAGTGTAGTGGTTCACACTTTGGACCATGGACCGGGAGACCTGGATTCAAATCCCAACTGAGTCGAGCGGGATTTTTCCTTCCCAGGTCAGTTTCTACCCAGCGCAGGTGTGCTATGGGCCCAATGGGTACCGGTAGGCTGTTGACATACAACTGAGACCCACCCACTTCAGGGGGTGCTACTTAAGGGGTGCTTCCCTTGGTATGACACATCCCCATTTGTTTTCAAAATCAGACTTCTTGTTTTGTTGTTCAGTCCTCTATAACCTTCCATATAAATATCAAGCATATTTCCCCCAAACAAAGCTTCCCAGAGAAGTGAAATGACACTTTTCGTCCTTTGAAAAAAAAAAAAATTCTTTTCTTACATCCAAAGGAAATGAAAAGAAAACTGAACAGGTTGCAATATCTGTGACCATGAAGGTAACCAAATAAAAGCGACATAAAAGGGGACAGAAACCACTTAACTTTCACAAAGGACAGTACAGGTCAACGTTTCGGCTTTCGCGTTCCTCAAGACACAAACAAATCATGAAGGTAACACACACTAACCATTGTCAGGGTTTGACCACAGGGCTCCGACCTTGGCCACATACGGAACGTCCGATCTGCCAGGTCCAGAGCGCAGTAAGACGCAGTCTCTGACCCGTACAATTTCCCCGTCCTTGTGCTGGATGGCCTGGTAACACATCCGCATTGTGGGAGGGTGCTCGATGTGCTGTTATGAGAGATGGAGGAATAATAATAATAATAGATATAATAATACTAATACTACTAATAGAGATAAGAAGAAGAAGAAGAAGAAGAAAAAGAAGAAGAATAGAGATGGTAAGAAGAAGATGATAAGAAGAAGAAAAAGACGCAGAATAGAGATGATAATAAGAAGAAGAAAAAGAACAGAGATAATAATAATAATAATAATGAGAAGAAGAAGCAGAATAGAGATGATAATAAGAAGAAGAAAAAGAACAGAGATAATAATAATAATAATAATGAGAAGAAGAAGCAGAATAGAGATGATAATAAGAAGAAGAAAAAGAACAGAGATAATAATAATAATAATAATGAGAAGAAGAAGAAGAATAGAGATGATAATAATAATGATAATAATAAATAATAAATACAAATAATATAGATAATAATAAGATTAATAAAATAATATAGATAATAATAAGAATAATAATAGAATATTAAATCCAGTAATATATTAGACTTATGTGCTTACTGATTAACTTATACATGATTTATGAGGCTCTAAGCCCCATGCAGGATGGCAATGAGACAAAAATATAATTATCCAAGTAACAGTCTTCGAAGCATAGACAGTGATAAATTCATGTAACAGCAGTTATACAGATGGGCTGATTCTCTCATCAGTACGTGATCTGTCACGTCTTGTCTGTCATAATGTTCTGTCAGTGACGTAATGTCTTTTGTCTATCAAAAAAGTTGTCAGTAAAGCAAAATCTTGTGCATCATAACATTCAGCATGTGATGTTTAGTAAGACACCAAGGGCTATTAACTCACTGACGATGCACCTTAGTCACCCTGCCAACATCTAAGGACGCACCGTATTTTGGTGCCTTTTTTAAAATGTTTTAAAACACGTAGTAAAGACAGAACAAAAAAAAATTTACTCAAATTTTCTTACTCTCTTGTCCCGAATAAGCGTCCACGTACGCGTATTTTTTTTCGGGCAATTTGCGCCGCCCGTACGCGCTTATTTAAGTCCGTACGCTTATTAAATTTTGGCTTTTTTGCGCCGCCCGTACGCCTATTCAAACCCGTACGCTTTCTTTTTTTGCTGTTCGAAAATGAGAAGCCAAATCGTACCTTTTTGTGCGCTGTTTATCAACCGATCGGCATCACAACAAGCGGGCACGCGCAGCCATGCGTCAGAGCAACGTGTTCTGCGATTGGCCACAGTCAGTGGGTTTGGCCGGTTCTAAGCCAATCACGATTCGTTTATGAAAATCCGCGAAAACATGGATGCTGAAAAGCCGTCTGGAAAATGCCACCCCGTACTATTATTCAAGCCCGTACTATTATTAATTTTCACTGAAAATGCCACCCCGTACTATTATTCAAACCCGTACTATTATTAATTTTCACTGAAAATGCCACCCCGTACTATTATTCACACCCGTACTATTATTCAGGACAAAAGAGTATCTGGTTTCACATTTCTGCCAAATCTCTGAAAGTTCCAAACTTTTTAGAAGTATCTAACCACTTTAGTCCACTCTATGGCACATTGCGGCAGTTTTCTCAATCCGTGGATGTTTTCAAATGAATTATCAGTACACAGCATCATCAGATGAAGTTTATCAAGATTTTTTTGTTAAACTGAAACGGGGGGGGGGGGGGGGGGGGGGATGTCGTCTCCATGTCCCAGACGTCCCAGAGATGATGGTTACAAAGACCCACACTGACGGGAGTGGAAATTCAAGGTATATAATCGACAGTAAAATGGAGAACTGCCTTAAGAATTCGAAGAAGCAGTTGCTTCCCCTAGACCATGATTGAGCGAGCACAGCAAACTTTTGAGAGAACGCCGGTTAGCTCTCTGACCGATGTGTTGGCAACGTGAACAGGGTGACGCCAATGAGTCAAAAGCTGCAGACAACACGGTCTGTGTTTATTGGCAACAGCATGCAGTATGATGAAGATGCATTGTGACCGTTGCATCCTGCTGAAAACAAAAACGGGGGGGAGGGGGGGGGGGGACAAACAAACAAAAAAAAACGGGGAAAAACATGCAACAGGTACATGCAAGTTATGTAAAGCACACAGAGGAGTCCGCTGAAAAAGTCAGTCATCCGGATACAGAGCTGAATCCGCTGTAAAGACCTTCAGCTGGTCATTATATAATTATCAGGAGTTAAACTGGAGCTGAAAGACAAAGACACTGCCGTTGTTCAGGCTTTGCTGCAAAAATTGTCTTTAACTCAGTTCGTACCACAGGCCGGGCATTCCTTTTTCCCTGCTTCGTGCGTCTTGGCATGCGCTAAATGTGAAAATCAAGCGAGAGCAAAAACGTTTAAGTGAATGTTTTACAAGGGAGGGGGAAACTGCCTGAAGTATGCATCGCCAGATCTGGAAATTTTCAGGTTTCCGCACTGAAGACAATGCTGGGCAGTGGATATGAAATAATAGGGAATAATAATAATGATAGAATATATAATGAAAACAATAATACATAATTATTAACAGTAATAATAATATAAAAATAACAATAGTAATAACAACAACAAAATTAGTAATAAAAAAAAAATAATGAAATAAATGAAACTGACAATCACAACTATAGTGATATATAAGTAGTGATGTGTTGTGTCCCTCCCCTAAAAGCATCACTGCGGCTGTGCAGGTGGGTTTCCTGTTTCACACGTGCAAACATGCTGCTAGCTTTGGTTATCATATCCATGCAACGGATGATTCGGCACTACAAGTATGATTCGGCACTACAGACCAGTGGTGATTCGACTCGGAAGTTCTACAAACAGCCTGAAGATGAGACTGGTAAGCCTGCTATGATGGCAGACGTGAACCCACTGCGAGACAGTTGCTGTGTGCCAGAGGGGTCGCGAAAGAATTTAAAACCTCTACGTTTAGAACGCTGCTGAGATAAAACTGCCACGTTCAAAAGCTCTAATGTTATTCGTCAGATAGAAGGATGTTTCGTTCGGCCATCGCGACTGTTTTCATGACTACTACACTTAGAGAAATACCACTTTCTCTGAGCCTACGGTCCATGCCTGAACTTATTTAACAATAGCAACCAGTCAGCTTTGTCAAACTGGTCCTCAGTCCGCAACCAAATAAGATTGACTGCTCAGTATGTGGTACACTTCTAGGACTTGTATGCCGGCCAGTCACCACTCTGTTTTCGGATGCCATATGTCACCCAAGGGATTGAATCCGATGCATGGATTAAGCGCGTTGAGTGAAAAGTTTTCTACACACAGTTGTATGAACGGGAAAAAAAAAAGGAAAACAAGTGACCGATGTCTGGAGGAGTTTCTTTGGGTGTGCTTCAAAGGGACTATCAGAAATTCCAAAAGGACTCCCTGAAATTTCGGTAGAAGGTTCCTGGGACCTATGGGGAACAATGATGATAATTTTGGAGAAAAAAATAAATAAATAAAAGTGTTTTTTTTTAAACCTTGTGGCATGGACACTCTCCCACAACGAACGAACGAACAGACAAACAATAAAACAAAAAACTCACAATGTTGGGAACAGGCTTCATCTCTCCTTCGCCCACCCATGTCCAGCCATGATCAGGGGCCTTCTCTTTCTTCTCTGTCACTTCTTGCTTGGGTTCCGCTGCCTCCTTCTCGTTTTTCGACTTCTTTTTTTCATACCTTCGCTTGGTTTGTTTGTTGGCTTCCTTGTTTTTCAACACAACGTGGCTCTCTTTTTTGGATTTTTTGCCACTAGCTGAACTTGCACCGTTCAAACTGCCGTTCGGCTTTCCATTCACACTGCCATTAGCCTTTGAATTCACACTGCCGTTCGATTTTCCATTCACACTTCCGTTCGACTTTGATGGCAGACCTCCATTGGACTTTGCCGCAGAGTTTCCGCGGAAGCTACCACTGTTGTTGTTGCTGTCGTTTTTGGCGTTGGGGCTCGACTCAACACCGCTGCCGCCGTTTTTGCGAGCTGGTGTGGGTTCCGAGAACGCTGGGAGATCCTGGGGGGTGTCCGGGTTGTGGATGAGAACCTTGATCTGCGCGTGTGGTACATGGTGAGGCAGTAGACATGCTGGCTGTGGCATGGGCTGTGTTAGAAGGGGACTGGCCGTCGGCTGATAGTATCCGCTCGGATAATAACCTGCGAAAGAAAATGTAGATGAGAAACATGGTGGGTGGGTGGGTGTTTGGGGTTTAACGTCCTTTTCCACCACACAGGGTGATATCAAAGACGGGGCAACGATGAAAAAGCCAGCAGAAATATTTGGCCTCAGCCGGGATCGAACTCACGACCCGAGCATTAGAAGTCCAACGCTCTACCTTTCGACCACCCCGGCTCCCCGAGAAACATGGTAAATGTGAGTTTCACGAGGAAGAAGCAAAACCGCTAAACCTCTTTGCAGCGAGTGACGTTGTCGAAATTTACTTGGCGTGTCTGTCAGTCTTTGACGAGTTAGCATCCACTAATGCACTTCAACTCTACATAAAGCAGAAGTAGAATCCCTTTTATGGGATATCTATTGCTATGGGAACTGTTAAGGTTCCCTCGTAGAGTCGATTTCGCATACTGGACCCACTAAATCCCCAACATAAATTAGCTGCTACCAGTGACGAAGTGAGACGGAATCAAAGAGTTTGTACCGTTCTGCTGACTATCACAAGGAACAGTTACAATACATTCACTCTCGGAAGACAAGCCAACTACAGTTTCGGTTGAAGAGAAACTGCCAAATCGCCCAGATGATACAAAATTTATTTCTATTTCGCTGATTTTTTTTTTTTGTGCGCATAAGGTATTCAGGTGGAGGCAAAAGCGTACATTCACAGGCTATCAGTAAGGGCAAATACAGAGCTTAATGCAACAGCTTTCGTAAATAACACGGAGAAAGCGAGCAACAGCGGTGAAAAGGACGGGAGGAAAGAGACAGAGCTGGCGGTGCGGTGGGGGGAGGTGGGGGGAGGGGGGGGAGGGGATGTCCTAAATATCATGGCGACATGGAGTACTGACACACGGAAAGGGTAAGTGTTGGGCAACTTGTATAAAATATAAACCTGCCATTTCAAACACTCAACAACAGCCGTTCTATTCCCTAGCGACAGAGAGTTTGTTTTTACACACACACACACACACACACACACACACACACACACCGCGCACACACACACACACACACACACACACACACACACACACACACACACACCTTCTGAACATTCTAAACCTAGGGATGCAACAGGGATTCTGTCTCTCTCCGGTTAGTTGCAATATTCTAAACGTAAGTGTGTGTGTGTGTGTGTGTGTGTGTGTGTGTGTGTGTGTGTGTGTGTGTGTGTGTGTCCTTCTCTCTCCGGATTCCCGGCTGGAGCCAAATATTTGTGCTGTCCGTTTTCTCGTTGCTCCCTCTTTGATATCACCCGTGGTGGAAAAGGACGTTAAACTCCAAACCAAACAACCAAATCTCTCCGGATTGTTGCAGTTGCAGTAATCCCTCTCTCTCTCTCTCTCGGTTCGTTACAATATTATGAAATTTCTGTTTTAATTCCAGCAGTCACAGCTGTTTCCAAGTCTACCGCTGGTTTATCAACACGTCTCCGCCATCCCAGCCGCAACCTGTCTCCCGTCAATACCCTTCCCCGACATCCCGCTGACCAGCATAGACGACACCAGGCCGTGGACCGTAAAATGGCACGTGAAACGCGGACGCCGGTTCAGAGGGATCGATCAAAGCTGGCACACAACAGTCACGCCCACACAAAGGTCAATGGTCGCCCCTCGTTTAGTGCACGCAGCTGTCTCATTATTAACCGCGCTTCAGCCGGCCGCCGGATATAGCAAGGGATATCGTACAACGTGTGGATATGCCGAGTTCACACACACACACACACACACACACACCAGATCGCCGGCTAAGCCTGACACGATGACTGATTATGGTACTCTGTTGTGTGAGAAACACGATTTCCTCAATTCAGTGCCGACTGCGATTCTGCCCGCGAAGTAAAAAATCCCCTTAAAATGGCTTGATACTGACACGAGCGTAATTACCATAAACCTTGACAACACCCCCCCCCCCCCCCCCCCCAAAAAAAAAACCCCAACAACCAAAAACCAACCAACCAACCAATCTGCATTATACAAAATGTCAATGCTCCCGAAATCTGCACTATAAAAAAACAACTCCCTAAACGCTTCTCTTTCCGGAATCTGTATCGCAGATATTGCCAGTACTCTTGCATTCCCGAATTCTGCATTATACAACTGCCCATATACATGGCCTCCCCAATTCTGCGCTGTAAAAAATGCCATGACGGCGCTTCCCAAATTGTGCAATGCACACTGTGTACATTTCTCTTTGCGAATTCTGCATTGTGCAAACTGTCCGTAAGCTTCTTTTCCCGAAATCTGCATTGTGCAAACTGTCCGTAAGCTTCTTTTCCCGAAATCTGCATTGTGCAAACTGTCCGTAAGCTTCTTTTCCCGAAATCTGCATTGTATAAACTGTCCATTGGGTTCTTCTTGAATTTTGCATTGTGCAAACTGTCCATACGTTTCTCTTCTTGAAATCTTGAGTTGTGCAAACTGTCCAGACGACAAAAAAAACTAGAGAGGCAGAAGCCTCCATGGCTCCCTTGTGACACAGGTCAAGGTCATTCACAAAAGTATGTTTGTAGAGCTCTTATCACTATCCAGTATCATGCTAAGTGATGTGTCTGGCGCTCTGAGTTCCTGGCAATATTACAATTTTCCCCAAAACAGTTTGTACAGCCTTGACCTTTGGTCAAAGTCATTCAAAAGAGATCTCATCAATGTCTATCATCATGCCAAGTTTGATGCCTCTAGCATTTGTAGTTCCTCCGAAAACAGTAATGTTAAAATTCACAACAGACAGCTTTAATGACCTTGACTTTCAGTCAAGGTCATTCAGAAAGGTAGGTCTCATTGCTGTCTATCATCACGCCTCATTTGGTGCCTCTACTGTTTGTTGTTTTGAAGAAAATGCCAAGGTTAAAGTTTCCACAAAAAAAAAAAAAAGCTTGCATGACCTTGACCTTGACTAAAAGTCACTGAACACAGGTATGTCTGTAAAGGTGCTGCCAATGTCAATCATCGCACATAGTTTGATGCTTCTGATTCTTCTAGATACTGATAAAATGCAAATGTAAAATTTCCGAACACTGTTTCAATGACCTTGACCTTCAGTCAAGGTCATTTAAGATGGTATGTGTGCATAGGTCTTATCACTGTATATCAGCATGCCAGGTTTGGCACCTCTGCTGTTCATTGTTTCTGAGAAAATGCCAATGTTAAGGTTTCACAAAACTATCTTGTACGGCCTTGACCTTGACAGAAGGTCACTGACTACATGTATATCTGTAAAGTTCTTATCAATGTCTATCATCATGCAAAGTTTAAAACCTCTGGCATTTGTACATTACGAGAAAATGCCAATGTAAACTTTTCAAACAGAGCTTTAGTGACCTTGACCTTGGGTCAAGGTCATTCAAAATGATATGTTTTGAAAGGTCTTGTGCTAGTCTATCAGCATGCCAAGTTTGGTGCCTCTACTGTTTGTAGATTCTGAGAAAATGACAACGTTAAAGTTTTCTGGACACACACACACACACACACACACACACACACACACACACACACAGACGACGGAGGGTTAATACATAGACTCCCATTGTTACACAAGGGAGCAAAAAAAAACTTCTTTTTTTTTGTAAAAAAAACTATCCGCGCGCTTCTTTTCCCGAAATCTGCATTGTACAAACTGTGCACTGGGTTATTCTTGAATTTTACATTGTGCAAACTGTCCATACGTTTCTCTTTTTGAAATCTGCATCGCACAATCTTTCCATAGGCTGTTGTTTTCTGATCTGTATTATTACAGTACATGAAACTGTCCATACGCTCTTCCCAAAATTTCTCTCACTGTTTCAACTATCCTTCGCGAAATATGCATCATACAAGCTGTCCATGGACACGTTTCTACTCCAGAAATCTGCTTTGTACAAACTACAAATGCGCTTTTCTTCCCGAAATCTGCATTGTACGAATTGTCCATGCGCTCTACTTTCCAAAATCCGCTTTGCACGAACTGCTCATACCGACAGTTCTCTTCGCGATTCAGCTCAGCAAAATCTTCCGTTGATCTGATATTCTACACTGCATGTATGTGTTGTATGAACTGTCAATACTCTTGCTTTCCTGAATTCTGCTAGCCGCGAATTTGTCTTTGTTGCTTGCGCGGATTTAAGCCTAATTTTTTTTTTAAACCAAACTCACCGACTCCCAAATTCTGCATTCGCAAAAAAAGAAAAAGAAAAAAAAGAAGTCCGTAATGTTCTTTGCGCAAAAATCGGCATTAAACCAACCTGGTCAGGACTACCCATGCGTGTTCGTGGCCTCCTTGTCTTCGTAAAGAGAGGGTCATCAGGACTAGAACAAACCGTGCTTCCTCTTTCTCTCCGCTACAAACACTTGTCAATACTTTTTTTGTCTCTTGATAAATTCGCAAGTTGTCGCCTCCGGCTAAAAACAATCAAATCTAAGGGCCACTGACATTCAGCGCGGCAGACGCGCCGAACGACCGTGCTAACAGCGCTTAGAAAAACAGCAAAGAAGAAGACGACGACAAAATAAATAAAAGAAAACGAAAGACAGTGGATGCCTATTACGAAGGAAACTTGCGGCGATAATGTTTTGCAGGGGGGGGGGGGGGGGGGAGGAGTCAAAATTCAGAAATAGTCGAATAAAGAAGCAACTTCAACTTTCATAAAACGATACTGACGACAAACACAACACGCCACATTCAATTCATTCTGCCCGATTCCATTCATCTTCTCTCTTGTGTTATCGCAGTGCACATGCCCACTACAACCGTGTTACGAAAGACTAACCACACCAACAAAATTTCACTATGGCGTGTGCTGTTGACGACCGCAGTTTAGGAACCAGCAAAGCAGTCTGCCGGTTTTCGTTGACAAACACACACACACACACACACACACACACACACACACACACACACACACACGAGAGAGAGAGAGAGAGTCAGTCCTTTACTTGACTGACAGACAGAGACACAGACATGGACAGAGAGAAAGACAGGGAGAAAGACAGGGAGAGAGAGACACAGACACAGATAGAGGGTCTACTGAGGTGATGCTTGATTTGGGCATGGAGCCTGAGTTTGTAACTTTGCGGATTTTAATATTTGAGAAATGCGACTTTTTTGATGCTTCTGCACTTTGTCTGGGAGAGAGAGAGAGAGAGAGAGAGAGAGAGAGAGAGAGAGAGACAGACAGACAGACAGACAGACAGACAGACAGACAGACAGACAGACAGACAGACAAGACAAGACAAGACAAGACAAGACAAGACAAGCCTATACTCACTGTAAGGGAGCGTTGTGTTGTATGGTACACTGAAGGCGCTAGTGCGGTATGTAGGCATCATGGGTACACCACCCAACGTTCCCATGCCGCTCAGCGTGAAGGACTGGTACCCCGCTTGCGTCACATACCCCTCGGTGTGCGAGTAAGAGTAGCCGGGGAACGCCGATATGCCGCACGCCGCACTGGGCCCAAACAGACCCCCAAAATTGCCGTAGTTGCAGGCCGACGACGCCAGAACCGGTGCCTTGATGGGTGTGCTGTGGGCGCCAACCACATCCACGACGCTGGAAGGCCTGTCGTCTGCTACAATGTCTTTCTCCATGTTGATCACGGGAGTCTTCAAGTCGCTGACGATGTTGGTGGGCACGGCGGTGTCGGCTCCTGGTGAGGGCATTTCCTTTTTAGGCGAGCACACGCTGCTGACGTAATGGTCGATGCAGCACGTGTCTCCTAGACCGTCCACCCAGCGTGCTGCCTCTTGGTGAAGCCGCGGTCCCTCTGGCGGGGTTTCGTGCTTCCAGGAAACACAGTACCGGTCAGTCCTGGCCGCTCTTTCCATCGCCACCTGCATGCTCTCGCGCTCGGCGACTATCAGGGCGCGGGCGTTGAGGCTGGCCATGCGGCTCTTCGTCTTGCGTTTGACCACTTTGCCCGCGTCGGCTTTCGCCTTCGTCCTCAGCTTATCGCCGCCGTCCTTGCCTGCTGCCTTCTTCTTGGTCGGAGTCTTCGGAGATTTGTTCCGCTGGGACTCTGCTCTCTTTCGCTCCGTCTGCGATTTCAAGGAGGCTTTTTGGGCTTTGTCCGCAGTTGCCTTCGGTGCGGTCTTCTCCTGCTCCTTCCTCGGGGACTGCTTGGCAGGGGATTTCGCCGGCGATTTGGCTCCTCCGTCCTTTTTTGGTGATGGAAGCTTCTCGAACATGATGTTCACCATGGCGCTAGCGTTCAGACTGGCCTCACGACGGGGTTTGATGAAAGACATCAGGCTGGGGATCTCTTTCTCTACAGTCTTCTTGGCTTTCTTCTTCTTCCCCGCGTCGCTGTCTGGGTCGCTGTTCTTCTTCGGAGATGACGACGGGGTCACCGCTTTCTTCTCCTGTTCCGCTTCCTTCTGTTTCCGCCTCACTGGTTCCCTCTTCTTCCGCTTCTGCGCGCCAGTGACTTTCTTTGTGTCCCTGGCAGGCTTCTTTTTCGCGGGACTTTTCTTGGGCGTGGTTGTTGGTGACGTCTTCTTCGGGGTCGTCTTTTCTGGGCTGGTCTTGGTCGGACTTTTCTTCACAGGTGTCGATTTCACAGGCGTCGACTTCCCACTCCTCTGTCCCTTGGTCGGTGTGGCGTCTCCCGGTGTCGAATCCCTCCTGGCCTTCTTCTTGCCGATTTCTCGGTCCGGAGAAGACGTGTCGGCCCTCTTGCGTTTGGTCGGAGAAGATTTCTTCTGCTCCATGCTGGCGTCAACGGCGGAGCGAACCTGCCTCTGCTGCTGCTGCTGCTGCTGCACGGCGCTCGGTAGGAATGGCAGCGCGTCGCTGTAGGTGATCACCTTCTCTGTCACCTTCCGGGAGCCGATGCTGTGAGCGGATTTGTAGGTCCTCTTTTTCTGAAAACCACACAAAGAGTCAAGCGATTAGTATCTAAACTGCAGGTGCCATGGCGGGTAGGAAATGAATTCAGCTGCAAATAGAGAAAACTGTTAAAACCGTCAGCGCTATGGGCAGTATGGATGATTTTTCACACTGAAACCAAACCAAACCAAACCAAACCAAAGTGCAGCGAAGACTGGGGCGTATATTTTTCCACACATGTGAGGAAAAAAACCAAACAAACAAACTTCATATTCATTGGTGAATATGGAAAATGGGAAGGAAAAACACAAAGCAACGGTGCTGTGGAGACAGTGAAGAGAGAGAGAGAGAGAGAGAGAGAAAGATTCTGGTCGTTGGTTGCTGAAGCGTTTATCGTCATTTTGCACAACACAGGGCGAGGCACGAGCACGGAGGGTAACATCGCCCAGTGAAGTACGAGGAGCATGGTAAGAAGCACGCCTCTTACCGCCCGCATTACCCCCCTAAACGCGTTTTCTATTGCATGATTTCAGTCATTTTAGATGATGTTGCCTTTCTCCCGATTTCTCGCACGTTCGCACACTGCCTCGCACTATTCTGGATGCACCATCAGTTCCTGCTTCTCGCAGACTAGTTCCAGGCACCTCGTAGACTTTCAAACCACGTGCTTTACCTCCCATCTACACCCCGGCCCTGGGGCAGTTTTGCGATTCGGGAGTATTTGCCGAAACAGAGCGATACCGATGCTTTCTCTTCGTAAATTAGCGTCGTCGTCTCGGGCATTCACGTAACACAAGGGACCTTATCCCCGGTGACGGAGAGAGAGAGAGAGAGAGAGAGAGAGAGAGTGTGTGTGTGTGTGTGTGTGTGTGTGTGTGTGTGTGTGTGTGTGTGTGTGTGTGTGTGTGTGTGTGTGTGTGAGTTTACCGTCCTTTTCGTAAGGGTGATATCAAAGACGGGGCAACGAGAAAAAGGCCAGCACAAATATTTGGCCCCAGCCGGGATTCGAACTCACGACCCGAGCATTGACAGTCCAACGCTCTACCATTCGGCTACCCCCCCCCCCCCCCAAAAGAGAGAGAGAGAGAGAGAGATTTGAACTCATGACCTTGAGCACTGACAGTCCAGCTCCCCGGAATTTGAGGCTACATGTGGGTACGCGTGGATAGCTAGGTGTCACACTAAGATTTTTGTTTTGTTTTGTTTTTTTTTGCACAATATGACACATCGCACGAAGCCGCGCTCTCGAAGCTGACCGAGTTACGTTATACCTTTAATGCCGTGCGCACGAACAGCCGATGTCTGTACTCAAAATCTCGCCACAAGAGATCAGAGACAGACATTGACGTCTACACAGAACGCCGTACGGGATCGCTCGTAACATCAGCGCGCGGCCTAGAATCATGTATACGCTAAAACGGAAATGGATATTTTTCACATACAAATCGGTGCGCGGTGCGTCACAACAGATCACACTACAGCGCGAGAGAGAGAGCGAGAGAGAGAGAGTGCAACTACAATTTGTCACTCCATATCGCGACACACACTCACGCACAGAGAGAGAGAGAGAGAGAGAGAGAGAGTCACGAAGGAAAAACAGCCAGGTGCACCTGTCTCCGACAAGCGACTAAACATAGACTGATTCACGTGGCCGCGCGTGCAGATACGCACGCGAGGGGAAAATTGGCTAATTATTGCAGCGGATCAGGTTTTGTCGCAGACTCGCAAATGTCGCCGCTACTTGTTCATGGGCATTACCACACCGGTGACGCGGCTAAGCCGCAAATCCAACCGGCTGTCGATCGCAGTGACTGTTTTAGGCCGGAAAAGCGCGACACACATGCGGTGATGTGCAAGAATGCTGCCAGGAAAGCTAAGAACTGAAATGAATTTGATCATATTGTTATATGCACATATCAGTAAGACTTTCATCTTCCCACCCAAAGCGATTTTATATCGAAAATTTTATTCATGTAAGGACACGAGTCATATTTGTTCGACTGCAATGAGACTCGAGAGCTATTTTGCAGTTTAACACGAAGCTGACAAAAAATACCACGTTAATTCCAGTAGTTTCAAAACAGACACGTATCCGTGATATCTTTGTGACTTGCATCCCAAATTTTGTGACGTAGAATGCTTTAGTGTTTTCGCAATTTAAAAAAATATCAGAGCAGTGCGAAATCCTCGGCTAAGAACCGGCCAACCGTCTGGTTTGATGCTGGCTATGAACCTGCTGCCTCCTTGGATATGAACCGGCCAATAGTCCACATTTCTGGCTGAAGAAAAGTTGCGAACAACGAAGGTGTCTGCGGTATTTTTAACAGTTACACGTTTGCATACTGACACGGTCACAACAGGAAATACCAACGCAGCATTTAGTTAGACAACTTCAAGGTCATTCCGTACTATCTGAGCTATACATCACTAGCGCCAGTGAATAGACCTGGAAGTCTTAATCTATGATCCCATGTAGTTAGGTGACTGTTTCTCATGTGAATGCCAGGGAAACTGTGGAAAACATGTATTCATATAATTATTAGGTTTGGATTTGTTTTGTTTATGGAAAGAAGACATCGACTTTACCCAGTAACCCCATCCAGAGATTTCTTTTAATGGAAAGGAATAATAAAAGTATTATAACCAACAAACCATCCAAAAAGTGAGAGGAGGAACACTTACAGTGGTGCGATGAATTTTTTTTTTATTTTTTTTTATTTCGTGTGAAGATGGAGATGAGAATGAAAATGAGTATGAAAGATGATTTGGAGTTATGGCTTCAAATGTATGATTTGTGGTGTGTATCAGTGCGCGTGTGTGTTGGTTAGTGTTTATTAGTGTGAGTGTGTGCTGGTTTGTTAGGTGTCTGTAGAAGTGGTGTGCGTGGGCATCTGTGTGGGTGTGTGGCTGGGTTTGGAAGTAACGTTTTTTTCTGCAGTGTGGTGAAGGTAAGAGTGGTCTGTGTGTTCTGTCTGGTGTGGCGTATGTGGATGTTGTGTATGGGTGTCGTGGTTTCAGTGCAGGGTATTTGGGGTGTGATGAGGATGATGTGGGTGCAGATGTGGATGTGGATGTGAATGGTGTGTGCGTATAATTATGTAGATGAGGGTGGTTTAGATGCGGATGTGGAAGATGTTGATGTACGTTCAGGTTTGCCTGATGAGGGTGCTTCAGGTAGGGGTCCAGATGAGGGTGGTTCAGGTGTGTGTGTGGATGAGGGTGGTGGTTTGGTTGAGAGTGGGGCAGATGTGGATGAGTGTGAGGGTAGTGTAAGTGTGGATGGGGGTGGTGCAGATGTAGATGTGGTTTGTGTGTGCACAGGTTTAGGTGTGGATGCAGGTGTTTGTGTAGGTGTGGGCATGCGTAAGCGTGGTGGTAGAGGTGTGTTATTAGTGCATGCGTCAAGTATTGTCATATGTGGTGTCTGTTCCTGTACGTGTGATCATGTGTTTCAATCTGTCCATTATGTTCATTATGTTGTCTGTAAGTGTTGTTGTGTTCAGTAGGGAGTAGACTTGATTGTTGTGGTATGATTGAAGGTCCATTATGCGGTGTATGAGTGCACTTTTGATTCTAAGGTTGATGTCTGTAAGTAAGTTTTGCATAAAGAAGTGTGTTGCGCCTGGTAGTGTGAGATGTGGTGCATAATTATGTGAGTGTCGCTGAAAGTATGTTGTTGGTGGTGGTGTTGTGTGAGTGGATGTCAGTGATGAGTTGGTTTAGTTGGTGTGCAATGTAGAAGTGTTGCAGTGCTGTGTCAGTGTCTCTTGTGTATGTGTCCATGGGTTTGTCGAATTCTCTGTTAATGATTTCCAATTCCTCTGAAGTGATTGTGTATTGTGTCGTGGTTTGTGTTGCGTGTTCTGTGTTTGTATCTGTGGTGTGTGTCATGGTGTGTGTTATGGTGTTTGTTGAGTGTTCTGTGTTTGTGTCTGTAGTGTGAGCTGTGGTGTGTGTTGCGGTGTAAGCTGGGGTGTGTTCCGGTGTTGTGTAGGTTGAAATATTTTCAGGTGATGATGATGAGAAGAGTGAAGATGGATAATTGATATTGATAGATGAGGATGATGTCTGTGGTGTGGTCATTTCTGTGGAAAGAAAATAAGTAGTTCAGTAAATATGGTTGTCTTTGTTTCTTTTATCTTAATTGTGAAGCGAGGAGATATGGTTGTGGAAAAAAAGTGAGGGGGGGGGGGAGGGGGTTGAAATTGGAAGGGTAGGGAAATATTTTTTGAAAATAACACTGGTAGGTTATTATCCACTACGTTCCCTGACAGTTTCGTCTGAAATGGGACACCTAAAACCCCCTTAATCATAATATTCGCATAGGAGAAAAGAAAGGAGAAGCTGGTCGGTTCTTAGCCACGCACAAACCAAATAGAGGTTGGTTCTTAGCCGGGGCGAGTGCCGGTTCATAACCACAAAATGTTCACTACCAATTTTCTTTCTCGAACTGCGCGCGATGTAAGCCACAAATTGCAATAATTTTCTAGGTATGGCCGCAAGACATATTATAAAACTAGGACGTTTTCATAAACTTGACTTTCCTTTCTGTAATTTTATATTATCGCGAATGAAAGTGAATTTTCTACAGAAAACGAGACTAAATTGTTTCCAACGTGAGTGTACGCGCAAGTAGCACCACAAAAACCACTTACGAGTTGAACAGAGACCTTTTGCGACAAGACAGGCCAACCTCAGGTCGAGACAAGCTTTCACGTGTACAGCGCAGATGATTTTCTGAGAGAAGTCGCGTGCGGCCAAGCAACGCTACCGCTCAACGCCGCAAGCCGGTCAGAATTGGGATAGCCGCGTCACCGGTGTGATTACGTCCAGAAACGGATGTGATGGTTGTAGGGGGGAAAATGGAAAAGAGAAACAAAACGACAAACAGGACAAACAAACGTGCAAGTTTCTTTTACAGGGAAATATCCCCCCCCCCCTCTCTCTCTCCTCCCCCTCCCCCCCCCCCCCCCCCCCCCCCCCCCCCCCCCTGCTTCTAAATCTTTTTTTCTTCTTTTTCTCTTCTTCTTTTTTTTTTTCCCCTTGTTTTTTTTTCCCTTCTTTTGTTCTGTGTCTGTCTGTCTGTCTCTCTCTCTCCCCCTCTCTCCAGACCGGCATTTCGGAGTAAACTATGACACCATCTAAGTCGAGGTCACACACACACACACACACACACACACACACACACACACACACACACACACACACACACTGTGAAAGTGGTAATTTGGATTTTTTTTTTTTTTTTTTTTTGGGGGGGGGGGGGAGGGGTAACATGGTAGTTTGATCGTTGGAGAACTGTTGCACACACACACACACACACACACACATACATACACACACACACACACACACACACGCACACACACACACACACACACACACACACACACACACACACACACACACACACACACACACACACGTCTATTTTCATTCTTCCGGATATATAAATAACGAGCCTATTCTCATGAACTCGCGCTCAGTTGCCATCAGTTTCATTCCTGCGGATATATATACAAATCCTATTCCCGTCAACTCGTTAACAAAGGCGAACAAAAGACGGGTCACAAAGACGTGCTTTGTGCACCGCTGCTACTCATTTCCCCCGAGACAACCTGCTGGCCTTGTCATCCTTTGTCTTAGAACTTCTCCTTAGCGCAAATTACCCACCTATACGTAAACAACACACCCAGTTCCCAGATTTAAGGATGCGGACCACCCTTGAATGAAAGTACATACATGTATATAATTATACGACGTCTGTATCGGGGGGAGAGAGAGAGAGAGAGAGAGAGAGAGAGAGGAAGAAGAAGAAGAAGGGAAAAAAATAGAAGAAGAGGAAAAGAAGATAAAAAAGAAGAAAAGAAGAGAAAGAAGAAGAACAAAGAAGAAGAAGAAGAGAGAGAGAAAGAGAGAGACAGAGACAGAACAAAAGCAGGGGAAAAAACCGAGGGGAAAAAAAAGGAGAAAAAAAAAGAAGAAAAAAGATTTAGAAGCATGGGGGGGGGGGGGGGGGGGGAGAGAGATTTGGCTGGTTGCTTTCGATCCGTAAGGAACGCGGCACTATGTTGTGACGGGATTCGAACTCATGACCAGAGCACTGAAAGTCCAAGGTTCTGCCAGCTCGGCAGAGAGAGAGAGAGAGAGTCTTTTTAGCCAATTATAGCGCGGCATGTTAACGAACGCAGCCCTTCGAGCTAAAAAAAAAGAAAAATACATGTTGTTCTATAACTACTAAGTGAGACGAAAGCAGATACTGTACACGGAATATAGTCTGGAACGGTATTCAGCCAACCGTGTCTATTATCTCGTCGACTTCTCGGCGTCAGTCTGCTAGTTTTCTGTCAAAACGTAGCGGTGTTAAGAGTCCTTACTGCCTGCACATTAAACTACACATTTCCAGCTAGAACGTGTTTGTGGCAGCGGTAAAGCAGAGACGAATTCGATAAATTCGTTCCGATTTATCTAAAGTTATGAGGCCGGAGCCAAATAATAACGATGGGTGATGAGAATAGTATGATAATTGTGTGTACTCCCCTGTATGGCCTCCTTCGTTGGTAGACCACACCCAAAGCTAGAACGAAACGGAAGGAGTGGGTCGGTGGGTGGGTGGGGGAGGGGGTTGATTTCAACGTCTTTTGCCACCACGTATGGGTGATATCAAAGACGGGGCAACGAGAAAACGGCCCGACCGGCAAAAAAGATCCGACATCAGCCGGGGACTGATTCGAACTCGCGACCCGCGCATTGAAAGACCAACGTTCTACCACTCGGACCTTCGCCAGACCACAAAAATCAAACAATTCACGAGTACAAAACTATATCGAAACGGGACGGAACGAAACGCGATTCGCCAGTTAGTTATGCTGCGCGACTGTAGATACCTTTAAATTCTTAAATAGGTTTGTGAACCTACAATGAGCCGCGTGGAGGTGGGCTTTTTTTTTGGGGGGGGGGGGGGACCGTAAAATACTTTCTTGGGCGTTCCTCAACTACAGAGCGTGACTTTTTTTATGTCACAGTTTAGAAAAGAAACGAAACGAAAAAGTCGGTCGGTGTAATTCTGTGAGAGAGAGAGAGAGAGAGGGAGAGAGAGAGAGAGAGAGAGAGAGAGAACGAACGAACGAAACTTTATTTTACAAGGATAAAAGATTAGGTACGCAGACCTGTCTTACATCTTGTCCTTGCTAGCGAGAGAGACAGACAGACAGACAGACAGACAACAGACGGGGAGAGAGAGAGAGAGAATATATATATATGTATATTCCGACCGACTTACCCTTTTCGTTTCTAAACTGTGACATCAGGGGTCGAGGTCAATAACCGACGAGACAATGAACTGCCGGAAATATCGCATAATGTCCAATCCAAAAACTGAAATTCTTAGGACTCTAGGGGAAAAAAACAAAAAACCGCCTGATATTAATGAACTGTACTGTACAGCACCAACGCTTCTGAATCCGTTTTCGTTTCGCTTCACTTCGGTTAAGTTTCTCAGCATTAATGAAATAGCTCTCGTAATGAAAATAGTATCATTATCATTATCTTGCTAGAGAGAGAGAGAGAGAGAGAGAGATGATGATGTTTCAGGATAAAGTTGTTAGGCAACGAGGCGCATCTAACAAACTGTCCTGCTACATCACTACTTGGTAAACTACATTCTGTTGAACTACAATCTACTTCTACAATGGAGAGAGAGAGAGAGAGAGAGAGAGAGAGAGAGAGAATAAGGAGAAAGAAGAAGAGAAGAAGAAGAGAGAGAGAGGGGGGGGGGTTGGTTGGGGGTTTCACGTCCTTTTCCACCACATATGGACAGAGACTGTATAAGTATTTAGTCTCTCTGATATGGGTGATATCAAAGACGGGGCAACGATGAAAAAGCCAGCACAAATATTTGGCCCCAGCCGGGATAGAGAGAGAGAGAAGAAGAAGAAGAAGAAGAAAAAAAGAAGAAGAAAATAAGAAGAGAAAGAAGAACAGAAGAAGAAAGGGACAGAAAGAAAGAGAGAGAGAGAGAGGGCGAGAGGGGGGGGGGGGAATGAGGAAGAAGAAAAGAAGAAGACACACGCACAAATTGTGACCGAGACAGAGAAATCGGGTCATTTACAGCTTGTACGAAACGCAGTCAGCCGGCGCTGCTAAAACCCCATTCTTCCTTATGACACCATACCTATCTGTAGTAGTGGAGGGTGTCAAAAATACTACGTGTACTTACAACAGCCGTTGTGTGTACGTGTACTTCGCAGTCGCTACCGAATTACCCAAACCGGTTTACACTTGGGTCACCGTCACAAACAACTACGTAGCGGTCGGCGATGCAATCGCGTCAGTCAATAAAACACCCCATTTAGCCATTTGCTTGCCATTCCAGGGTGTAATACCCCCACGAACTACACAACCGCCTTTTCACTGAGACATGGGTGTTTGCGGTGGAGTCACCGAGTTTTTTGTGGTTTTTTAAAGTGTTTTTTTTTAAATTCGGTCCGCACAGTTGTGAATCACCCAACGCTGACTTTTTCCCTCATTCAAGTATGCCTTGGCATAATAAGCATGAAAATAAAAGTACTTATTTAGGAACTTGAGCCTCATGGGTAGAGCATGGCGACGAACATCCGCAAGCGCTTGTGTGTATGTTAGTTTTTTCTTTTCTTTTTTTAACTTCCTGTTGGAAGTCGCTTATTCAGATAACAGGCCTTGGAAAGGAAACTGAAAAAGTAATTTCCGACTGATCTAGGCCGCTGTTTCCGCATGATGAACATGAACTCAGGCACCAACAAATAGCGGAAATGTTAGCCTACTCTACGGCTGAACTAGTATGAAAGGTAATTCCTGTTTTCTTTCAGTTTAAAATGCCTGTATCATCATGATCTCAGTACTGAGCTGCACTGATGACAATGTGAAAATATGGTTTAATGACTGAAAACAAACGAATTCGGTACTGGCGTAACTGAACACGCCAACCGATCGGCACTCTTCTGAATATTTTCAAGTAGCTCAAGTGGATTCAAACCGTATACCATCATAGTCTCCGTCAGTAGCTGCCAAAATAACCGACCGCAGGCCAAACCGCAGAAGTGGGCCCTGCCCACCTTTCCTACGGCGAGTCAGTACCGTGAGTGTACCGTGTCGTCTGTTCACTGACCCGTTAGTTATACGCGTACCGGCAGTCATAAACATCATTTAAAAACACGCTCGAAAACCTCTGTGCCTGTTGTCGCTCAAATAGCCACTGCGTAACGGAATCTTCCGTCTTAGAGTGGGGGGAACATCTGGCGGTCGGACATTTCGCGGAACGGCATGAGGTGGGAGGGAACCGAACTGCAGAATCAATACTTCAGCACGGGGAGGAAAAATCCTCTCCAAATGCCGACAGTGCCTCCGTAATCCCGGTGCAAGAGAGCAAAACAGAGGTTTTCGCGGCAATTGCAAGACACAGTCGTCTGCTCGGAACACCATTCTTCCCAAATACTTTACCTTGGAAGCTTGATCGGCGGCCGATTTAGCGCAGGAAGCGTTTTCCAGCGAGGGTTTACGCGTGGCGAGGTGCTCTCTGGACGCCATGTTTTTCGCCATTGATGTGCTTAGCTCGCGCTCTACCAGAGGGCGCGCTGAGCCCACGAGCCTCGCGCGAGCAGGCTGACTGACTGACTGACTGACACTACACACTGTGCGTGTACCGCGGACGGTGGCCGTGTCAGTGGCAGCCAAGTAAACGTCATGTCAGTCCGTCTCAGTACCATCTCAGACGGTATCACTGAATGAGTGTGGGCGAAAGCAAAAATAGGTTTCATGGCTTGTTTGTCAGTGTCGCCTCAAACGTACTGAGGCCGGGGCAGGATTAGATCCGTCCGGCCGTCAGCCTGGAATGATAGTTACAGACACAGTGACGGAGACTGTGACGGCTGACGTGTCACTGCACGGCATTCACTGACGTGACAATCAAGTGGGCGAGTCTTTTTCTTTTTTTTTTTCATTAAGAAACTGTACCCGGCACGGTAACAGCCGGATGTTACAGATATTACGATCACTGGCTACTGATCAGTGACTGAACTGCACTGTTTCACTGAATACCGTCGTGACGGTGATTGGAGCCAACGGTTTTATCAGTTCAGTCTAATTTGACGATACCTGTGATTCAGTCTGACGGCCGATACAGACTAGACTTCTTCTTTTTCTGTTTCAGTTCAAGTTCACTTGAAAACTGACTTACGTGAAATTGTGACTTATAAAGCCGCTAGAGAACTGAATCATTTGTCAGTTCGTTTTGGTTGCAGCTCAGTGTTCATTTTTCAGTCAGCGGCCTTTCTGTTCCCCTCGGCCGCCGGGGTCAGTGGTCGTCGTTAACTTTCGCGGGTACTAAGAGGGGTGGGGTCACTGACGTGGGCGCCGGCGACGGACGGCGGCGGTTAACTTATCAGCCCCTACTGATTGGTCACGACTGATCAGTAATCACGTGATGCTAATGGTGTTTTGTGTCCGTTCTTGACACCACTTTCTCAGATTCAGGACCCCCCCCCCCCCCCCTCCAAAAAAAACCCCAAAAAAACTTGCGAGATCAGTTTAGACAGGCAATGCCTACAGTCCCGCTGGGCTGAGTCACGAGTCATTATGACTGATAACACACCACCACACTTTATAGTCGAGACTCAGTACTAGTAATACATTACACTTGTACTAGTACATCTACTCACTACACGACCAAGGCATTGAGAAACAACCCGGACAGGCACTTGAGCCCCTAGCAGAGAACGGCCTCTGACGATGCCCAAAGCAAAGCAAAACAGCCCATATCCACCTAACAAGTCACTAGCAAAGCCAAGCAGTCGATGACACACGCCAGAAAGAAAAAAAACTTGTCCTTAAGTGCCGACAAGCTATAGGACGTAAAGCTCAAACCACACACTAGTACTCACTGTTGTCGCAAAATACCACTACCAATTACAACGAATGTTAAAAGAAAAGACGGCCGTAAAAATCAGTGAATTAGGGGTGGGTGGGTGTTTGGGGGTTTAACGTCCTTTTCCACCACATACGGGTGATATCAAAGACGGGGCAACGATGAAAAAGCCAGCACAAATATTTGGCTCCAGCCGGGATACGAACTCACGACCCGAGCATTAGAAGTCCAACGCTCTACCATTCGGCCACCCCGGCTCCCCCAGTGAATTAGGCTATCTTGCTACTGAGAATCTTAGTCGAAAAACAGGGCCGTTCTTTAGAACGAGATCAGGCAGCAAAACCGAAAGACAAAGAGGCCAAACCGAAAAAAAAAACCGGCCAAAACGATTCGGCAATCATCAAATATTAAACAAAAAGGAAAACGATTTATAACATAAAATGGAGGGTGGGGTGGGTGTTTGGGAGTTTAACGTCCTTTTCCACCACAGAGGGTGATATCAAAGACGGGGCAACGATGAAAAAGCCAGCACAAATATTTGGCCCCAGCGGGGATCGAACTCATGACTCGAGCATTAGAAGTCCAACGCTCTACCATTCGACCACCCCGGCTCCCCTAACATAAAATGGAGGCCATTGCCACTCATTCGTTCGTTCTTTGTCGGTGTGTGATATTTATTGACGTCAAATGATACAGGCGGCAACAGAAATAAACTAACGAAACAAATACAGAAATAAAAGCAGGAGAGAACAGCTGGCACACAAACTATATGGAGTGTACATGGATCAGATTACCACACACGGGGCGGTCGGTGGTCTAGTGGTTAAGAGACCTGTCACCAATGCGAGAGGTGGGGGGTTCGAGTCCCACTCGGGGCAAAGAAATTTTTCCTTCTCGTATGTGGCACCGTTCATTCGGGCCGATCGTCGGGGGTTCTCTCCGGGTACTCCGGCTTCCTCCCCCTCTGCTTTGGAAATGTTCAGCCCACAAAATTTGAAAAATAAATGCAATTCTAAATTCCGAAATTTAAATAGCTGAGCTGACCCTTCGCACCACGTGATTGTAATGTGTTTATGTCCAGTATGTGAGAGAATGCGTGTGATTCACGTGAGCGTGCGTGTCGGGTTCAGTTCGCGGCGCTTTGAGCCGATTCATAAAATTGGGTAAAGCGCCTGTATAATACTCATTATCATTATTATTATTATTATTACAAAGCTTCCGCACAGATAATGTAACAGTATTCATTTCAACAAGTTCGGTCTTCTTATTTCCTTTCTTTCTTTCTATTTTCAGCACACATTTTTTTTCCTGTTAAAGCAGTGTTGTGCTGTGAAATAGGGGGTGGGGGTTGGGGGAGGGGGTTGGGGGGGGAGGGTCCGTGACGACCGCAGGCAACAACACACTGACATAAATTGCCGCATACAGTGTCAGTATCATGACAGCGTAACTTCTTTTTTGTTCTTTAGTTTCACCCCGCCGCAAAAGTGACAGGGAGCAGCCTAGAATACTTTTTCTCTCTATCAACGCTACGGGAAAAGTTTCAACGTTATTTTGCAAGGACAGAGATAGATAAAATCAAGGAGGGCGTCCAAGAATTTGGATAAAATAGGACATAAAACTTGTAAAATTTTGGCTACGCTGCTTTGGATTTTTGGCTCTCGAGTACTGTAGCCGCTTCGCGCCAGAAAATAAGTTAACTTAAGCATAAAAAGAACAAAATGTCTGGCACACAGTAGCGATGACACACGCCAGGAAAAACTCGTCCTTAAGGGCTGACAAGCCATAGGACGTAAAGCTTAAACATCGATCGATCGCACACGGTACACTCAAATGAGAACAACAAACAGCCCAAATAAATAAATAAATAAAAATTACGAATCGAATCAAACTCGAATCTTTCACCCTAAACCTCAATCGATACGAATCGCGCGCCGGCTTTTAGATACAGTAAGTACTGCAGGACAAGAACGGACACTTGCTTTTGATACTGAAAATGTAAATCAGTGTAGAAAAGACCTTACCTTTTTTGCAGAACAAGTAAAGACGGGTTTCAGTCTCTGCTTCGTTAAGTACACTCAGGGTGATACTGATGCTGAGTCAGTCGGCGGCATACAGCACGAGGCGCTAGCTCCGGCAGTCCAATGCAAACTGATTTCGAGGATCATCATTAGCTTGCTTTACGTCCTATGGCTTTTGGCCCTTAAGGACAAGTTGTTCCTGGCATGTGTCTTTGGCTGCTTGGCTAGGCGAGTGTCTTTGGGGTGTGTGAGGGCTGATTTGCTTAGCTTTGGTCAGCGGATTTCGAGGACTGCTACATGCCGATTTTTAACAGCAAGGTTGGTTAGCTGATTGGTCAGTTGAGTTTTACATTTCCCGCGCCACAAAGGGCAAAGGGCGAGCCAACAACTGTCTCTTTTTTTTTCTCTCTTTTTTTTCTTACGCAGTTGAGTGAATGGGGTTTTTGTGCTTTTTTAGGTTTTAGATTGTAAGGCGCCTAGAGCTCGTTCCACGGGGATAGGCGCCCTATAAATATTATTATTATTATTATTATTATTAGTCAATACTCTGTTTGGGGATTAGTCTCGTCACCTACCATCTTGCGAGACAATGCGTGTCACGAGCCTAAGAGTCGGCCGGTCGCGTGAGGTGGCAAAAGCCTTCATTACGTCACCTATTCAGTAGGTGATGTACCCGTCCGACTCTACTGTCAGCAACAGCCAGGTATTCGACACCGGCCTACTCAGTCCATGTTCTTGGCATTAAGACCTTCCAGATGCCGAAGCTGCTGTAATTACCCCTGATCATCCCCGCGGCAGGGAAGATAAGGAGGAAAGAAGCAAAGAAACCCATTGTCTGTCGGCGACGGACAAACGGCGGCGAAATGCAAACTGCGACTGACCACCCCGGGGTGTCCTGTGGCTGTCCAATGAAAGCGGGTGAACATACGCAGAGGGGGGGGGGGGGGGGGAATGACACATCGACTGAAAGCCAGTGATTTTTAGCCGAGAGGGGAACAACGAAACGTTGTTGTTGATACGTCTGACAAAGCTAGAGATGCGGAATCGGATAAGAAAAGGAAAACTAAAACTTCTTCCTCATTTTCAGCAAGCGCGGCGCTCCATCAATGACTAAGCAAAGACAAGCACGCAAAGAAAACGGAAGAAACAGAATATAAAGTCCAATTATCTTTAAAACAAAAATTCAAAAACAGCATCTAACAAACCGGGCATTTTCTCCGCTCCCCAATCTATCTCTCCCTCAACCCCGTTCATCCCTAACACCGTGTACCCCTCCCCCAAAACACACACACACACACACACACACACACACACACACACACACACACACACACACACACACACAGTGACACACACACACACAACTAAACAAAAAAAAAAAACCAAAACAAAACCCAAAAAACCCCAAAACCAGCGACCCCCCCCCCCCCCCCCAAAAAAAAAAAAAAACCCAAAACAAATCAAAACAAAAACAAACAAACAAAAACCACCACCACCAACAACAACAACAAAACTCCCCGTCCACCCATCAAAAAGAATGTTAAAGCCAGCTTCTTATGTGGACCAATTCAGAAAGATATAATCAGCATCGGTAAAACGGACCATGGGAGTATACACTATACACTGATTTGATTCACTACACACGAACGGACGGCAGAAATAAAAATGCACATACCACACAACTGACCATCCTTTCTGAAAAAAAAGGCAAAAAACACCCGAAATTCCAGCACAATACGCTTATTCCAACAAACGCATACACTTTATACCCCACCCATAACTCATCGAGCCACATATATCCCGCAGCCATGCTTGATTAGGTTGTGTCATCAGCAACCTTTACTAGAAACACCAATAAATTACGTTCCGTTTCGTCCAACTCTGTGCGTGTAAATGTCACGCGGTTTGATGCATGGAAAGAGACGAGATTAGTCAGAGACTTCGCTTATTAAGTCGGGACTATCATCCGTGTCTATTACCGTTTAGTCCCTGAAACAGCCGTAAAGGCTCGCCTTAGTCCCCGCATATATGCATCTCGACCTATTATTTTATTATTTTAATCTCAGATTAATCAGGCTAGTCTCGGACTTACGTTCTAGTCCCTCTCCATACATTAGAACCCAGACTTTTGTCTACTTACGAAGAGAATAAAAATAAATGTGATGCACGTCAATTTATTTTCATTACCAGAATTATTTTTCATTTCGACAGCGGTCGTAGTTTCTAAATCAAGGACCCCACACAGCAGCACACAGACTCCGTCACCAGCTAATTAAAACAGCTGTTAAAACACACTTGTTCTCAATTCAGCAGCCGTGGTAAGCGAATGACAGTGCGTGCGTGCGTGCGTATGTGTGTGTGTGTGTGTGTGCGTGCGTGCGCGTGCATGCGTGCATGTGTGTGTGTGTGTGTGTGTGTGTGTGGTGTGTGTGTGTGTGTGTGTGTGTGTGTGCACGTGCATCCCGTATTACTTTCTTTTAGTTCTGTTTAGCCCTGTAGGCGCTTGGACCTCAGCGAGAGTAACCGGTATATGATTATTATCCATTATTATCCTTTCCTTCCGTCTAACGAATACAATGTCTTTATAATTTAAAAAAAAAACAAAAAAAAACCTGGAACGAAACGAAATCGAAATGAAATCCGTTGGCACCTATAGACTTCACGCTATGCACAACCCTCCCAGGCAAACCCCGCTGCAATACTTGATTAGGTTGTGTCATTATCTCACTGGCGGCCTTGATGTTTTGCACCCCCGCCAAGGCAGTGATCAGGGAGACTGCTTCATTAATAATGATAATAATACCGGCCCCCCTGTAGTGTAGTGGTTAGCACTTCGGACCATGGGCCGGGAGACCCGGGTTCGTAGTCCCAGCCGAGGCAAGCGGCGATTTTTCCTACCTAGGTCGGCTCCTACCAGAGCGGGTGTGCTATGGACCCAATGGGGAGGCTGTAGCCACTCAGCCCGAGATTCACCCACTTCACGGGTGCGACTTTTGGGGGTGCTTCCCTGGGTATGACACGTTTATGACGTGGATGATTACACGGCCGGCACGCAGGTGCCGTAGTTCCCGGGCCCTGGTAATGCCGGGATATTTATGACAGGAAGCGAGGAATGCGGCCCTGTCCCGCAGGGTCCCAAACCACACGGACCTCCATAGCATCATCTCACCATCATCCTCATCTCCATCATCATGCATAATAAAAATTGCCCCAGCTTCCGAGCCCTCCGTGGATTCCCACCCATTACCTGGGAGGAACACCACTGGAGCTGGCAAAAGAGTTGGGGCAGCAAAAAAAATAAAAAAATAATAATAATGATAATAATAATGCTACTAATAATCATAATACATATATGTGTACACAACAAGCTATAACCTCCCCCCCCCCCCCCCCTCCCCTTACCCACCCCCCGTATAAAATGACGAAAATCAAAACAGGTTCCGTCGACGACACACAGGCAACTTAAAGCAACCAAACAACAGGAAACGTTACACATCAGGAAACAAATGCAGAATACCCATAGAAACCAGCTTACATAATTATATTATATAATATATACACACGCACGCACACACAGAGGCAACATGTAGGCAGTGTAGCAAAATGAAGAAAAAAACAACAGATATACTAATGATCGGTTTTAAACAGATGGGTTTTAAGACAGCGTTTGAGACTGACACCGGATTCTGCGTGTCAGTCTTAATGGCTTAGGGTGTGAAATACTGTGAATTAATGAAAAGTTAGAAGTACTAATGAATGTCACTGCATTTCGTTGTAATTTTGCTAGGTTTCGTTTTAAAAGTTTTGCGGACGGAAACGAAATCATTATGGTCACAGGAAGGATGTTATTGTCAGTAATTAATACCAGCTCCCTTGTTAGTGTGCGGGTGAGAAGGACTTCATGTACGTGTTCGGGGATTCTGTCCGGGTACTCCGGCTTTCTGCTTTGGAAATGTTCAGTCCACAAAATTCAAAAAAATAAATGCAATTCTAAAATTCCGAAACTGAAATTGCTGAGCTGGCCCTTCGCACCACATGACTCAGACTGTAATATGTTCATGTCTGGTGTGTGAGAGAATCCGTGTGATTCACGTGAGCGTGCGTGCTGAGTTTAGCTCGTGGCGCTTTGAGCCAAATATTTGTGATAAAGCGCCTATATTAATGCGATTATTATTATTATCATTATTATCATCATCATTATTATTAACTGTAATAGAAGAGAATGTCCTGACTGACTGTAAAAATAAAGGACATTTGACCTGAACACTGTTCCATGTGGCGTAAGTGATAGGACACGTGCCCGCCTTGGTAAGAAGGACATTTGACCTGAACACTGTTCCATGTGGCGTAAGTGATAGGACACGTGCCCGCCTTGGTAAGAAGGACATTTGACCTGAACACTGTTCCATGTGGCGTAAGTGACAGGACACCGTGCCCGCCTTGGTAAGAAGGACATTTGACCTGAACACTGTTCCATGTGGCGTAAGTGATAGGACACG